>LQNS02276883.1:26676725-26695295 GCA_001587735.2 Parhyale hawaiensis | reverse complement strand
GTTTTCTCCACCCGCTGGGCTGGTTGCGTGGGGGTTTGTTAACCTCATGGAGTTTCTCCGTTCCTGCGTCGCCAGTCTGGTGTGATTTAATAATAATAATAATAATAATTAATCAGGGAATTCTTATCATCACACTGTCTTCCATGATGATATGCTTCTAGAGGATAGCCCCAGGTTTTCAACAGGATTCAGGTCCAGTGAATTAGCTGGCCAACCCAGAACGACGATATTATGTATGGAAAGCCATTTCTATGTGAGCTTAGCATCTTGTAGTACAGTATTATAAAAATGACCTAATTTTGTTCATGACATTGAAAAGAATAGGAGACCATCTTTTAAGACTGGTACGTACTTCACAGCCTTTTGTCTGTCCTTTAATTATTTCAGCAAACTCGGCCTTTCAATAGAATATATGCTCCCCAAATCATGGGTGTTCCACCAAACTACCACATAGGAAACTAATGTTTAACTTTTCTGAAATCATATTAATAAGACCAATATCCATCCAGGCTATAGAAATGAAATTTTTCTCATCTGAAGCAATGTAATTCATTCATTTTTATAAATCTTTGTCGCTTTTATCTTCTCCAGTTGCATTCGACAACTTTTATGATTCTTCTTGGGGGCTGGCGCCGGCTATCTTTTCTTTCAAACAAAATTCCTGAAATCATGTAATGCTTGTCAACTCTTTTATTGCAATATTAAAGCAAATGAGATTTGAAGAGTTATAGAACTCTTGTGTCATCCGAAGTTTCTCTAAGCAGTCTATGGTGAACCATTGGAGATAGTTTGGAAGGACGACCTGGACGTTTACGGTTGCTATACTCTTTAGAATTCAACAACAAAGTACTCACATGTTTACAAAGATCTACTAATCTTCTTAGCAATCGGTGCTACATTAAAATCATGCTCTTTCAATGCAAAAAAAAAAAAAAATACCCCGCTATTCCTATTCCCAAAGTTGAACGCTCCTTCCCATGGTGTGATGTCAAGCAAACTGAAAATTTATCTTCTCAGATGAAGTGTAAGTATTTGCAGATGTATTCATTTAATTTTATCTTCATACACTCATTCTGTAATTCGGAAATGCATTTTTTAGTGTCCTAAACTTATTTCCAACCAAAAGTTTAATTTTTTTAACTAGTGCCGTATAAGATGAAACTTACAAAAGCTGTCAGTGCCAATAAGTTAATATTAGAGCACCTGCAATATTCTATCTTTTTTGAAAATAGAAATGATCTAGAAAAAGTACTTAAGAAGTTATTAAGAAATATATAAGTGTCATAAAATTATTTCTACCACTTTAGGGGATACTGTAGTATCGGCAGAAGGGTAAATTAAAAAAAAAAAGACACATAAATACAAAATTGCCCCGAGTTGTTTTGACTGATTACTTTAATTAGGTTAGGTGAGGCCAGATTAGGTTCTGATTATTTTATTGTATTAGGAGAAGCTATACCCTGTGTCAACCCACAAATTCAACAGTAAAACTAGCCATTTCCAACTGATATAATAGGGGTATCATTGCACTTGTCTAATAGTGTGCTAATGATTTCTAGTAGTTAAATAGCCGGGCGTCATATTGTGTTGTTGTAGAATTTTATCGACAGAAATTTGTGCGTTAACAGAAAATTTCTCTATTATTGAACTTTTATTGGTATTACTCTGCATAAGCGTCAATATAACATCCAATACAATAACATCCAGAAATATTGCTGACGATATGGTCACAATTATCAGAAGACTTACTACAACAGTCTACAAGCAACTTTGGTGATTGCAGCACAGCAATAACAAAATGTAACTCCAGAGATGACGTCACTATTCGTAAGCAATATCACTGCTGATGCAATCATCAACGGCAAAAAAATAAACAGCTGATATCATCACAATATATATATATATATATATATAAGCAGTCCCGCTGAAATCGTCATCCCTACATTACAAATCTTTTTAGTTGACTTTACCATCACTAATGAAACAGGTCCTGTTAACAACATCATTGATATCATTTATCATTACCACCACTGCAACACTTCCTTTTGACAGCATCATATCTATCACAAACAATCCCGATGATGAAACCGCCACAAACAATTTCCGAATTCATCACCCGCTCTAATTCCCAAAAATGCTTGCAATTTTCAAAAGAATCAACCGCGCAGGCACAATTTTCTCCCGAACAAAAATTTGTAATTTCCTCCTCGGGCCATGTAACCCAGCCATTCTATTATTTGCCAAGTTGTATAAAAAGTAGCTAATTAAGATCCAGGCTGTTTGCCAGGAGAAGCAAAAGTCTCTTTCTCCATTAACTCAAGACGCTTGCTGAGGTAATCGCCAAGTTTACTTTGCGTTAGCTTGTGCTTGGAAGTATAGGCTGCTACTTTCGATTTATATTCCCGAAAAGAAGAGATGGAACCTATTGGTTTTGTGATATACTTGCAAATGTACTACTTATGTAACTCAATACTTACCAGGAAACATGTAAATTAAGTAGGCCGTACCTTAAAATACAATATATGTTAAAGTTTTTGAGGATATAAGGATATAGGTAATTTTGAAACCACAGCAATATTGTTATAAGCGTGATTTTCTATTTCTACTTTAGTCTAAGGTGACAATTATTTGAGAGCTCGTTTATGTATCTTAAGCAGTCCACTGCCGGTTAAACGTGATGGACTAGGTAGCATTATTACCGCAAATTAATGATGCTACGTAGTCCGTGTTACAGCCTAAGAATACATTCGCAAATTCATGGTATTGCCGTAGCGTTCATTATTTGACACATTATAGCTGAGAAAGCATGCAATTTCCTCAGAAAACTTCAATACATTAATTGAAGAGCCAAATGTCAATATCGTGTGGTCACTTTAAGCTCGGTGCCCACATAAGGACTTTCGTTGCAGCTAGCAGCCTAGAAGTAACTCAACTAATACGTTTACGTAGCCGCAACGCGGCTTGAGCATTAGCAAAACTTAACAGTATATATAATAATCGAAGATCTCAGTCGCTACTGCAATTTACTTTATAGAAAAGAACAAAGGTAAACTTTCTACTATCACTCCCAATTATGAGCAATTTGAGAGCATTATGACTGATATTTCAAGAATTACAGTAGTGCATGATGTTCTTAGACTTCACGCTGAAGTCATGGCCACGACTACGCAGTAAGATTAGTTGAGTTGGCGCTATGCTGCTATAGAGGCAACGAAAATAGTTACGTGGGCACCGGGCTTTAGGCTTGAAAGGCTGCTTGTGCGTGGCTTCTGTACTTGTGCACCAAATTTAACATACTACTGTTGGATTTACAAGCAACATATTACGTTTATGGCAAAGATATTACCAGAGTAAAAAAAAGTGAAAACGCTTGGTAAAAAGTGTTTTCAGTACCCTCAAACGTAACTTGTTTGTGATTAACGAATAATACTTGATCCAAGGTGGCAGATCGAGCGCTAAGACTGAAGCTCAAAAGAAGCAAAGCTAATTGGATTAGATTATATTTATAAAAGTATATCAATGGAAGAAGATTTTCCTTGATGCGCTATACTTCGAAGGTCTACGGAGGAGCTCCCATTAAGTGTCGATATAATACACACCGAACAACGAGCGGCAAGATCCTCCCGCCGTTGATTTCCTAGACCTCGTGCAAAATATGAGACTGTACCTGGTAACTCCTGCGTAATGTTATTCTTACAATGGTTTTTTTCTTAGTTTCCCGGTAAAGAGTCAAGGCTGGTTCTCATCACAGTCAATTAAATGTTTTCTCTAAGCTCAATGTCCTTTAAACTGCAGAAAATTGTAGAGTTGTCTTGGTTTTAGTGCAGTCTATGTATGTACTGATACGTGAAACTTAACTAAGAACACTTGCTGGGTGAAGTGAGTTGGTGGCTAACATTTTCACGAAATAAATCTTTCAGTAGACACAGAGGCTTGTTTGCAATGGCCCAATAAAGCAAAATATTAGGCTGTAGAGTTGCCACCGAGCACCGCAAGCAGAGTAAAAAGCAGCGATGTTCATATGCATGGAGACCTTGACTTTTCAATTAGCATATTGCATTTATCAAAACGTTAAAGTATGAACAGCTCCTAACTAGATCCATTACGAAGAAACATTGATTGAAAATATTAAGAACTCTGGTGGGTTTTATTTTACTTTGCAAATAATATTTAAATTGGGGAACCACGTAGAGTAGCTGGAAGCATTCCAATTGGCTTCACATTTTTTTTTCTAATTTTATTACAATGTTGACTCACTAACTTAAGTACAAAAAAATGAGTTGTATAATTACTTGCACAAATCGTCATGGCTTCTGCAAGTCGCTGCTTTGAGAACTGCATGCATTCAAATCACAACTCTGGGAGCACAAACGAGTTTTACACATTATTCAAGTTTTCTTCGCTAACTCGTGTCACTTGCTTTCATGAGCTCCACGAATCAGCATGGCTTCTCTTTAGTAACTGCATCCACATAAGTGCCAGCATCTCAAAAGGAAGCCCCCCCCAGCATCGTGTGGGCGGATCTAAATTACGCGCGTAGGAAGATGTTTCTGAGTTAAAAAAATATTAGCAGGAGCTGCAAACCTCGTCCCAAACATAAAGGCGACAGGACGAGCATAAATCGTCTGCTCTAATAGCTCAAACCAATGACTCATATGTAAAAAGAATACGCGTGAGTGTGATTGAATAACAGCAAAACCTACTAGCAATTGGTCTGATTTGTATAATAAGATTCAAAACAAAGAACTTCATTGTATAGTTTTTCTACGAGTCTATTCATCTGACTGATGCATCTGTAGTTACTGCTCAGCCAATTACAAGCTGGAAAGAAAATGCACACCTAGGAATCCAGTACCTGCAATCAGGAGTGGATATCTCAAAATTTAAGCATTATCTTCAATGCAAAAGCTTCTACGGCCACGATTTTGTTCTCGCAAGCTTTCAATTTTTTATCCTTCATAGGGTAAGGCCAATTAATGCATCACACTTGCAGAGGCGCGTGGTCATCAAGGATGTTTTGTACTCACAAATTTCAGGACTGTAGACGGTGCTGTAACACACACCAGCTACTCATCAATTGCGTCGCAATCGCAACCAGTTAAGGAGGGACAAACATTACTACACGATCGAGTAACGGTTAGGCAGGTAGCTGCTCAAACACATGCAATCTAAATAAAGGGTAAACAAAAAGTATACAAACGAGTACAGTCCGTAAGTTGGATAAAGTAACTATGCCTACTTATGTCGAGTTTCGTAGACGAAAATTACTATTAGGTAAGATAGACTAAATTTATTGGTAGAGCTTAAATTTAGGCCGCTTGTGGATAGCTGGAACTGTCGCTACCGCATTTCGAGTTAAGGTTACGGTTTATCGGGCTGCGGCTGCTCGACTGAGCTGTGACTACAACAATTCGCCTCTAGCTATGGATCATATCCCTGGCAGTAAAAAAAACAGAGGAGATTTCGTTGCACCGCCACTTCTTCATCGTTCCTGCTCTCAGCCAAGATTATCTTTTTTCTACACCAACCTTGCTGTGACTCTCAACAAGAAATGCTGCCGTGTATCAGGCATAATCAAGATACTCTACGCTATATGAGTAACTTTTTTTCGCATTCAATTACGGAGGAAATATGAGAGGAGCAAGCCTAGGCTTTGCATCACATTCAAACAACAAAGAAAATTTTGATGACGTCACTGAGCTAGAGAGCTAAAGAGCGCTGAGACGGATGATGATATAGCAATGGAGATGAAATTTGCACCATGATTCAGCTATCGGTTTTATCCTTGGGGTAAATATCCAATGGAGCGCGCGTCCGCTAATTCCCATTGAAGCGAGCCTTCCTCTTTGCCGTGGCTATTGGCGGGTGACGTAAGGGGAGGAGGTGCGAGGCATCAGGCTCATGCATGTTTTTTTACTACTGCCTTAGCTGCACATACTGCCCAGTGTGCCCACGTCTTCTAAATATTAGATTTTCAATTCTTCGGAAAAGGCAGGCTCTTTATGATCAAATATGTTTCGAAAATTGTGGAAGGAATTACTGTCAACGTCAAGTGGCGAATCCAGGCCAGACACTCAGACCGTATTGGTCCCACCTGTGAAGAAGTGCGAATTCCGATCAAAACTGGTGGTGATGCAATAGCCACAAAGTATTCTACTAATAGTTTCGCGGTCCGGGGGGCGAGATTATTCAACAAAATGCCTCGTCACATTCGAAATGTCACCGGTACAGAGACTGCGAAATTTAAAAACTTACTGCACGCATATTTACTGAAGGTGCCAGATAAACCTGCTGTAAACGGCTACGTGAATTGTGGGGATAACTCGCTGTTAGCCATCCCGCTGGTCACGAACTGCAGCATCACCTCTGCACAAGATGGGTGGATTGCATAACGCCACCTTGACCTCGTCCAAAGTATCATCGAGTTAATCAAGCTAAGGTACATAGCACGTAGTATCTTTATACCATCCCCCTTAAGTTTTCGTTCCGCCTAGAAGATTAAATTTTTTCTCGGTGTAAAAATTTGCTCTGAGATTTTGCTAGCACATTCCGCCAGCTAGCTTGTGCTGAATTTCACATTAAAACTGGCTGTCACCCAGTCACTCAGCCAGCTGCCGAAAGTGGAGGTATTAAGAGTGAAGGAGTTCAAGCCACTACGTACTGCAGCCGCTGCCAGCAACGACAGTGGCTGGAGGCGCGCTCCAGTAGAATATTTCCTCCAACGTTGGATCCTTAAAATAGTTCATTTCAGAGTTCCGGGGGATTTGATAGGCGAATACAGGGTATCCTTGATACGAACACGGGATGCCGCAAAGCTACACGTCACTCCAAAGTTTGAAGAATTTGCTTCATGCTGTTTCAACAATATTTGTGAGTTCTGGGCCGAGTTTGGTGTCTCTTAGAGGCTAAGCTATCTGCACGGCCATGAGCCGTCAGTTTCTACCTGGCGAACCTCGTACTCGCTGAAAAAGAACTAAAGCCTTCTCTTCCTGTATTACCTCAGGGCAATCAACACAACTTCAAGCTCTATGAATATCTCAAGTCTAGCTCTTTGAGGATTAAGGAAGGACGATTAAACTACATCCACACTTTCCTGCTCGGTGGGGCTCGTTTCCCTTTTACTATAACAGAAACGAAGGAGTGAAAAAAAAACAGATATGGATAAATAATTAAAAAGAGGCTATATGCTAGCTTACATTAAGTATACATATTTATGCTCTCAAGTTCTGCTAAAACAAGAATACCGAATATCAGGCCAGGTTAGTGAGGGTGGCTATACCTACAGAATATGCCCCTGATTCTTGTCTAGCATTTATTGCAGTACACAATTTGATGCTTAAGCACTGAAGAGGTCTGAACTGTCTCTTAAGAGTAGCATACATATTAAATTTTTCTTCCTTTTGCATCAAAGCTATCTCTGCTCTGTGCTCACGACTTGCAAATTGAGTGAAAGATAAACGAGTGTAAAATACAACATATATATACCTTTCAGTGCAAGACAACGAACATATACAAGCAAAACGAGGGATTTTTCTTCAAGAAAACATTTTCTAGCTTCAATTATTCATGATGCACGCTATAATATATTCATACTTAAAATTGTGTATTTCTCTCAATAGGGAAGTTTTCATCAATTATTGAAGTATTACAGTACGAGATTAGTAAAATAGGTCTAATTCAATACATGATAAAAATAGGGATTATCGATAAGTTACAGTTCACGCAGTCCTTTATTAGAACGCATTATTGCTACTATGAACGCTGTTACAGCTTTCTAGAGCATAATTCACACATAACTGTTATTTGTATAGAAGTGACACTTATTGTATAAGCATATAATGTGAAGTGTTGCCTAGTTTTACGGCTAAACTAGATTATAAAAGTTCCAATCACTAACCCGTAGTCTACTGAGGTATAGCCCTCGAATAGCATATTTACTCAGAATATAGGGCTCACATAATATTCACTCATATGTTGCCACATGTAAAACGCTAAGTGCGAGGATCACCATTATGAAACATTGAAAGCATTTAAGCATTTGAAACTCATATAAAGTCAAGAAGATATACAATTATTATTTAGATACTTGAGTGAGTTGAGGCAAGCAAATGACCACCTTGCCGAACGCAATTATCACTAACTGAAAAAGGAGCAATCAGAGGTGAGTTATTGGTAGCTACTTCTCTGATGCGGATTAATTATTATACTGAGCTAATCAGAAACACTATCGTTAAATTTAACATTCGCTAAAAGTCACATCTCGAGATTCAACATTAATATAATTTATGTATTCGTTTGCGCTTCCGTAGATTTCTCACCACATTTCTCTGCGAAAATACTGCAACTACCTAATATAATCCTGTGCATGATATTGCACGGCCCAAGTTAAACAACTAATGAGCGTGAATTTTTTGTAAAGAAGGTATCCGTCGTTGATTAACGGTATTTGAACCAGCAAACAGAAATTTCAGTTTGACAGGAGCTCTTGATTAATTTCACAATACTGAAAGAAAAAGTTTTTCTCGAAGCTTGATCTTCCCAAAACAAGAAAACCATCATTTAGTTTCAAAATCCAGTCTTTCTTCTCCAAAACCACGGCGTTCATCATCACAAATTTTGATCTCCTACCTATTTATCTGGAAACAGCCCCTGCTTCGGCAGATTATTATCCGACTTACGATACACCAGCGCGACTCACAAAAGCCAGTATATCAGACAAAGGTCGTAATTAGTCTGCTTGTAAGTCCCAGAATCTTTTCACGAGTTTTTGAGTCTCCGCTGGCGGACAGAAAACCGAGAAAAATAGCTTCATTTATCACTCTCAAAGAGTAATGAGCTCTTCACGTCCACCAGAAAATGCCTGCACAATGAGGTTGTTAGGCGTCCTAAGCGGGAAAATTCCTCCCAGATGGAAGGTGCTAAATTATCTCTGGTGCCGTTATGCTGCATACTGGAAATTATTCTCCTTTGCCAAAACATTTGTTTCCATCGTTGACCTGCAGATGAAACTGAACTTTGTTTCACCGTAGCTGCAGAACAGAAATGCTCCTTCGGCGAAACAGATATTGCCTATCACTCTAGCTGTGAAACTACGTGTAAATTGCACTTCGTTCAACTGTTAACAACTTGGATTTTGTCTGTATACCGAAATTAAGTTTCTCTTGAAAAGCAGTTATATCCTCTATTTAGTCTGTGTATGAAGTAAGACTTTGCTGTTGATAAGGGTTGGATGATGGACGAAATATGACCCTCGGATGAAGCAGCTGCTACTACCTTCACAAAGTCCCCCAAGACCATCCGTCTAGGGGGGGGGGGACTTTGCCTTAGCTAGCCTCCGCATGAGTGAGATTTTGCTCAACATTGCGGCGGGTGAATTCGAGTTTGTTTTGTATCGCCGAAAATTTGTTCTTAGGCAAACTAGAATCCTAGTGGCCCCACCACAGACCACAACAACACACAAACTCCTGTGATCGTGAGACAAGCACTGACCCTGAACCGGTATTGCCTCCGGCCGACGGGGGCAATATTAAGAAGTGAACTTCTGGTAATACACCTGCCATTTTTATAGTAAAGAAACTGTGGCGCTAAATACATATTTATGAACTCCACTCATGTGCTGTGTATAAAAGAAGGAACTGGAGTTGCTTTATATGGAAGAGAATTATTCCTCTGCTTATATAATTATTTCTTACACCATTAATTCATGCTTTCTATTGCGCTGGAGAGCATCAATTGCGTTATTCTTACGAGAAATAAAAGTTTGTTTGAAAGGTTTGCTTAGTCCTTTCCAAAATGGGCAAATTGACTTTGGGAAACACGGGTCCAGTTCATATTAATGGTAAATGGAAACAATAGCTTTTTTTTCAGCGTAATAACTTAAATTCGTGCAAGCGAAACTCCTGTGAGTTTCACAGCGAAGATTTATATCATCTCCCTTCCATTTCTATCGTTTGTATATTTATTTTATAGCAAATGGTACAACTGGCTCGGCTGTTTCATGCAGCGTACGCGGTGAAATGATTTGTTTCACTTAAGTGAATTATCTGAATGAATAATTTTCTCAGTCAAACCCAAGTATAAAAGGAAAATATGTCAACAAATTTTCTCGTTAGCTTTCATGAAGCAGCAAAAAGAATCACTTAAAGTTGATAGCGAACTTGTGAATGTGCAAGAGCGCATGAAATCTGTAACTGAAGATGTTGAGCAGTCTTGTTAGTTTTTCAAAATGTACTCCGAAGGTTAAAATAGCTGTACATGAAACTATAGTCCGGTGAATTTTTATGAGCAAGCCACCTTTTGTAGCACGTTGTTGATGATGCGTGTCTTGAAAACAACAGATTATCTATGGGCAAAGAAAGGGTCAGGAATTTTTTCTTATTATAAACGCAGCCAAAAATGGGGAGAGTTGGGGCGCAGGTCGTTACTTAAGAGCCTTCCTTCGATTTCGCTATAGCTATAAACGATCATTGGTTGACAGCATGAGTACACCCCCTGGGGCCAATTTGCTTTTATCTGCAGCTCTAACCAGTGACTGTAGGTAAGCCAACAGAGGTTGACGGTCATATTCACTTTACATTTAGCTTTATCGAATACTTTCTTTGCTTGGGGCCGTTAAAGTTTTTTATAACAAAACACTTACTCCGACTTAAAGCTGCTCAAAAGCTCTTGTGAGTCTGGCCCTCAACAAATGTTCGCTTTCCTGGAGCTGGCAGGTTGAAAGGCCAATTTTATTAGCGTCTTCAAGGTTCCCGGTTGGAATTACGCCGTCAGCCTGTCATTTATTCTCATTAGAGGAACAGCAGCTATCTTATTGGATTCTATTTTGTAACACAGTTTGAACCTAAATATAAGGAATTATTATAGCCTTCAGTTTAATATTTTTCTCCTTAGGAATTCTTTAGATAGAAGTATCTTTTTTTATTCTCTTTCCAATGCTTCGTTTGGGTACTTATTTACCCTTACGCCCAGTCAAGTTGATACATATGATAAATGTTTCTATATAGCTTGACACTTCCTGAAAGAAAAAATTCCAACTCTTTTTTTGGGGGGAAATGCTTACTTTTTGAGATATTTGACTTTGAAGTTATATTTTTCTCTTATCTAATACAGAAGAAAAAAATTCCACAAGGGGCGACAGCAATATTGATAATTAAAGAAAGTTCTTAGGTGGTAACAAACCTAACCTTACCTAACCTTACTTAACCTTACTTAACCTAACCAAATCTTACCTAACATTAAATAAATTTAGGTGCCTAACCTTACCTAACCTAAGTTGCTACCAAAAAACGACTTTAACTAATCAATATTGCTGTTGCCACTTTAGGAAAAAAAGTTGGGTACCTTCTAATGTTTTCCTTCAGTATTAGATAGGAGAAAAATAGAACGTCATAGTAAAATATCTCGAAACGTAAGCATTTCCCCCAAAAAAATGGTTGCGATTTTTGGATTCAGGACGTTTCAATCTATAAAGAAGCATATATCATATGTATAAACTTGACTGGGCGTAACATTAAATGAAAGCCTTCGTTTGTTTCCTCAAACATTTTTAGTAGCTACATCTTCAGTTCTCCTCCTCCCCCCCCCCAAATAATTTCATTTCTTCATTTACTTTTTTTAGAATTGCAAGTTGGATCGGTTATTAATACCGAAAGAAGTATTTTATTTTGCATGAGCAAATGGAAACAAACACTAGCAGGATTAGAATTTCTTAGCGATAGGGTTTAAGTTCAGGTTTCCACTGCACTGTAAAGTACCATTCGCCTCATTCACACAACCTTTGCAGTAAATATGAGGGCTCGAATATTGTTGCTCCTAAATCTGCATTATGAAGTTAGCTAAATTATCAGTATTACCCGAAAACACATGAATTTAGCTCTAGGTATTCTTCAAATTTGCAATGTTTGAACTCAGCTGCGCGGACAAAAATATTAAAATTGAAGTACAAACCAGTGTTTCGCCTGGAGTACGTAATCTTCAGACTTTATCACAGAGAGAATATAGGACATGAAAATACGTAGGGACAACACTGCCGGCTACCATCTGTAAAACAGCAATCCATTTGTTCCTCTGAGTTTCAACTAAAAAAAAAAAAAACACAAACGACGCTTGTTTCAATTGGAATAGCTACAAACGTTTAGGGCAGACGTGATATGGCCGCACCATGTGTTTGCCACAGTGTGTGTTTTACCTCAGCTGCATCAAAGGAAATCATTGCCAGAAAGGGTCAATCAAATGTATGGATCCACAATCGCTTTTTGATGCAAATAGGGCACTCCAATTAGGAATTCAAGCTCCCAAAGGATTAAAGGTTGAGGACTTCAAAGGGATGAGGTCATGACCGAATTCTCTTCTCGTCTTGAAAATAAACACGTTTACCACAGCTGGTGATGAAAGTAGAGCATGTTGCTTTAGGGCCATGCAAACAGACGGTACTAGTCAAATGCTATGCACATGGTGGTGTATATTTTTTTGCGATATAGTATTTACTATTGTATTCCCTTATAAAGGGCTTAGGAGCTTACAGAAACTGCGCGTGGTGTACCGAGGTTGACTATTATGAGCGGTTTAGAAGTCTTATGTGTTGAACTATCACTCTCTTGCTCATCTTCTTTACTACTAACTGGTTTGGGTCTCATTTTATTGCGTTAACTGCTACCCAAAAAAGACATCCAGCATCGTGACTACACACACGTAAGGTGGTGTGCTTAACGTTACCTGAACTTCGTCCAAAGACTCTCAAAGTACTCAAGGTATTATGCAAGCAAATCGTAGCTTCATTTAATTATTCGAAATTGTATCTTTGGGCAACCACAGCAGATTGCAATAAGTAAATTACTACAAATATAGCAAAGTCGTTGAAAATTGGTATCGTGTACTGCAGTTTGCTAGAATGAAATGTTCATCGAACATTAGAAAATAGGTTTATTTCATCTAGGAAGCGTATAACTTTCAATGACAAAGCTAGCAACTCAAAAGTACTTTTGCGGTGATACTATCAGATTAAAATAAAGAGGAATGGGTGATGCTGTTTGGTAAATAAGGTATCAAATATAGCTTTCAGGTCATTCTATTTGCTGAATATCCAATTAAATCTATTTTTTAATACTGCATTATGATAAAAGCTGGAGAAGCCCTCTGAAAGTTTCACAAAGCAATAAATGCTGACGAAAAAATAAAATTAGTCCTGAAACCAAGATCTCGATTTGATTGTTGATGCCTCGTAACAATCCTAGCAGCTCTTGTAATTTTCGTGAAGATCCACTTATAACTTTTTGAGCTATGCTCCGATAAACAAGAATTCAAATACACAAAAACACCCACCGATCATCACCAAAATTTTCTCACATGTGTCTTTTAACATTTCCAACGATTCCTACATCTATCATCAAGATATGTTTATAACTTTTGAGTAATCTTGGTGACAGACAAACAGAATAACAGAGGGGAAAGACAGACAATCATACTATCATTGGCGGAGGTAATGAAGTCCAGCTATTTAAACTCTATGTTTGGTTGGTTTTTTGTTTGCTTCGTTTCTCCTCCCTCCATCAGTAATAAGCAAGAAAATTACGTTCGTTTAACGGCAAAGGTGCCGTTACTCTACCAGATTTGAAACGTCAGCATTGAAAGCCTGTGTAGCACCTCTTAACGGCATCATGGATCTGGTACGATGAGAGTCTGTATGGCTGTACCAGTAACCCTTACAACTATCATGGATCTGGATCTCACTGTCTGTTCGCAGTAGAGCTTAACGAGTCTGAAGTCCTGATACATATTTTGCTTGAAAGATCGACGAAGGAAAAGGTAAAGAACTTCTAAAGAGTATATCCAAGAAGAAGAATGATAAAAAAAAGTTGGGTTTCATTGAAGCGGCAATTTTCTGTAGTTATTTCTTGCAGGCGAGAGCTGCTAGCGAACACAGTTTCAAGTTTTGCTCTTTATAAAACAAAGTAAAATATGCTGTTCAGATAAAAATAACCAGCAAAGCTATGCCTTCTTAAAAAATACGAAATAGAAGCGCTGTATTTCTTGTTTGAGGAACTGATGAGAATATGGAATATTTTTGTAACTTATTCAATGTATGTAAATTTTATATGCAGCTTTATCCTTTATTCCTTTTGCTTAACTTGTAACATATTCTGAGTGCCTGTTGAAGTTCTTCCCGTACGTTTAACTATTTCCTACTTCTATAAAACCATGCAGTCATCAATCTCTCATCAACGCAAAGTTTTCCTAGGATAGCGTGTTTAGATTCGATATAAGTTATGTTCTGTGATTAAAGAGAGGAATGTTCACAATATTTATTTTGGTAGAACAAGTCTGTTTTTTTTTATGCTCAGTTTATGGGGTGACTGCAAGCATAAACAAATATAAAAAATAAACATATATTCCTGAGTCAACAATTCACGTTCCTGCAGCGGTGCTGCATCCGATTTTGTTGTTTTTTCATTAGCGCAGTCGAGTTTTTGTAATAAAAACTGATTGAAAACTAGAGAAATACAATTAAAGATTTATGTACTAGAAATATGCTTTTCTTGCTTCAGTCAATATACGACTCTTTGCAATGCACTCGCTTACTGCGATGCAACGAAAGAATTATTTTCAAAAACTAATCTTGTTACTACTATATAATATACTATAAAATTTTGGGGATGGAGCGAAGAGTTGTTTAGAGTTGGACGTGTGGCCTGCATAATACCTGCCCTGGTATTTGCTTCAGAGTGATGACATTAGCCATGCTGTTTACAGGGCACTGAAAATGCCTGCTATTATGATACTAATTAGTGTTCTAGCTTCCCAGCAGAAGAGTCGAGGCTCAAAGCTAGTAAAATGGGGTACTGTACACTGCCATGCTAGGATATTACTAATGATCTCATGAACTAATCCCCAGTTTTTGAAGATGGCTACCAACATTACAGAATAGTTATGTCACTCGTTAAGTTCGAGTTCCTGAAAGCTTCACAAAATATCGCTGCATGCAGCAACCTCAAATTAGTAACCGCGAACTGTCAATTATCTTTACCTTATCGAAACTATTAAAGTGAGTACACACTACAAGCAGTCAAGTGGACGAATTCTTGCAGTTAATCGTCCGAATGCGTTGCTGTGTCCATATAAGAAGCAGAAAAGGTACAGCTTCCTGGACTCAAATTCACTCTGGATCGGCAGGGGCAGCCTAATTCAACTAGTTGCATTTTCTATCTAAATTGATTCCACGGCTAACGTTTTAGTATCTTGTTTAGCAGTCGCATAGCTGAGTTTATAAAGCCCGGTGCCCATGTAACAACTTCTGTTGCCCCTAGCAGCCTAGAGCCAACTCAACTAATCTGACTGTGTAGTCGGGATAGTGACTTCAGCATGAAGTCTGTGAAAACTACGCAATTATGTTAAAATGTCATCCTTTGTGTATGTGAACTGCTTATAATTAGGAGCGATAGTTGAAAGTTCACCATTGCCACTTGCTTTAGTGTAAAAATTGCAGTAGCGACTTATATTTTCGACAATTTTTATACAGTTAAATTTTGCACAAGCTAAAGCCGTGCCGCGGCTATGTAAACGAATTAGTTGAGTTGCTTCTATAGGCATCTAGCGGCAACGAAAGTTGTTACACGTGGGCACCGGGCTTCAGAGAACAAGAAAACCCTCAGAGGATTAGCTTACATTAGCTGCAAACTTCACCGTCTTTCAAAATTTCCGTTTGTTGCCGAAACATCTTGTGGTCTAGTCACGGAAACCATACCTAGAGTTTTAGGAAGGTGTCTTTTTTCACTACGAGTCTGCTCGTCGAGTTTACTGCAAATTACAGTTTCTAAAACTGTAGCGTATATAAAGGTATAACATTTCTCTTCAAAGTAACAAACAATGGATTTAATATCGCAATCTACTTAAATGTATAGGGACCGGTAAGTGAATGCCTACCAGAGAGTCAGGCACTAGACGGCCCGTGACCCGTTGGGTCGTCATCACGATCGTCTTCGCTTCCGCAAGAAACAGGTGTTATTCAGCTGGTCATAGACCACGCGCTATTCGTCCGTCCACTCCTGCCCTTATGAGTCACCATCAACAGCTTCTTTGCTGCTCTACCCAACCTGTATGCAAAATCAATATATTACGTATGGCAGTTTTATTTCCCGCAGCACCTTCGAAGTTAACGTGTCCCGTTCATGCAGCTAATTACAATCGAATTTAATCTTTATCCCTCAAATTTCTTCCACTCCTAAAGCGAAGTTCACAAATATTTAGTACAATGCAGGAAATTACCGAAGAACGCAAATACTGATATTTTGGCTCTGAAGCCAGTAGACTGATGCTATTCTGCGATCGTCTTAGCTACTGATACTGGCCAGGGGACTGAAAATTCAGAATTTCACTTTTTTCGTGAATTCGACACACGCTTCTTAAATACCCGTCTCGCCCTGGCTCCTGAACGATGACAGATTGTATGGCGGACAGTAAGACGTCCTCCAGGTGTAAAGCTCTATAATTACACCTCGAATTTCTTTCTATTTAAAAACAAAGAAACTGTGCAAAGAAGACACAAGTAAATAAATAAGCAAGCAAGGTCCACGGACTTTTACTTTAATATAGATTGTAGAATTGAGAACATTGCTGGATGTCTGGGCTGGTTCATTATGATTGATATTAACAGACTTTTCCAGGCTTATTTTTATAGAGCTAAGCTTTCCGACTGGTCAAGTTTGTGCCTTCGTCAGAGCGAAAATTTACTAATGCTGCAAAGCAACATCACCGCAACCTGTACACAAGATACATATTTCATTTCTATCTATATAGTCAGGTACATAAACTCTGACTATTGAGAAATGCTCTGCAAGCGTCTTCTTTTAAGTTGCAAATTTAAAGGAAACTGATCTCATGTTTAAATCCAAAATTCTGTCAAATGGTAAAATATGTGCGTCTCCCGCTGTAGTTACTGCTTAAAGAATAACCTTGCGTTCTCTGATTCAACCTCACAGCGGGCAATGCACACCTTTGGCAGAGTTTGCGAGATGAACATTAAATTAATTTCTTTTTGAATTAGCAGCTTTTTGCATATAAGCCGCTTGCAGATTGTTTCTTCATGGTCAGAGTTTATGTACCTAATCATTTATGTATATAAAATTTAAAATATGGATCTTGTACACATGCCGCAGTGATATAGCTCCGCAGCATTTGTAGATTTTTGCCCTGACGAAGGCACTAACTTCACCACTGCCGAAAGCTTGGCCCAATAAAAGTAAGTCTTGAGAACTCGATTGATATGTATTATATGACATTGTATGCCTATGAGAGTCAGGATAAACGTCTATTCTAGTTCAACTTGACTTTCATAAACTAGGCTAAGCCGTTCTTAACTAAGCTAACCTAGTCAAACCCAACCTACTCTAACACGTACATTACGGTAGGCTCCGCATCATACCAAGAATAATGCTGTTATACTTAATAAATAAATTAGCAACCTTGGCCATGCGTCCAGTGCATCTAATATAAAGAAAAGACATTTTTGAGTGCACTTCGCAATGATCTCAGCCAAGGCATTGCGTCTTAGGCTCCACCTTGTAAGTCATCTTGAGGATGAGCCATCTTGATTTTTCCCTGAATTTCCGGAAGGCACCCAGGAACTCAAAGTCTTGCGGAAGCAGATAAAGCCACTTCTTTCCAGATAAAGAGGAGGTTGAACATGAACTACTTTGTAACTGAAGAGATGCACAAATGTTCCAGCTACTTTGTAACTGAAGAGACTTGCCGCGAGATGCACAAATGTTCCAGCTACTTTGTAACTGAAGAGACTTGCCGCGAGATGCACAAATGTTCCAGCAAAAACAATGATTTGCGGGCAAATTCATGATGAAAAGCAATGCAACATTGACTGCTTTACTATTCTTGTTATCAAACGATATTTACTATACTTTACTATTCTAATATTATATGGCAGTTCTCTCTATTATTACACATGCTATACTTTCCTCAATAATAGTGTCATAATTAACTATACACAAATACAATTTTGTAGTTCTGAAGTTGTAGAAACTATACTCACTTCATTGATTAACCACTAATTTGCTGCCGGATCTTTCATATGCGTTTTCATTAAATTCACTTAAAGACTTGAATCTAATTTTTTCCCAGGTCCCATTACTAAGTTCACCGAGGCCAGCGGTAATGCTGCAGAGCGCTCACTGGGAGAACTTAGTGACAGTTTATACAAAACTATTATACAAAAATTTCGATAATGCGTCTCTGAAATTATTCGACCTGTTGTCCAAGTTGTAACAGAAGTTTAAAAATCAGCGT
This sequence comes from Parhyale hawaiensis, assembly GCA_001587735.2. Lineage (NCBI taxonomy): Eukaryota > Metazoa > Arthropoda > Malacostraca > Amphipoda > Hyalidae > Parhyale > Parhyale hawaiensis. The sequence continues at coordinate 26,677,004 of LQNS02276883.1, read as the reverse complement.
CTAAGAGTAGCTGACTTCGTCTCACTTCCGCTCCATCTATATATTTAAGCTCCGCATATCAGCGGCCATCGATCCTGCTTGCGGGCATTCATGACCATCGCTTTGGCGTAAATTCTTCTCCCCCTTCTTTTTTATTTCTCCTTTCTTTATTCTCTTTTGTCTTCTATTTTTTCTCCTCTCGTTTCTCCATTCCTCTACATCCTACTAACATAATGGCAATAGCTCATAGAGGGCCGGGGTGTAAGTCCCGGTGTCTCTTTGGGAATGGGCCTTTTGGTT
>LQNS02276883.1:26654005-26664859 GCA_001587735.2 Parhyale hawaiensis | reverse complement strand
AGCAGGTCAAGGACACCTCCTAACAAATGGGTAGGACCTTCAACCAACTGCTCACAACCAGAGGCACTCGCGAAGTCGAAAGCGGCATGACCATGGCAATCAGTCCTCACAGAGCGACTTAGAGAAAAGCCAGTGGATTTTTCTGGTGCCGTTAGGTGTAACGGAAAACTTACACCTGACGGAAGATATTACAGTTATTGTCGTCTAAATGAAAAACTTTTACGGATAAACCCTATCTTGTTCCATATATAGGTGTGTACGTACGTATATTTCAGTGCATATCACTGCGTTCAACAGGAAAATAGCATGAAGCTATAGCATACGTCATTCTCAATCTCAAATTCTCGACCATAAAAACTCAATGATACAAATAACTGTGCTGAACAAAAAGTTACAGATGAAATAATAAAGGTAATGCATTGTTCTTCTTATAATTTCATACGGAAAAGTTGAGCCGAAAAGTGGTTAATTACCTGTTGATGCTACACATTTGTGCTGAAGGTCTCGGGAACGATCCCCAGTCCTTGTGAGCGATCTTTGGGCATGGCGCTCGGCTCACTGAATCAGCAAATCTGCTTTGTACACATAGCTGCCGTGAGGGTACTTACCTTTGCGTAGGGGGCTCGGGTCCTTGAACCTCCCGCTAAATGCGCCGTAGTTGTTAGCGACCCGTCATCGACTGCAGCAGTACTTACTCCTTTGGGGCCAGTTGGCCTATGTCTACCGCACGAGCCAGTGTGTGTGGATTTCTCAGTGGAGGGTGCAGTTAAAGTTGACCTTATCTTTACCTCTATCGAATAGAATAACTGTAGAATCCTCGCAGAAACCTACTGATCACAGCATAACACAGTTTCAGACGATAGCACTCTGACAAGCATTGACTTCTCAGCCCCGAGCAGACACTGCTCCCTACCCGGAGGGTAGAGTGGGGACTCACACACAGCACTCCCCGCTGCATAGCCCCACTGTACTTTTTTAATAACAATTTTGAACCCATAACACATAGTTCATCACAGCAACTGTTAATAAACAAAAAATCTCGGCAATGTTTACCAAAGACAAAAGATATCTAGCAGGAAATAATAAACTTTTGGATCATAGAACACCCGGCACAGGCGAAAGGCAAAAATCCCTCGCCTGTAGAGTGTATACCCTAACTAGGAAACACACATTCACTGGTTCGTGCTACAGATAAATCATTTCTGGACTCAGCTGAGTGTACAGCTGGAGTCAACAGCAGTATATTAGTAGATACATTACTTGAGCTACAGCGTCATTGAGGAAGGCTCATATTGCAACAACGCCCCCACAACCGTAGCGTCAGTACCTACTCTTTCCCGTAGACTATGAGTGACAAAAATGCTGACGCTGCATCACCGAATACAAACAACTGCTCTCCCCGACTCGACAATGAAGCGTTCGGCTTTGTAACAACGAGCGAGGCAATACAACTAACTCCTGAGCCACTTAATTCCGTGGGGCATCACAGTTAGTGAGGTAAAGGGTGCATTGTATATGCGCTCCCCTTGCAAAGGCAGTGGATGCGGTGATCCCTTGTCGCCATCGATTTGGAGCGCCGTCCAGAAGCCACCTGAGCAAATACAGGCCCTAAATCAAGAGGGATTTCGAGAGTCGTGACACAATATAATTTTGGTACAACATACACTGTGTCTCCCAAACGATGCTATGTCTCTGACGTGAATGAAGACTTACTGTAAGTTGCGTTCAGATCAAGCTACTGATAGAAAATGAATAGTATGCTGAAAGCTTAATCTTGAAGACTCTACTGACAATATCTGAGGACTACTAGTATGTGTAATTGAAATTCAGCTGTCTACTATGCAGTATGTACATACATATTAGAAATTAATTCTCATATATATTGTAAATCTGCTTGTTGCTCCTAGTAATGCACTTAGTAGTACGGCCGTGATGCTTTCGATTGGGAAAACTTAGGGTATCCTTGATACTTACGTAAGGAGTCAAGTTCAAATTTAAGCTGCAACTACTCACAGGTCTTAGGCAGAAGTTTCATCGCCTGACTTGGAACATTTTTCACATTTTGTATGCGTGACACGGGTCCGAGGGCATCATAATTGGGGAACCATGCTTTTGTTCCCTGAAATTTCCACATGTTCCTTCAATATTAGGAAAAAATTGGGGCACCCAAGATACGATATTAGCAGGGAACAATAGTGCTTACAGGACATAGGTAGAAGATTTATTGTTTGACTGGGAACAAGTTTTCACACTTCGTTTGATTAATGAGCGTCCTCAATATCACTGAACGACATTACTTTTGTTCTGTGTAATTGTCACAAGCTCGAGTTAGTTACTATTATAATGAGCATCTGCGTATTTACTTTTACTGACCAAATTTCTAATTACGGTCCTCATCAGTTTCTGAAACTCACGTGTCTAGCATATATCCCAAAATGTAAATCAAAAATCATTTATATCGTTATTATCACCGGCGAACGAAGTGAGAGAGGTGATAATGTTTTCGCTGAAGATTTAAGTATATGTAAAATTATATATATATATATTTGTCTGTCCACAGTAGTGTATAAGGCGGCGAGATGGTTGTTTTTGAGGGTAGGTTCCCCTCGCGCCGATGGGTCATCGCGCCGCCCCTTCCGGTTTCCTAGGCCCCGCCCACTTCCGGTTTGCGCCCCCCCCAGACCCCCACTAAACCGGTAGTACATTGGCCGTTATAAACCGGAAGCTCAAGCGCGAGGGAAGCCGCGAGGGTAGGTTGCCCTCAAAAACAACCATCTCGCCGCCCTATACACTACTGTCCACCCAAAAAGTGGTCGAAGTAGTAGATCAATGATCATGATTTTTCATAGGAAGTTTGGTGGGTTGACCTGGATGTGACCCATGCCAAAAATAATGCCTAACTGACCATTAGAAATGACAGCGTTGAATTTTTCTCCACCGAGGCGAATTTGCTTCCACCGCGACAGATCGTCCATGGATAATGCGGCGTTTTATTTTTTTCTATGTTATTCTTAAGGAGGTAATATATGTAGTTGGGGCGTAGCGATATAATCTTGTTGGAGACGGCATCTATCTGAAAAACTAGGATTAGCTGGCCATCGAGAATGACTTCCGTTGAATTTGCCCCTACCACGGGAGATGGTCTTTCGCCACGAGACATTCTAGTTGTGTATATATTTGTAGATTTGTCTGTCCACTCAATAAGTGGTCGAAGGAGATGAGCAATGTTCATTATTTTTTATACTTTGGTAGTTTGATGGGTTGACCTAGATGTAACCCATGCAAAAAAATAAACCTGGCTGACCATAATAAATGACGGGAGTTGAATTTTCCTTCACCGGGATAGATCGTCTGGAGAACAGGGTGTTCTTTTTTTCCTATGTTTTTATTGAAGAGCTAATCTCTGGGAAGGAATGGGCCCGCTGTGCCCTAGCCTCACAGCAGGTGATCGTCTAAAGCCCCGTCCAGACTACCACCAAAATCTGTCCACACTATGCACACTATGACGATTTCACTGATCGCTGCGAATTTTCGTAGTCGAATCGCAGCTTTCAGCGTTTTCGCGACCGTCCAATTTGCTGGATATTTTCGCTCGATTTGGGCTGTGAACAAAGCAGGCTCACCCTGAAGTAGTTTGTTCCTCTCTCGCAGTAGAAAAAAATTAGGAGTCTCATAATGTTTTCTTGCATCTTTATAGAGATTTTAAAAGCTTTAAGTTTCTCTGAGTTCTAATTCACTGCAAATTTGACGAGAAATATGAAACTTCACTGCAGTGGTGACACTTGTGTTGAAAACTAAGATGACGGTAAACATTTTATCCACGTTTAATGATTACACAGTTGTGTTTTAGAAACATGATTAAGTGTCCGAACACGTTGCACTACGTTTGGGGACAAAAATTTTCGAGCAACCACACCTAAAAAATTATGTACTTAACAAGCTGGAAAACAATACCGAGTGGTGAAGAAAAGTGTGAAAATGTCAACCCAAGGTCAGTTGGCAGTATGCGTTTTGCTAAAAAACGCATAAAAGTAGTATCTGCATTTAGAATCTTTGCTTATTCCTAGTTATGTCGATACTAAGAGTAAAATAAGTTATTAATAGTGACAAAAATCTGGCAGCCGTGTCCACACTGTCGCACGGTCAATTGTAGCGACGCTTCACTATTGAGCGCAGATGTTTAGTAAAACTTCGGTGCTCACGCTCCTTGGTCCAAAGACGAGGCAGTTTTTGTCACTATTAATAACTTATTTTACTCTTAATATCAATATAACTAAGAATAAGCAATGATTCTAAATGCAGATACTACTTTTATGCGTTCTTTAGCAAAACGCATACCGCCAACTGAGCTTGGGTTGACATTTTCACACATTTCTTTACCACTCGGTATTGTTTTCGAGGATGTCAAGTGAATAAAGTTTTAACTGGAGTTCCTCGACAATTCATGTTCCCCATACGTAGTGCAAAATGTTCGGACATATTATTTTGCCTCTTCAACACAACTGTGTAACAACAAAACGACGATAAAATATTTACCGTCAACTCAGTTTTCGTCACAAGTGTCACTATTGCAGTGAAGTTTCATATTTCTCGTCAAATTTGCAGTGAATTAGAACTGGGAGAAGATTGAAGCTTGTATAAAAAATCTCTATAAAGAAGCAAGATAATCTCACGTAACGCCTAATTTATTCGTATTGCGTGAGAGGAACAAACTACTTCAGGGTGAGCCAGCTTTGTTCGCAGCCTACATCGCACGAAAATATCCAGCAAGTTGGACGGTCGCAAAAACGCTCGAAGCTGCGACTTGACGACGAAAGTTCACTGCGATCAGCGAAATCGCCAAAGGGTGGACAAATTTAGGCAGTAGTCTGGACGGGGCTTTAGTAACGAAAGAAATAGAATTTTTGTCTGAAAACGAAGAATTGAGACAGATTGGAGCTTTGAGACCATGAAAAAGGTGAAAACGATTTCATGAAGAACTAAAATTTGATTCCTACCAAATATTGTAAAGCTCTATCTGCGGAAGGTGCAGCGTATACTGTATATTGAAGATCAAGAAATCCAATAGCTTACTGGTCCACTATATTGGCAGTCCAGAGAAGTGAAAACAATTTGCAGGAACCAAACTACATTTTGTGGCGACATTGCTTGACGCAGAAGAGGCGGTGGATATCTATCCAAGATTGTAATTGAATTTCCAACTCGAAAGTCGTCCGATTGATGGAAACCAATCACTTCCGAAGCTGCTTGGTTGGCTTCAGCCCCCACAAACTCCTCACCAGAGCTGTAGAAAATAAAAAAAAAACGTAATTTAAGAAATACAAAGGACAGTTTCCCAAGAGAATTGATTGAATTGCAATATTAACAGTGGGAATAGAGCAGATATCCGAGAATAAGTTTATTACTCTGCGGACTTTAAAACCGATATTTAACTTGCTTGTATATACCTACATATAAATGTCATAAGTGGAACTCTGTTTAATAAGTTTTAGCTATTCTGCTCCGGTCTCACTGACGTCAACGAAATTGAAAACATTATTTCATTTTACGCCCTCACGCAATATCAATTATGGAAATAAGAGACCAATCAGTTATGAAAAAAAATAGATTCAAGGATTGAAACATTTCGCATTTATACTTCTGAAGCTACGAAGAGGAGAGGGGAGAATGTGGGTTATTTTCCCATTACATCTGACACACACGGGTGATCTTTTTTTGTTACAGCATAGGTTAGGCCCGCACAACTTACAACACCATATAAGTTTGTGTTTTTGCTGAGTTATGCTGAAATTGAGAATAAAAAAAATACAGTTATGATGGGAATAACTTTAAACGGCATACGTAGTACAATATTAAGCAGTGTAACCGTGTAAGTTGAAGAAAAGCAGGAAAAAAGATACTCTATAGCTAGATTCATTTTATTAAAAAACAGGTAGACATCAATGAATAAAAACAAACGTTTCGAAGAAGCCTTCGATCTTCAGTGAAAGTTCTGCCACACATAATGCTATAAAACACCTGGCAATTGTTGCATTGCAAACTATAAGTGTTAAACACTAAAAAACATACAAACCCAACAAACCGTAAAACGCTTCGTAGCGTAGCGTAAGACCATCAATAGGAGGGTTGGGGCTGTGGGAAAGGCTGCTGAAAGCGCTGAGTCAGTTGTTTTATTTTTATATATCTAGGTCAACCGACCTGACTGCCTGCAAGAGATTGTGATGATAACTCAATTGCTTCTTTGATTTTTTATATGAAAAAAATACCTATAGAAATGTACCTAGATACGTACATATGTCCTCAGCACGGAAACGTTTACTCTCTCTTACTTCACTCGGCGGTAAAAAAAAAGGGGAAAAACATTGAGAAAACTGAGCACATGAAATAATGTCCTACAAAACATTTGAAGATGAATTATGAGTAAAGCATAAGCAATACAAGGGTTACTGCTACGTATTGGCTCCGTTGAGAAGAAAGGCTCTAGCAAGTTATCAGTTAATGCAGGTTTCAGCTCATAATAATTGTAAAGGGATTCAGGGATTTGTAAAAGCTTTATATTATCAGTGTTAGCGATAATTCTGAAAGAGCTTGAAATTGTGTCAGCGAGAATGAAAGTTAATATTCGTAGGAAATTATTAGTAAAATCAGAGCTTGACTGTATGTCCTCTTTAAGCTTATAACTTATTCACTGGCTTCCTCACCATGTCCATGCTGATGTCAATGATGTGCTCCACTTTAGCACTCGAATACGCGCGGAAGATTATATGTAATTATTAGCATCTCTTTCTTTACCGTCTGAGTAAAGACACTCAGAGTAATCACGGGGGACACACAATACAGTTGATGTCGCCAGGTTGTAGGGCTACTTTGCTACGATTAAAACTTCACAATAAAATAGTTTTGTTTACTTTCACGCTTCTAAGTGAATGAAAAATTGCCGGGACTAGCTAGTGAATGACAAAAATAACTAAAGAACAAAATTTTATTACGGAATAAGAGGCTAATAAGAAAATAAAGAGGACTCAGGGGACCACTAAGATTCTGAGGATTAAAGAAGTTAAAGGATTCGACTGTGCCTAAAATGTTGTCTTGTAACAAAATACACTGCGCTGAAATTAATGCTGCTTATCTAAAGATTAATAGTCATAACATATCAGTATTTCCCTAAGGGATAGGTTTTCTGTTCCTGGACGCACAGCTGTCTTGCCCGGAGCCAGCACGCAAATGCCTGCTCACGAAATTTAGATTCGTTATATCGTGGCTCTCTTTAATTACTACGACCGCTTCTATTCGCTTTTTCACAAATTGGGGTTCTGTTATAAATAAGCAAAATTATAAAGAAGTAATAAAAAGGAATAGACAAATCCAATTGCTCTAGATGGACAGGCGGGTATACAAACACAAATAGTTTAAAACCAGATGCGCACTATATAGGAACGGAAGAGACACAGACACACACACTCGAGCGTGACATAGAAGACAGTCGCAAGGTCAACTAATGAGTTGCCGTTCAACTCGCACGGGGTCCCAATACACTGGCAGTGTCGCTAGCAAAAATACTCATAAAAAGTGTTCAAGTTGAAACATGTGCAAGCTGAACGTTTGGCCATAAGCTAAGCGTGCGATTTCATAGTGTGGACGATGCGTAGTACTTAGAATAACACAGAATCTACAATGGGAAATGCACTTTTTCACTCTGCTGTGCATCCTCTTTCCTAGTTTCACTCATTTTCAAGGGGCGTAAAAATCATGTACATTATATATATGCACTGTCAGTGAAAGGGAGAATACATCAAAATATTACTTTTCTTATACCTACAATAAACAGTAAGCTGCATCGAAATCTTCACTTCTGTGAATACCTTTTAGTAAAGGGGGGCTGCATTAAAATATATATTCTTAGTTTAAAGTTGTCATTCTTGCCGCCGTTAACTTGTTTGTACTTCAGAAAAATACACGAACTGCTGAGGCAAATAAACATAAACCAGCACACCATTCGAGGCTCAAATGCGACACCAATAATTTAAAGATATATCTATTATCTGTCGTATACGACATGCATTTCAAGTTTTACTTTGATATTATAATAATAATAATTCATTACTATTAGCACTTAGAAGTAATTACGATGTTATGTCATCATCGTTAAATTTACAATCATTTTCGTGTTATTATATAAGAATCTAAGTGCAACTGGCCCAAAAAATCGCAACGCTTTATAATTTCTATTTACAGCTGTCAATTCATACTACGGCTTCCCTCTACTTCTAGCTAAGATTTCTGTGCCCCATGCCAACGAATGTTGTACTGAGATTAGTTTTCCTGGAAACTTTTCTTCGCGGAAACGGAAACTCCACAGTGGCTTCAGCTGTAAAAGTCTTTAAGGGCTCTCATGAAATTGAGCTCACGTTCGAATTTTTCCGCAGGTCTGTATGGCAGAGCCGCCTTCAATTTGCTGTGCCCAGCCCTGCATGGACGCGCAGTTCATAACGACCAGTCCAGCAAGTGACTTCAAAGAGTTACTTCAGTTGCATTCAAGCATATCGACGCTTCGACTCTAATTCGATTCCGAGACCCCAGTGAACTTTAAACCAAGTAACTTTCTAGCCGAAGTCAAAACTACAACTTGTACTTCAAAATCACTACGCCAAACGTATTTTGTCGTAGCCATTACCGTTTACTGAAAACAAAATTTTTGTAAAAACGAATGGTTCTGCAAATGTTTACTACTTCGAAGTGAATAATCATAATGTTTAGTATCTCGCATACAGTGGATACACTTAACGAGGTTTTCATTTGCCTTAATTCTGGACTTTCGAAGATCCGGTAGTGGGAAGAGCAGGAGATGCAGTCAGTGGTGAGAGTCAATTTGAGAATCCCTCGCCGAACTTTCCCTCGCCTCTCGGTGCCGGAGTGCTCCACGCAGTGTAAATCAGTCGTTTTGTGTGGTAGTGAGAACTTTTCCAAACCATGGGTGGATAAATTTCATTCTTTTGTATACTTTGAGACAGAAATATAAACATTAGAAAATCATACTCCAATCGTTATATTGCCTATATATACAGCATACACTTTGTTGGTGTTCATCATATTAGGTTATTGATGACTGGTACAGACATTAGATTATATTGACCAAGCTTTCGACGAAAGCTTGGCCAAATATAATCTAATGTCTGTACCAGTTATTTATAACCTAATATGATGAACCTCGGCAGACGTCCAGCCACGTTTTTAATACTTTGTTGGTGTGCATATCAGAAAACAATTCGTAACAATTTGATTTTTGAATAAGTGTCTACCTCCTCTTTTAATACGAAACTATTGTAGAAACTAGCTGAATTACACACAAATAACTACTTCAACGAAAGTTTCATTGGCCTCAATCTTCTTCATGATGCGTTTCTAACTTTTTTCCCTTTTTTCCCTTGATCCCAGCTACAGTGTGCTTTATCGAGCTCAGCTAATTTTCTCCTTTCTAATCCTTCATATCGGGATGGCGAGGCCATTCAACCAAGCAATCAATCAACAAACCGTGTAGTAATATTTAGTAGGGAGTAGTGGGATCATTGGCCACTTATGCCGCAGAAACAAAAATGCAGTAATAACACTCACAGCTTTTTTCAGTACACATTACTAAAATCAATTTTCTAGTAGTTAATGGGTGTTAAATTTGGCATATAATTAATACTCATATTTAATATATTTCACGGGTTAGCACGGAAAGTTGCCATAAAATATTACGTAACAGGTCTGTAAAAGGTCGAAACTGAAACCACAGACAAAGGAAGGCACAGAACAGTATTTCTTCGATATTTTCATTGACAATTTGCGCTCCTGATGAAAGCACAGTCGTTATTTTATCGGTTTAAATCGGTTCAGAACAGAGGTTGGTGACAAGATACGAGTTTCATGTAGGAGACGTGAAAACTTTTCGGTCATATCATATAATGACTTGAAGGCTCGAATAATAGGAGCATATTATCTAAATATTACCTTCCGAATGGAGCGTCTTGATAGCATTTCTATATTCTAAACACAGGTTCACACCATAACCTATTCTTCCTGGTATGTCGAACAAAGTGTTCGAACGTTCTCTTGCTTCCTTGTTAGATTACCATTAATTTTAAGTTGATCAAGAAATATTTTGAACTCTCGGCCTACTCGCAGCTGACTTTCAGCAAGTGACACTCATACCAGTGAAGTCTTCCGCATCTATAAAAATTTGAAATGGATTAAAATTCAAAGCGCTTTGTACGAGCCGTCTCATTCATAATCAGTTTGCGAAAAGTGTTTATGAGTGAAAAGTGCAGTGAATCCAAACCATTCCCCCTACAACCGATTTGGATTCCGCAAATGCTGGAACTAAGCTGATTAGATTACTACCCTCGTAGACTGCCAAGGGATTGTATCTCAACGTTTAGCTCGGTATTTCTGTCAGTCAAATGGTAAAGAAGATACACGGATTGCATCTAATACCACATCAAGCTTTAGTTAAGTAACTCGCTTATGACAATTACTACATACAAAAGTATAAGTCCTTAACTATGAGTTCCACATTTCAATTTGGATTATCATCAGTTCACCGTGGTGTGATTCATTAACTGAGTGATTAAAATATCAGAGATAATTTCATCTGTATAGTAAGAATTTATTGTTATTATTTAACAGTTTAACCCATTAACGCCCAAATTTTTGATTTGTGAAATTTCCATCTAAACACTTTCATATGGAGTAAATATTTCATATAAAACAGTTTCTTCCCAATTTTAGAGGATATAATGAGAGTAGCAGTAGTTTAGAAAAAAAGTCCCAAATGGGGATCATGGGCAAAAGGGTAATAAAAAATACTAATTC
>LQNS02276883.1:26631960-26643356 GCA_001587735.2 Parhyale hawaiensis | reverse complement strand
ACAATGTTGTTACAGATCAGTGTTTTTGGTACAGTTGGCCAACTAAAATCAACCGTTATGTTCGGTTTTGAGGTAAAATACAGAAATTCGGTCATCTTTATGCTTGTAGATCCTTTTCATGTAGATTTGAACTAAATTCACTCAAAAATTATTTTTGATCGACTTTTTCGTGAATCTGGACCAGTGTGCGACGGGACGCTGAGAGAAAATATTGTGGCGTATATTCTAGAATTAATTTCATACGGCAATAATACTTGGAAAATTGAGCGGAAACATTTGATTGTCGTATGTAGCGCAGCAACAATTGCAATCACAATCCTTATGGTTACCACGACCACTGTCACCATCACGACTCCTACCAACACCACACTATCACTGCACGACCGGTCATATCAAGAGACTTAACTGAAAAGCGAATGGGCTGTTTTCTCTTTTTATCTCATTTACTACACTATTCTGGCTCCTCAAAAGTTTTCAGCAATGAAAACTTCGTACATCTATGGCACTGCTTTCTATTGGCAATCAGTGTTTCCTTAGTGTCCAAAATAACAGCTTCAGCAGTTCACTTAGGCCAGGGCCTGTCCACAACTTAGGTCGTATGAAAGTGTTCACTCATCCTATCGTCTGAATATTCTGTACCGTCGATGTAAACACGAGGGTGTGTTTGTGTTTGTGTGTAGGTGTAGGTGTGTGGGTGTGTGTAGGTGTGTGTGTGTATGTGAAAAAAGTTATTAAAATATTCACGGTGAGTCAGTTTTCTCGGCAAGTTACAGAAATCTATTCAAGTTCAGTGGGAAATCGAATTCAGATAATAGTGCACTTTTTGCTGCTTCTATACGGCAGAGTAACATATTCGGACAATTGTTTGAGTAATTAAATAGTTTTAAATAACCGGCCCTTGGAGGTAGCAAGTCATGAACGACGTATTGGTCATATTTCTGCATAATGTTAATAGCTTTTCGGAAAACTGTTACGTTTAAGGTGCAAACAAAGCAAATAAACGAAAAGAAAAATGTATTAGCTACTGCTTGCAATACTTTGTTGTATTTGAAAAGTTAGTTTTATAAATCATGCACTGAATTTTAACGAAGCTGAGGTGAGTTTGAATGCGCTTCGATGGTAGTTGACTTGGGAATAACCTACCAGTGCATACAATACCGTAGATGCTGACACAAGCGCTATTCCTACCCTTATAGAAATTTGGGCCGCTCCAGAAGCCGCAACAGCCAATCAGATTCTGGGACAACATAAAATTTGTAAGGGTACAAAAATTCAATTTAATTTAGGAACGAAATAACTGTCACCTGAACGTCTGTTCAAAGTGTTAAATTGAAAGCAGGCAATTAAAGTTTCCGACATGGTATAGAAATTCTAATTATTATCCGCGAACGAAGTGTGAGAGGTGATATAATATTATAATGATTTCGATATGCAATTAAGGGTCTATATTTGTAAGCCTTTCCCCCTAGAAATTCAGAGCAGGAACTGAGCTATGATCACAATCTCTTGCAGGTAGTAGAACTTCTAGAACTTCTACCTCAGGGCATTTAACACCCCCAGTCCCCCTTTGTGGGTAATGGTCTTATGCCTCGAAACAGCCTAGTTTTATGTGATTTCGTACGAGGTAAACATAATCTGACTATGAATTCGGATTTGGTAAACACACTCTGATTATAAGTTAGATCACGGTAAACATAATCTGATTATGAGTTCGGTCAAGGTAATCGTAGTCTGATTACCTTTTCGGACCAGGTAAACCTAATCTCATCAAGATTTCAGACATTGTAAACAATCTCTGATCATGAGTTAAGAGTAGGAAAACGTAATTTGATTATGCATCCGGACGAGTTAAACATAATCTAATTTTATTATCTTGCTCAAAGCTTTCGAACTGGGGAGACCCTCAGAACCAGAGCTTTTACGTTGCTCAAATGATACGCCCACAACCAGAGTAATAACAGAACCTAGACTAGCAGTCCCCCCCCCCCCCCCCCCCCCCCCCCCCGCAAATTTCTAGAGAGTTGTCTGTGAAAAGGTGAAGAGGCTTTTCATAGTTNAGACCCTCAGAACCAGAGCTTTTACGTTGCTCAAATGATACGCCCACAACCAGAGTAATAACAGAACCTAGACTAGCAGTCCCCCCCCCCCCGCCTCATCTGCCTTTGGAACTTTCGTAATTATCGAAAATGAAGTAACGGGGACTGCCGAAAAGTTTCCGTACTTACGGACAGCGAGGAACGCAAAGTAGCGAAAAGTTTGAGAATTAAGCCTCTGTATATAGACTAGAAAACGTACTAAAGTTACAGGATAAGTTACTTTATAGTTGGAGCACTCGCTTTTTTGGGTGGCTTACAAACTTAAGATGATGCGCCTCAACAACTTTCGGCTAAAATTTTGTTGAGTTTTATGGTTCTACACAAAATTTTATAGAGATGCTTTGATGCATGTTGACTAAAGATGCAAAAGTGTGTATTATTACTAAGAAATTTTTGAGATTTATTGCAGCTTGTTTCAGGTATTGGACTTTTCTTGTAAGGTTTTGCGTTAATGTTCTGCATCAACCGACGGTTCAAAGCATTTGACTTATATAAATAGATTTCAATAATAACAGTAATGGGTATTTCTTACATCAATGACCATGAGGTGTTATATAATGTGTCAAGTGTATATGTATTTTACAGCTACAATTGTTTTAAGTATATAGGCAAGCTAATTTGCAAATCATTTAATATGTAGATTACAGCTTTGAATTTGTAGTAGTTGCTGTAACAGCAGTTGTCGCTCGGACAGAAATGAATTTGGTGCTTTAAAACGATGTAAAATGCGGTTTCTTCTTCAGTGAAAAGATCGTAGTAAACTTGATCCACTTCGAAATTTTATGAGCGAAGGCGTTCCTGACCCTTGAGAAGTGAAAACCATATGCGAGCCTCAATGTGATGCTATACTAAGACCAGTGTTAAGGCTTAAACGATTCAGTGATAGCGAGCTTCTGTTAAGCAGCCGCTACTGCTACAATATGTGCATGCAGGGGTGGGGCAATAGAAGTTTCTTCAAGGAAAACAACAGTTCGGCTGAAGTTGAGAAAGTTTCAAAGCTATTTCAGCTTAGTTTTTAGAAGTTCTTACAAACTATGCCAATGAATGACATTAATGCTATATTATTCTACATTTCAAATCTAAGGATTAGTCCATTTATTGTCAGTATATATTGACAGACTCTTACTATATTGAGATATACGTGCGTAGCAATAATATACCGTTCGTTTCGTCCATTGGCATTATGAGAATAATAATTACAAAACGTGCAATTAACAAATGACTGACGATAGCACAATATATTATTATTTTTACTGCTGTATGTACATTATGTGAGTCTTAGAATAATAATGGTAGCCTTTGCAATCACTAATGGACATGCTTTTGCTCCTTGGACGTGGAAATAATAATGCCTTTCCTGCATGTGGTACTAAGAATTTATCAATTACCGGACGTCAGTAAGAAAGATGTTGAAGAAATTCTACCATTGACTGAGTCGTGTCATGATAGATCTGTTATTTTTGAGAGAGATTGAATAATTATTGAAAAAAGTGAGTAGTGAAAAGCGAGAAGGTATATCACACTTACGTGAATGACAATGAAAGTCGAACTGATTGATTATACGACATGCAAGCGGCAACTTTGCAATGGCGCGAATCGAGATCCTTGTTCTGGTCTCAGTCTTCATTTTTATTACTTTCTGCAGCCTTAAGAGGCGCTGATTGCGGCCATCTCGATATTTCCTACCCAAACCACGAACTCGCTAATGATTGCTCATCAGCATGAATGCTTCACAGAAGTAACGCAACAGGCGCATATTTCTATTCATACATTTGTGAGATAAATGTGCCCATTTTTATAAACTGCAGCTACTACAGTAATTATTCTCAGACGTGAACTGTGCATCACCCACAGCCCGCTGTTAATGCTTGCACCAACCGACAAGCCGTATCAGCGCAAAAACACGACCCCGGAGGCGTCTCAATCCGGAGCGGACTAGCTGTTGTTCCACGCTGACACCCAGAATCACGTTAGGCACCAACACTGTTCCCTATACAGCCGCTTCTTTGCTGCCCTGCAGTTGACTCTAAGCCTAATTAACAATCATTAATGTGACTCAACTCCTGCCTCTTTTTGGGTTGACACTTGACAGACAAAAACATTCATCACCGTCATTTTGATGGACAGCAAATTCTAGTTTTTTAGCATTTGTCACATTTCGGTCTACCCACCACATTCCCTACAAAAAATCATGAACATTGCTCAACTCCTTTTACTTCTTTTTGGTGGACAGATAAGCATATATTTATTCAAATATACTTGAATCATCACCGAAAACATTGTCACAGCTCTTCGCTTCGCTCGCGGTGATAATTGACTGTTCAACTTCTACTAATTCATAATATATAAATTTTTTCCAACAGAAAGTTGAAATGGATCAGTTATGCAGATTACATAAAAATGACAATTCGTTATGTTCAAAGCAAAATTTTCATATATATTTATAGCTAAAAAATGAAATCAAAAAGATAACTTTTGACGAAGTAATCTCAGTCGAAACCCGCTGTGTTTTTTTTTTTAAGTTTCCTCGTGTACTCGTATGTACATTTATACTAGCATGTGCATAAATTGCTAGAAAACCATTTATTGCACAGCTTCATGATAAAAATCGCTGCCTACAAAAAGCAGATTTGTACAAAGCGCTCTCAGATGCTAAAACGCTGATGTTTCCAAAGCTCTTGGTATCACCAGCAAAAAAATACACTAGCTCAATATTTATCTCATAACCCTTTAAAGAATAATCTACCTAGAAATAATTTCAGCACTGAACGTGCTTCCAGCGAAGAAGTAATGTTATTCAACATAGTTCCGTCGTGTTGTAGCAGCAATGAATTTATAGTCGATTTACGTCATTTTGCAGTCGCATGTGAAGATAAAATAATATGATCGTATTCCTCGATGCAACTCTCGGCGAGTGTATACGCAGTTATTAAGTTATTATATACATGACTTTCTATTTTTTGTGATGAAAATGCATATTCCTAAGATATCTGTAGTATGTATTTCTCACAAAGGCAATACAGCAAAGCTGTATGTAAATTGAATGTATATCGTCTAATGCACGTGCAATGCAGCCTTAGGGGAGTTCTGGAGGATCAACCTAAGGATAATCTTAGTATAGTACAGAAAACGAAGCAATAATAGATTGCATTTTCCAGCAATGATTCTATATTATAGCTATGCGTTTTTGTCTGACAACCGCACCTTTTGAAGTATTCAGTTAATTGGGATGACGAAAAAAAAAAATAAAATATTTACCTCTCAGTTCTTTCCGCATTTAATAGTCAGCATTTGGAATAGACTCCCCTCTGATGTAGTTAGTGCGGAGTCAGTCAACGAAGCAACCTTAATCCAACTCATTCTCTCTCCCGCTCCAACTACACAGTTTGATATCTCTAAGCTCCGCATGTCAGCGGCTCTTGAACGTGCTTGCGTGCATTCAAGATCGTTTCTTGGGNTCTCTCTCTTTTCTCCTGTCCTCTATATCCTACTAACATAATGGCAATAGCTCATAGAGTGCCGGGGCGTATGCTCCGGTGTCTCTTTGGGAATGGGCCTATTGGTTCGTCTACTGCCGCCTATCTAATCTAATCTAATCTTCAACGCTGAAGCTGCTGTGGCTCAAGTCAAAGTATGATTAATAATATACAAAAACACACAAGGCTTTCTCGGGCAGTGAAGAACTGCAACACTTTGCATTTGATAAAGATATATTATATCTTTTCGACTTTACTAAGGTTTGCAAAACATTTTAAAGATACTCCAGAATGGGAACGGTGATACGGTCCCTCTATTATATTTTTCACTCAAACATGTATATAAAATATGCTATTGACGCTACTGGCACCATATCTGCATAGAAAATACCCAAACATGACGATCCTGATAAAAAAAAATTTCTAGCTCGCTGCTACCAGTGACGATATTTTGTTTTACTGTGACTTTTTTTATTGTCTAGTTCACTTGCTATTCATATTCAATTGAAAGGCTACAAGTAGCTTTTATCTACGACTCCATACAATTTTAATATCACCATGTTTGCAAATTATCAGTTTGTACCCTTTAAAACTTAAATGTATCGTTCAATAGCTACCGCCAGCGAGCATTTAAGGATATCTTTTCTCAATTATTTTACCCATTTGTGCCGCCTGCTAATCCAGCTATATGTAGCGCCGGTCGACACTGACGTATTCATTTGCAGGGCCAGCGAGCACTAATGAAAACCGGCAACGCATTAATGAATATTTCGATGGCGTCCGTGTAGCCAGATTTAAAAGTTTTTTTTTTTTCGATCTACATAGTAGATATTAACAGAATTCGGAGCAGTGGCAGTCTTGAATACTAGAGTCCGTACTTGAGTACAGTTGATCTGTTTACAGAACGATAAGAAAAGTTATGAAGCTTTTAATCGGAGGTTTCAAGCCTTCTGTGTATTTGTGATTCATAATTAAGCGACCTGCAGGAGAGATAACCTTAATAGCATACGCAGGCCTTTTAGAAATGCGCCCAAAAATATATGAGAGTCTATAACTCTTGGGCTGCAATTTATGAGAAACCTTTGATGCTAGATGGTACCGATTGGAATGTGGGAAAGCGTTAATGGTGTTGGTTGGACGTCCTGGAAGATGTTTTATAATTTCAGCTATCAGGGAATAATTATTACTGGCATAAACGTGGTCGGTTTATAACTTAGCGTGGAATATTATTAATACTTGGTAAGTGAGGAAACTAGAGCACTCTGACAGCGCATACCTCCGCCAAGCAAGACAACGTTAAGGAAAGAATAAAAACTGATTTTAAAACTATACTAAGTCCTTTCTATCAGTACCAAAATCAGGTCATTTGTGCTTTTCGACGGTAATAACCGCTTTTGTAACTACGTTGAAGAATCGTCCATAACTTTTTTAGTTACGTTCTGACATGCTTACAAACAGTAGCCAAACACACAAACAATTTGACTATTTGTACCTTTCAACATGTCTAACAATGCCAGCAAATTTCACGAAAATCCATCCACGACAGGCAAACATTTGCCAAACAGACAAATCGATCATCACCAAAATTTGGTCATTTTGTCTGTCAACATTTTTTAGCCAATCCTATAAATTTCATAAAGGTCCGTTCATAAGTTTTTGAGTTATATTTCTAAAAAACATAAAATCAAATATAAAGACAAACAAATGGACAAACAGATCATCACATAAGTTTAGTTATTTTCTTTTTGTAGCATACCTAACAATTCGTGCAAATTTCATGAAAAAAAAAATGGTCCATAACTTTTCAAGTTATGGTATCAAGGAAAAAGCGGCACACAAACGGCTGAACGGATCTTCAGCAGAAGTTAATCATCTACTCTTCCCTACATTCTTAACTATCCATGTAAATAATGTAAAATCCCCACAATAACTTTTGAGTTATCTTGATGACATATCAACAGACAGACAAACTCTACAAAGACATAACCTCCTTGACGACGAAGGTAAGTATAACGCACGTTAGATCACTTTTCACTTCTTGTTCTATCTCCGCATGTTTTTATCTAACTCTATTAATTTTGCCTAAAACTACTTGGAGTTTTTTTTTTTTTTTGCAGTAGCTCGATCATGATCTTTGCACTCAGGTACGTATCATCGTAAATGATCTTTGCACTCAGGTACGTATTATCGTAAATCACGTGGGTGATAACGGCAGTTGTCTAGGCCTATAGCTATAGGGAAAGCCTTTTATGAAACAGTTAACTGCCGATTCACACGTTGGTTTTTTGAGCTAAACTTCATACTTCACAGCACTTGAATGTGTTGCGAGTCCCTTTGAACAACAGCAAAGTGCATAACCCTCTCTCAGTTCGGATTCGCTCCTAATTTGTATAGACTCCTGAAGCTTTTTCGTCTATTGGTCATAGAAATATCGGTACGGTATATCGCTGCCAGTATGAAAAACATCAGAGTTTTTCTTGCCTATTTACGAAGTTGCGTGAAAGTTTATGCTGCTGTAACACAAACCTTTCATGCAATTAGCAGCGTTGTGCTACAAATATTTGCTAAGGCAATAGTAAAGTGTTGCAAATATCTGATACGGTCGTTGGTGAAGTGCTGCACGTTTTTGATGCAGTCTTAGGTCTAGGGCTGCAAATGATTAGTTTGGTCGGTAGTGAAGTGCTGTAAGCATTCAGTTCCGTAACAAGAAAGGCGCTGTATAGATTTGATGCAGTCAGGAGACAGTTCTACGATACAGTATTGGAATGAGTGGGAATACATTGTAAGAATACGATGTTAACCGAGAAAAATGCTATCATTATTTTATATCCTCACATCAAAGTGCTGCTATATACCGATGGTGGGCGCATTGAAAACGATGATATTTTAATATACTAAGACTAACGTATATTTATAATTTTTGTCTCCATTGTAAACACTGTGTGTCATACCAGTATGATGTATATTCTATAGCTACCTTGCACAGCTAAACAATAACCTGAGGTACTTGAGGTCACAAGGGAAAATCAGTTAAAGTTATCTACCGTTCAAGAAATACAATTATAAAGACTTGGAAGTCCATGGGCTAGATGCTATGTATATGTACAATGCATGAACCATACTTGAAACTTGCTTAAAGTCAGCCTGATAAACGGATAAATTGCTCTTTGATCCTGCAGTAAAGCTCCAACAGTACAGATTTTTTACGTTGCCAGTGTGTTTTATGAAGAGCCTGCCTTTATACGCATGTGGCAGATGCAGGAGCAGTTCTTTTGACCACGCCCATGAACAAGAACAACCTCATTTTTCTTCGAAGGTGATTTTATTCTACGCTAGAGTTTAGTACTACATTTTCTAGCTGCCGCATAATTTGCCGAAAGCTCGTGAATTTTAGGAGAAAGATCAAAGAGAACATCTTCGCTCTCGCTTATTTCGGAGCATAGAATGCATGAGATGCTTTAGGCAAATCAGGGAACTTAAAGGAAGATGAAAAGGAGATTCCGGAATGTATTTTAATCTGAAGAAAAGAACGATATTTTTTTGGAATGAAAAGTATAGGTCAGAAAAAGAAGCTCTACCTTGGAGATGAAGTTCTTCACAGATATTCAATTGAAAACTCAGATCAGATAACAAAACGATAAAATTCGATTTCTTTGCGCTTCTGAAAAGGAAAATATTCCTCACCAGATATTCAGTAGGAGAAACAATGGGCAGATATGAGACTAGCAATAGATGCTTAATTAATAGTTTTGGCCACTGATATTGATTGTCAAACAAATAATGAAATTTTGTGTCCACTCATTAATTCGATTTTAACGTACAGCCTGATGATGACAATGCAAGTTCACCAAAACGTTGTTTTCACAAGTTATTTTAGGTCGTGGAAATTAACGTTATTTTAAGTAACATAATTACAAACGTAGACGACGTAAGTAACTTTTTCGTTTTAAGCATTTGTTACCGGCAACATGTCTTAACTCGCGCAAAGTAATCTTATATTCATTTTCGGTAATATATTTAAACTTCCACAATCGTAATTTTTTTTTACAAAAGCAATTTGTAAGTTTTAGAGATATATTTTTATAAACACTTTTCGTCAGAATTTTTTGCATATACCTCTATTATACGGCTGGTAAAAGCGTTGAACCTTCACTAGACATCGATTTAAGAAAAGTTTATTTGCCAATATATAGCGACTCGCGGCGGAATTTCAGCAGTGGCTGTCTATATGTACATTGCTGTCTCTGGGTTAAAACGACTTCGGAATATATAATCCCTGTCACCAAATGTTTATGTGCAAGGAAAAAACAAATGCAGTTATGTTCGATGCGTTCCAGTGATATCGCTTCGTTATTGCTGGGACGAAAGTTTTCACAAATTGCACAGCATGATTCTGAATATCTAGAAAATATTAATGCTGAAAATCAAATACTTGAGAAGTATTTTTGCGTCTTTTACCTTAGCAATAACCTTCGTCATCGACAAAAATTACATTTCTCGCTAAGAATTATTAATATAAAATATATACAACGAAACTTGCCCCCTAATTCTCCATGATTTTCTTGACGTTTTCACTGCGGCAGTGCATTTCCCATTTCTTTTTCACACACGTGCAAGGTTTCAAGGTTAGATGGAAAACTTGTCTAACAAGGTTCAAGAGCCTATAAAATCTTTTCTTTTTTTCGTAGTGAATGTAAACGAAGTATTCACTCGCCGAGCGACAAGCCCGAATGAAATAGAATTTTTTTTTTTTTGTAATTCGATTTTGGATCCAGTGTGCAAACTTGATTATGGTTGGGTGACTGCAAAAGAGAAGTCTCAATGTCCTCGCTTTTGTGCACTCACGAGTCATTCGGAACCGTGAACAGAGCTGTTACATTCTGCATGCATTTAAAACGGTTCAATTTTGCTTGTAATAACTTAACTGATTACGTTGCATGATGGGTTGCTATACAGCTTGATAAATCTTAACAAACGGAACTAGCACGCCTCGTCGCGCAAGACCATCACCCACGGGGGGGAGGGGTGTCAAATTCAACCCCATCAATTTTTATGGCCAGCTTACTCTAAAGTTCTAGCATTTTT
This sequence comes from Parhyale hawaiensis, assembly GCA_001587735.2. Lineage (NCBI taxonomy): Eukaryota > Metazoa > Arthropoda > Malacostraca > Amphipoda > Hyalidae > Parhyale > Parhyale hawaiensis. Next base: position 26,632,699 of record LQNS02276883.1, on the reverse strand, counting down.
CCCATGTAGGTCAATCCGCATGACTCTGCGCAAAAAATTATGAACATTGCTCAATTCCTTCTCCATCGTTTTGGCTCGACAAACAAATACATATATACTTAAATCTTCAACGAAAACATTATCACCTCGCTTCACTTCTCTCGCGGATGATAGATAAAGACTTCACGGTAACACACAGCCCGTAGCGTAGCAGAACCTCCACGATTTAGGTGTAATAGGCATTGAACCCAGAACAGACATGGCTCGTGGAACGCGCGGACACACGAGCAGAGCTTCACACTCTCGCCATTACAGCACTGTTGGAGGGCTAATATATGAATAATGTAATTAATTAGGTTCGGTTGCACCGCTCTACACAGCTTAAGTATAAATATTAAGGCGAAAACTATAGTTTTAAAAGCCATTTTTACTTAAAAACTGAACGTTTCGGCTCTTTGGCCATCATCAACATCTGAAATATACAATTAGGAGACTGTTAAAATATACATCTCAGGGCTGTACACCAATGACACAAAGAGGGGGCAGTAACAGAATGTAACTAAAAGACGAACCTAACTATTTACAATTTGGAGAGGATGCGATGACTGCAGGTCATAGAGGCTAGGTTTGAGCTTTGCTATATAAAGGGACTCTAAAATGCGGAGGTCTAAAGGAGAGTTACCAAAACCTAAAATGCTAAAATTATTGTCCTGAATTAAACAACTGCATGCTTCTGTATGGCTTCGTATGGAGGAATTTG
>LQNS02276883.1:26586146-26612984 GCA_001587735.2 Parhyale hawaiensis | reverse complement strand
GGATTTTGTCGTTCTTTTCGTTTCTTTGACCTCTTCTGGAGCGGCGCCGCTGGCTGTCGCCGGCCGGAGAAACTATAATCTTGAGCTAGTTAGGTTTATGTGCGGGAGCCTCTCTCCCTCCCGTTACAGTGTGTTTGACCAATGTTTGCTAAAATGTTTGCTAGGGCAATTACTAAAAAATTATGGATAGATCTTTATAAAATTTACAGGAATTTTTTGTCATTTAAAAGACATAATTGACTAAATTTTGGTGGTTATCGGTTGGTCTGTTTGTGTGTTTGACTTATGTTTGTTAAAATGTTTGTTAGCAAAGTAACTCAAAAAGTTATGAACGGATGTCTAAGAAAACTACAGACACTGTTAATATCGCTAAGCAAAGAATGCAACGGGAGAACTCAATAGGACTAAAATAAAACTTAGCCGTGACCGCACGCAGCAAATTTATATCACATCGACGAGTCGAAGCATTTGAGTGTGGGACCTCAGGCCTTCGTATGTTGTTTTCTTGAACATATCACCGTATTTTTTTTTATTTATTACATTCAGTCTCCCACTCATGACTGGCCAGCTTCTTGAGCTGCAAAATACTGTAAAATGTCACCAAATACAGAAAGTTCGAGCAATTGGCTAACTGTCAGTGTGGTTTCTCTCGCGTACAGAATTGGTTATAATGGTGCTTATATTTGTTGGTAAGGAATAGGTGTGTTCGGTGAAGAGCACCGTAAATTGAATATGAAGTGTAAATAAGGCTTCAATCAAGAAAAAGAAGTTAAATCAGGTCGCCAAAAGGGAACAAATTCGGCGCTAGTGCTGTGACAGTTTCCACCAGCATGCACTGCAATTTTCTATAGATATAATGGCTAAATTAGTATATACTGTCTTGATTTATTTATACGCTAGAGATGAATTTCTCAATTTAAGATGACTTTTCTTTTTAAATTAGTTAAAATACTCCTAGGCTGCTCAGCCATAGATTCGTCGATGATGACGTCACTTTATGGTGCCAATTTCTCGTGAGTCCTCCCATTACGCTCTTTGATTCCTGGTTAATGTTATCAAAAGACACAAGTAATCATATTTTGGTGTTGATAGCAATAAATTTATTGTTTCAGAGCCAATTTGAATTTTTCATTATCGCTGCTTTGCTTGGCGGAGGTATGCACTCTCAGAGTGCTCTAGTTCTGCTTGAGGCTCCATCCGTGCGTACGTCCGTCCATTCATCCTAGCGTCTGTACGTTACCCTTTTCACTATTAGCTAGGAGAAAATTTAACTTCCCAGAAGTTCTGCTGTCTTTTTTGCTTGCTCATGAAAAAATTTTCAGTCAGTTCGATGGAAAGAAATGAAGTTCATTTTACACGAGTCATAGATATGTATTTCCTAATCAGAGACTATTCACTTTGCTGGTGCTGCACGGCGATCAATATATGAGAAAATCCGTAGTCTGGATACGGCGCCAAGCGAGCTGCTCTGGACAGCTTCATTCTAAAGAATTTTTAAAGTGAAAGTATGATGTTTAAACACATCATATAAACTAACCGAAAAGAGGAGTTCGGCAACAAGAATCTATTATCGAGAAAAATGGGCTGTCTGGAGTATATTGTGGTGGAGCTATCCCATAAAATAGAACAGAAAAATGTTGGGAGACTATATAAAACAGACACGGTTTATGCTGTAGAACTGGACTCGTCAGATACACCAATGAAAAATAGCACCGTTCAAAACGTGAAAGGATAAATAATACCTTCAGAAGATGAGAAACGCAGTTCAGCGAAGGCGTTTACATATAGATGAAGAGCAATGAGAGAAGTACCTCCGAAGAGTGAGACTGCTGTATTCGTTTCTTTTTTTTTTTTCTTTTTTTTTTTTTGCTGTCCTTATGACTCTATCATGGTGTACAAGTGTATAAGTACGAATTTTTTGCAGGTAGAACATTTGCGAGATCTACAGGTGATTTTATAGATACATGTATATCGTGCAGCGGTTTCCTACTGGTTAGGTCCCTGGCAAATATCTTAGTAGCTCGCTCTACTTTCCGTCGCCACTCTCACCAATTTCTTTTTTATCATTATTATTATTAAATCACGCCAGACTGGCGACGTAGAAACGGAGAAATACCATGAGCCCAGCAGGTGGACAAAACAAAAGAATGAAAAAAAAAGAAGATCCGAGATCACAGAATAGCTCTGTGTACAGATCGTTTAAAGCTGCCAATACCAGCACCAGCAAAGACAGAGCCATCAAGACCTTTCCAAACATCCACACACGATGCATACATTAAACTAATTACAGAGTAGGAGAGTCAAAAGAAAAGTAAAGGCTTTTCCTCAGAATAAGCAACACATTACTATGTCAATTGACAACATAAAAGCTACTGTGTTCATTCTGGAGCCGTTACGTTGTGAGGGAATAGTATGTAGTGTTTTCAAATAGAATTATGGGCGTTCCAGAAGCTAGACTCGTAAAACAGCTTTCAGAGAGGCTGAAAAATCTGTTAGGGTTCTTGTTAGCGTAAAAGAATCACAGAAGTACCATCTCTAGGTTTCTACAAGGTACGAAATCAGCGTTAGAATTATAGCAAGAAAAATACCATTGCCGAGAGCTCCCTGTCATGCTTCTGCACGCTGGAATTGACTCCTGGACTGAAATCCGGTGTCTTGTTCATTTGTATCTTCTAAGAGAATAAATTATTCTGTGCATTCACTCAAGCCGAAGCTCCTGAAGTATCCCTTTCTCGAAGTACTGAACCTTCACTGATTAACAAACATGTTTCACTGAAGATGGAGAGGTCTAAAAGCAGCTCGCAGTTTATTTATAGAAGCCCTCTGAGGCTGTAATTTCTTCCTTTTCCAAAAGAATGTTATCTGTTGGTGATGACTGAGCTGCTTACAGTACACCTCTGCTCATTCCCGTTCCGGATCAAGCTACAGAGCCTAATTAGTGAGTTTTCTAGGTAGGTAGCAAAATCTTTTGATAACTTTTTGAATCACTGCTCGCAAACAGGAACATGAGATAAACGGCTACATTCATCACTGCCCATGAGTAATGAGATTTCCGGTCCGTGAGAAAATGTTTACTTGCTGAGGATGTTGGGCTGCCTCAGTAGAGAAAATGTCACTATGCGATTGGAAGGAATCCTTAACATGGGAAGTTAGTTCGGTTGAACGAAAATTGCTGCTCTGCAGAAACAAATGTTATTTCACCAACTTCCCTCGTAATATAGTCGTAATACTGTAGAATTGGCTTACATGCTACACAAAATATGTTTGTCTGTTAAAATATTTGTTAATTCCCCAGCCAATGTACTAAAACAGGCAATGTTCTTTCCATAGCAGTTTATGAATTAAATTAGATTAACTAGATACAGGAAAAAGCAAATACTAAAAAGAATATTCCCAGTTAGGAGACGATGTATAAGTCTCAGTATCTCTGAGCCACTCCAATGTTTACAAGTAGAGTAGAGTAGATTATATTAACAAAACCTACAACCACTGTTAAGAGTTTCAAAAATGATGAGTTCAAGTAATGTACACTGGTTGTAGCAGAACAATGTTTTATCGAACTATGTATAACATACTAAAAAAACTAGAAATGATCTAAAAGTTATTGGTTCTTTTACGAGCTACGGAGGTGGGACCCAAGGTTGCGAGGACATATTGCTCCCAATGTTGTCCTGGTGGTTTTTGAACTTGTTGACTGTCTACACTATGACATTTTCAGAAGGAAGCCGATTTCAGATATTTCCGATAAAGCATGAGTAAAAACTGCTGAGTTTTTCAATGTTGTTTTTTTAGCCTTCGCCCGTTGTTTTTTGTACAGGTGATCGTCACCATCTTCATCGGACACTTCAGGTACTTGAACGTGTCGGTAAGTTGCCCTTAACCAAGTTTTTGAGCATGACTTTGCTAGACTAATATAGGTCCGAGCTTTCTATGGTGTCAATCGTATAGCTTATTGCGCAACTGAGATCTTAACTACCTATGTAACAGAATGACTTCTTTCAATCTTATTATTGGGCCATAGACCGCAAAAGTACTTGACTCTTAGGTCTGACGCTGGCGGCCAAAAGTCGGCAACAGAAAAATGGGATTTTCTCATGAACTATTCTTTTCCCCCTATCTAATACTGAAGAAAAAATTTCAAGGTACCCAACTTTTTCTTGCGGAAAAGGTATCTTGGATACGGGGGGACGCACTTGGGGCTTGCCTGCATGACCGCGTGTTTGGATATGTTCATAATAGCTCTTGAGAAAATCCCATTTTTCCCATTTTGGCCGCCAGCGTCAGAGGCCACTTGGACCTAAGAGTCAAGTACTGTTGCGGTCTATGCTTGGGCCGTCACAATAATTGCGATGAGCAAAGAAGATCTCTTTCTCTGGATTCACTAGCAAAATATTTGTAATTTCCTCTGTCATAAATTACACTACACTGTACTGGACGGCCCTCTTCTACCGAAATGATCCAAAAGATATAGTTCATGAAACTCCAGAATAGCTTTATATAAGTAACATAGCGCTCTCGAACGAAATAAAACAGTTCATGGTGACACACGCCATCCATTCAATAAAAAAAAGTGCATCGATCAGCAAAAACATGAGTAAAAGGCAAAATAATTTTATTCATTTTGTAATCGTTCTGGTGTCTTAAAATTAAATGATTGTCACTCACGATTGACTTGCATATACGAATTTGTATTTCTTGTTGTTAAGCGCTTATTTTGTAACGTCACGGATAGTTTGCATTTTCTTTGCGTTCCCTATGCCAACTAAAAACCTTTTCTTAACTGAACTGAATTTTCACCAGTGAGCCGAAGGATCAATTCGGCATTTTGAGTGGGCCGACAAGTACAGCATAGTCTACGGCCCTGCTAACCTGTGTAACGAAAATTTATTTCACAAGGGCTGATGACGTTAAAAATGTGTTTTTTCTACAGGAGAGAGCAGTTCATATTACTTGCATGATCGTCTATCTGGCAGGTAAAGGTAAAGTCGACTTGACCGCTCTTCCCACTGGGAAACACGCACTGGTTTGTTCTACGGGTATAAGCCAACTGGTCCCAGAGGACCGTACGGCTGCAGTCGACTACGGATGGTCAACAGCTATATTGAAGCATCGACGGAAAGCTCTTATGAAGCGACCCGTGCCCCCAACCCTCCCCATTTCTGGGTATGGTTATTGCCCCCGCGGCTGCTGTGCAGATATCAGTGCTGAGTCAGGGCATCAGGCGCCACAAGCGCTCGCTTGCTTGGGTTGGCATTCGAACCTGCAAGTCTGCGTCATAAGCATATACAGCAAAACAGTATATAAACTAACCAGCTACATTTTCGGCACCGCTGAAAGTACATATTTATTGAACCGTTATTTCCCACAGTTGAACCACGAGTATCTTCGGAGAAGGAAGACAAATTGCCTTGGAAATTTAATAAGGAAAAATAATGAAAATTGTTTAACCATCTGCCAGGCACAGTTTTTGAAACACGCATTCAATCCAATAGGTGTATTACAATCATCTAGTAGATATTGGACAAATATGCTTGACTTAGAACGGCATCTTTGACACTAATTATCTTTTTTGATCAGAAAAGGAATTGTTGGGGGTTCTGCACGTAAAGACGCTCAAGAGCTTTTATCATCCTGGTGCCACTCTATTCAGTGGCTCACTCAACTTAATTATGAGCAGCCGTTTAACTTGTACTTCACTCAACCTACGTTATATTCTAGACTACCTGCCTGCTATTACACTGTATCAGGACAATGTGCCAACTGAGAGCGTACTGATAAGCTGAGTGTGTGCTGATCAGCTGAACGTGTGCTGATAAACTGAGCGCGTACTGATGAGCTAAACGTGAGACTATACAGCATGGTCCCGTATAAAATTTCGGCTTCCTCTGTTTGTTTGTGCCAACTGTCATCTTGACAGATCAGTTATCTTATCCCTGTCTCTGAGCTTACGGGAAGGAATGACTACATCGCGCTGTCATTATTTCTCATCAGAGGAAGAGTTTCCATCATCCCTGCTGGTAAATTTGTAGCATAACTTACCTTGGTAGCAGGGTAAATGTTGAAGGGCATCGGTCGAGTGTAATCTATGTACGAATCGCTGATGGAATAGCTAACTAAAAATAATAATTTACAGTGATTTGCAGTGATTTTCTAAACTAAGCTTGCATTAAAAAGAGAGAATGTATCATTTGTAACTAGAATACTATTATTTGTAACGAGAAATCCAGCTCATAAACACTTCGATTTGGTGGTCCCAAACTTCAGCACTGTTAGCTGGGTGCATTATTTTGCATCGACTTGCAGGCGATAATCACTCGATGATTACATTTGGAATGGCTGGGAACTGAATCCTGCTCCGGCCTATTTTGATCACGCACAAACGTTTAAAATTTTCCAGGTAAAATATCTTACTGGTTGATGGGTGAATTGGAAAGTCAACATTAACGACTATCCTTATATTTCATATGTCGAGTCGAACCAAAAATTTGGCCTCGTCGACTGAGACAGCCAAGTTCAGCCCACTAGCTTTGATTTTTCCGAAATTTCAAGCAGGAAATTTTGTTGCATCGTCCGTATTACGCAGGGCTGTAAGTGTTAAAATCAATTCAAGTGACTTGAGACGAGCGAAAAAAATCGTTTTATAGAACAAGGTTCAATTTTTGGCCGTGACCAAGGTGCCAGATTTGTATTTGACGCCTCAAACTCAATTGCTTCATCACGTCGCAGCCAACGCATCTGTCTGTACTCCGAACTTATCAAGCTTATTGGGTTTAACTTCGCCACACAATTGATGAAGCCTATTACGCTAAAAAAAATACTCAACTCTACACCAGAATGGAAATCTCATACATTGCTATCCAAACTTTAGAACAATGTAGATTAAGGGCGAGCAGCTTCGTTAAGACAACAGAACTGCAAGGCATCGTTATTATGGCAATCTCTGTTCTTTAACTTTGGCTTCAAACAATACAAGACTGACGCAAGTTTCTGTGCAGGTTATGCAGCACATTGGTCAAATGGTTTAATTGAGTGTCGCCTCAGTGTTTGCTACCTTGTTGGCATCAAAATGAACTGCCAGAAAGGGTCTGTCAAACATAAGGATTCAGCTCCAATTAGTGATTCACACACAAACCATTGAAGGCTTATAGAACTGCAAAGGGATCAGTTTATATGACCGAATTCTCTAGGAAATGAACGCAGTCGTATTTTTCAGATTACGCTATTATGCCAAAATAGAATTGAAAGTTGTTTTAGGGTCATACGATTTTTAGAAATAGTTGTAAAGAGTAGCCTTTGGTTTATGATCGTTGGCAAAATAGAACAAAATGTTAGGTACGTTAGGGTTATGCTAAGTATTAGAAAAGCGTATATATGGTGCAAAGAATAACTTTGATGCTATAGCTCTTGGTCAAAATGAATCATGCTTTTGGCAGCACACTGACTGACACAAAAATGGAGTGAAAATGCGGCTCTAGTTGTGTTCACTGTGACTAGTATGAAACAAAGCTATTTTTGAGCTATGCAATTACATAAAAATTGTATTTATCATCGTATTTAGAGAATAATGTAGCATAAAAATATAGGTAGGCAACTTCAGTTTACGCTCTCTAGCAAAACATATAAAAACTTGGTTTCTGGCTGTGCTCATAACAAAAAAAAAGTGTCATTTTTATTACCTCCGCCAAGGAGGTTATGTTTTCGTCGGATTTGTCTGTCTTTTCTGTTTGTCTGTCTGCCAGTCGCCAAGATAACTCTAAAAGTTATAAATGGATTTCGACGAAATTTACACGGATTGTTAGGTATGTTACGAGGAACAGATGATTAACTTTTGGTGAAGATCCGTCCATCCGTATGTTTGTTTGTGTGCTTCATCCTTCTCAATGATATAACTCAAAAAGTTATAGACGGATTTTGATTTAATTTACATGAGTTGTTAGGTATATTATGAAGAGTAAATAACCAAATTTTTGGAGCGATCTGTTTGTTCGTTCGTTGGTCACTGTTTCTAATTTTATACTTGCGAGAACAATAACTCAAAAAATTATAAATTAATTTTTTTGAAATTTATAGGAGTTGTTAGTAATTTTAAGACATAAATGATGAAATTTTCGTCCAGATCGGTTCTTTCGTTTGTATGTTTGACTCATGTTTGTCATAATGCTTGTTAGCAGCATAACTCAAAAAGTTAAGAACAGCTCTTCAAAAATATTACTGAAGCTGTTACCACTATTGAAGGGCACAAATGATTAGATTTTGGTGTTGATACAGAGAAAATCATAGTCTCAGAACCAATCTTTCTTTTTCGTAACCGTTGCCTTGCATGGCGGAGGTATGCGCTCTCAGAGTGCTCTAGTTACGTTATACTTTCATCTGCAAGTAAAACTTATGCTCGGGGTGTCTCTGCGTATGTGCTGCAACATGACATATATGAAAAATTTTCATACTGCATTTCTTTTTTCTTAGCTTTCAGATGGCCTTCCCTGTATGGTTATCGAAATACTCCCCATTCGTTTTCGAAACTCGATATCTTTGTAGTCAGTCACCGATCAGTCATCGACGCCTCGACGGAAGTTTTCCCTCCGACTGTGTTTTTAGGTCCAGTTTCAGTTCAGCAAAGGGAAAGAGGGGCGTTCACCCTTGCTGTTTCTTGCAATTTTTGTTTCAACCTCAACACGAATGGATTGCACCCGAACATGAAGAGCCTTCTGGTTTTAACAAAAATTTCTTAATTTTTTCGTATACAGATGCAATGGCTGAAGTATTGAAATGAAAGTTGAAAAAACTATAGGTACGTATTTTTGAATTATCAGCTACATACAATATATGATGCGTTCGACTGGACGTCGAAACAAAGCCTTTGGGCTTAACCCTTTAAGGACCACTGGGCCTCACGAGTCCCGTTTCGCAGAAATTAGGTTTCTAAATAAAGAAGGAATTAGTATTATTTGGTCCTATAGATGAGCGCCGCGACTATGAGACGGTAGACGGAGGACTACAATTTAAGACTATCTCCAAAAATCTGAGAGAAACGGAAACTTGGTCCTTAAAGGGTTAACTTGTCCGAAACTACAAGCAGAAGCTTTGGCTTTGCGACGTTGAATAGCGTTGCAAGTGTTATAGAAGCGACCCGATTACGTTGTGCCTGCTGAAAGCTCGATGTTAAAGAGCGAAAATTGAAGTTTCGAAAGTCTCGAGGGAGACCGATTAAGAATCTGTGCTGGAAACTCAATTTTAATGAGTAAGAAAGAATTTCTGGAACTCTTAAAGGCACCCTATAGAGAGTCAGTGTCTGAAGCTGAACTCAGCGCGTCGAAGCCAGCGCACTTGCATAAATTTTGAATGCGTTAAACCTCTAAGGTTTAACCCACAGGAGTATACGGCTGCAACCGACCACAGTTTGTCTAGAGCTATGGCGCCAGTGGCGGAAGACTCTATAAGACGATATCTGCGACCCCCAAACCCTCCCCATTGCTGAGGAAGGTCAGTAAACCCGCAGCAGTATGCAGACCGGATGCTGACCGATTACAGCAAGCGCGCCAAGAAGATGCCCAGCTTGGAGGGGGCACAAACCAGCGGCCTTGAGAGTCAAAGTCAGACGCTTTAGTCTGCCACTATGACAAGTCTAAGAGGTTGTATAAAAATTGTTCTCTTTACGCAATAAAACTGCCTTTGTACAGCATGCACGGCCACTCACACAAAGAGACTTAGTTGACACCTCTTTTAAAATTCAATTCGTCTTATTACCAAAATACGTCTATTAGCACTCCATATTTACTGTAGATACGATCGTTAAACAAACGAGTATCAATATTTCGATGTCCTATTACAGAAAACACTTTCCCGAGCAATATATTTATATACTAAGAGAATTATAAAGATATGGAAGAAATGTTACTTAGCACTTCTGTAAAGATCTACATACAAAAATATGTTCTCTCTCTCTTGTTTTAAAACGAAATGGGTCATTCGGTCAACAGGTTGGGATAAAAGTCAGTGTTAATGATAGCAATTGATGGTACTCTGAGACATCTCTTAATGATGTAGCCAGCTAGCTTAACATGAATTGTGTCCATTTCTTAAAATATTCCGATGTGTCGTTGTGTCATTGAAACACATTGAACTAAAAAAAATTTGCCAAAAAATTGGCCTTCAAATCAGTTTAGCAAGTACCAGTAATAAAACTAGATTTTTATATCATATATTTGGAAGAAATTAGCGCTCGTAGAGCTACGTACGCACTTTTCGATGGGTGCAAACAACGCAGCAAGACGTCCGAACGCTGTGACACACGAGCGTACAGTGAACGTATAGTGAACGTACCGTGAACGTACAGTGAACGTATCGTGAACGTACAGCGAACGTGCAGTGAGAAACTAAGGTGTGAACTGGCCTCAGCAAGGTGTGGTGATCGAATGACGACGGCTCCCTGAAATGCATTTAAATTTATTCAACTAGATCAGCTGAAAAAGAAAACCTGTAAGGTGCCAAGCTTTAAGTTTGGTCAATGTTATATCTGTGCTGACATGAGATTCACCGTCGGTATCCGTAGTCGGGTGGCGTTGATATGCGTGTTGCAGTCGACCTTAAATGCTTATCGAGTTATTCTTCATACCAACACTAGGTGTATAATAGGGTCGCTTAGGCTCTGTTTGGGGTTCATTGCGTGTCCATGGACATCCAAGATGTTTTTTTTAATAGTAACAGTTGCTCAGCGTAAATGACTGAAGCTTCTATTGACATTTATGACCTAGAAAAAATTACCTTTAAAAGCGCTGTTTTTGAAGTAATGACTGATTCTGCGGAAGAGAGGCCATGAAGATGCAGTAAACTGATGCAATTGGAAAACATCAGCAGTTACTGCACTTGCCAAGTTAAACATATAACTACAGTACCTGTTTGCTCCTTGAGTATAGGATAAAATCGGGTCAATATAGCAAACGTGATCACAGTCTATTCGCAACACAAAATATAACGACGGTTCGCAAACCGAAAAGGTATCCATCCTGCTGTAAAGCAAACAAAAATCAGCACGAATAGTGGTTTTTACTCATGGCTCATTCATCATTTTGTAAATTTTTCAGCGCTGAACGTAGAGCTAACATTAAGTTTTTATATCAAAGATCAAAAATATTGTGCTTAAACGCAAAGTTTCAAAGTTGGAATTTAGGAATAGAGAGGAAGCAATCATTGCTCTAGCAAAATCATAATTTTCTGCAACATGTTTCGTACCCTTGCAGGTGTACGAAACATGTTTCGGAAAATATATTTTTTTCTGAAAATACGATATAAGGTATACCTCTTACAAATGCACTATATTAGGATAGTAAATCTATGATTCTCCAACCAAGTTCAAACTTAAAGAGATCGGATTAAAAATAAACAAGAGATTTGTAACTGGAAAAAGTCGAAGTTACCCTGAAAAGCTCAACTGAAAAGACAAAACTGGAGCAATGTGCCAGATGCATCTCTCTTTAAAAGGAGGCTTTGAAATGCGTCTAATCAATTTTTTTGACCTGCAAAGCTTGTGCATTCACTATGAGAATATATGCTTCCTCTGTTCCATTCAGAGCACTGAATTCTGAAGATCTGAATTGACGTATATAGAAGCATAAAAATACTGGACGTCAACATAGAGAGCGCACAAATTGAAAATTTTACTGCAGAACAGTACCCAGGAGCTCACTGAAAGAATCCAATCATTTTTTTTTTTTTTGAGTGTTCATTATTTCCATTATGTATGTACTAAAGAGCTAAATATCTCATCACTAAGCGCGTATACTTAATACAACAGATAAGATTAATACGCCCGAATAAAGTATCGAATAAAAAGATTATTATCAACATTCTGAGTATGAAACTAATCCTATAAGTCCTGAATTCAACGAATTAAATCTCAGTAACTATCAGTCGTGCTTCTGGTTCAATTACAAACATGTATTTAAAATTTGATCATAAATTAAACCGCTTCATCAAAAGCACTTTGCTCACAACGTAAGACAACAATGCACCGACAAAAAACAGGTAGTAAGCTCTGCGATGACGCCCCCCCCCCCAAAAAAAAAGAAAAAAATACGGTAGTGTTACAAAGATCGATCCTGACATGAGATGCATGTCAAAATACATAGTACTGTAGAATAGAGGGTTGGTAAGTCCCCTTCGTCAGGTGATAAAACCTCTTACCAGGGCTGGGACGTTGTGAAGTTTAAAGCTTCAAGTGCCAAAAGAATTTACTGCAAGATACGTGTTAAAAGGTTACTGGTTTTACACTCCGAAACTTTTTTGGTAGCCGGATGGGAGTTTAAAATTGTTTCCCGCTTTGATACCGAAGCTGTTCTATTTACTACAGATGGGGTAGGGTGTTGGAATATTCCTGGCTTTCTATGCAAAAAACATATAGATATTTACATATTATATAGTAGACACTGACAATAGGTGAACCGCGAAACTCTTTCCAAAAGAGGGACAAAACTCCAGACTTTGGTTCGGTCAGAGTCATTGCTATTTATTTTGAAATAAGGTGCAAATATGATCTGGCGTAGCAGCCTGCAGCCAGCAGGCCGATGCTGAAAAGTTCGTGGCTTAGGTACAAAACATTTTACTTCACTGCATGATGAAGTGATGATATATTTGCGACTTTTATGCTGTGGTGATTGACTATTTTTAATGCCACGTGTCTTAAAAAATTTGCCGGTGTCTATTTGCCCTTCCTGACGCACTTATTGTTAGGGGCTAAAAAAGAAAGACTTCAAACTAATGAAAAATGAGTAGAGTAACCACAAATGCAAAAGGGAAATCATCATAGAAATGTTTCAACTACATACTATTACATATCTTATGACCTGCGGAATGCTGTTGCTCACCCTAGGAATGTCCGGGCCGTTGTTTCATCGAACTCTGCCCCAAAGCATCTGGAAAAGGTGAAGTGGCTGCTTTTACAGAGAAGGGACAAAATTCTTATGGTTATGCTCTGTGTTTTGTTCACTTAGCCAAGTCTTACGCATGATTTATCCTTCCGTAAATATTTTCGCTAAGGAAGGAAGCATATCCAGCGTTGGTTTTATGCTTAGGGCGAGTAAGCACTTGAAGTTTAATAAGCATCTTTCCAGGCCTGGTGGTGACGGTCTCACGCAGGGCCCTGTAGAGAACGTACTTGGCGCACAGAGTTGAATTAAAATTCTCTACGAGAAGGACCATCGTCACCAACGGCATCGTGTGAGAGAGTATCTTCTTAGGACTGACCAGGAAGCAAAGAATGCAACGGGAGGACTCAATAGGACTGAAATAAAACACAGCTGTGACCGCATGTAGCAAATTTACATCACATCGACGAGTCGAAGTGTTTTAGGTGTGAGGCCCCAGACCTTCGTATATGGTTTTCTTGAACGTATCATCGTCTTTTTCGATTTATTTCATTCAGTCTCCCGCTCAAGACTGGCCAGCAACCTGAGCTGCAAAATACCGAAAAATGTTGTCGCCAAGTACAGAAAGTTCGAGCAATAGGCTACCTGTTACTGTGGTTTCTCTCGCGTACAGAATTGGCTACAATGGTGCTTATATATGTTTGTAAGGAATATATATATTCTGTGAAGAGTACTGTGAAGTGAATATGAAGTGTAAATAAGGCTTCATTCAAGAAAAAGAAGTTAAATTGAGTCGCTGAAAGGGAACAAATTCGGCGCTAGTGTTGTGAAAGTTTCCACCAACATGCACTGCAATTTTCTATAGATAATTGCGAAATTAGTATGTATTATCTTCATTTATTTATACGTTAGACATAATTTTTACGATTTAAGACGATTTTTGTGGTAAAATTAGTTAAAATACTCCTAGGCTGCTCAGCCATAGATACGTCGATGATGACGTCACTTTTTGGTGCTAATTTTTCTTGAGTCCTCCCGTTACGCTCTTTGCTTCCTGGGACTGACAGTCCACACAGTTTGTGGACTGGGCTGACTGTCAGTCTTTGGCGCTGAACCTTCTTAGTCAGCCCTGCTGACCCCGGTGATGGTCTCTCCGTTGACCTCCTTCCCACCCCCATTTCTTTGAGCTCACTTCGGTATCAAGTAGAACAGGGAGATGTTCTCACTGCTGCATGGAGATCAGTAGAACAGGGAGATGTTCTCACTGCTGCATGGAGGTCACCCTGAACCCCGGCTGCTCGCATTTGTTTTCCGATCTGGTATTGTGCGAGCTCTCGCTATTCCATTTAGTGTACTAGACTCGATTGACAAGTTTCCCTTATTTCCCCAGCGTTCTCGTTCATGAGCTTTACTCACTTTTTGCTCACTTAACAATATTTACTCAGGTTTTACCACTCATGCTATACAGTAGTACTTATTTCCAATTATTTACTTTAGGCATAAGAGCTAATTGCTATTCCTCCAGCATCAATCGAAAATTACATACAGACAGAAAAGCAAATAATAAAAGAGAATCTTGTCGTACATATCAAATATTGCACACATTTTTCGAGAAAAGTCAGCGCATGCAAGCGTCAATTTACCTATGTAGCAATTTGCATCCGTTGAAAAGCCATCGGCTCCAGCAAGGCAACATTAAACCCTGCTAACGTTTGTATTTGAGTATTTAAATTGGTTCCACCAAATGAGAACTCCACCGCCTACCAGTTTTGTCTCTTTTTCTCAGTGCTAAAGACGCCAAAGAGGGTAAACCTCATTGTCAGAGTAGTGAAGTTTACTAAAATAATATTTTACCCGGTAGAATAGTACGAAGGTGGGCTGAAGCTTTTAAAGTTGGCCGAACGGATGTTCCTTTGGTGATGTGGAACGTCAAGCGAAAGAATGGCTTGAAAATTTGGCTGTACGATACGACCAGTGGCTTACTCTTGGCGGAAAATACATAGAGAAATAGCCTTACCTACTGGCATTCATATAAGAATGAAAGCAAAAAAGTTATACATGTCCCTTTTTTTATTTCAAAGCGCTACTTTCCTTTAACAACAACTCTCGTAATTACTGCCCTCTATTTTGAGGGCAACAAGATCGAGCCTTCCTTCTCTACAGTCGGCTACATTGAAAGCGTCCCTTTTGACGCTGCTTCAAGTCAGGCACAGTTGGCCGTTCCGACCTAATTTGTACAGTGTTCCCTTCTAATTGAAGTGTGTCAGCTCCCAAAACACATCCTATTTGCAGCACCTTAGAAACGGCAAAGCCGTCCATCAAATGTGTTTAGCCGCGAGTGAAATCAGAACAGCTGCACGCAGTCACTGTAGAGAGAACTAAGGTACTAGTGTATTGAGCCATCAAAATTAGCATGAGCTCGGTATAATTTGGATAATAATAATTGTTCCAAAGGTTTGTAAAGTAAAGCAAAGTACGGATAAAGTCAACTTGACCTCACACCCCGAGTGCAAATTTGGCATGCACGGGTTTGAGCTGCAGTTAGATGCCCGTCGGCCCAAAAAGACTGCACGGCTGCAGTCGATCACAGATTGCCAGAACTATGCGTCAGAGACGGAAGGATCATGGGACAACTGCGACCCCTTTACTATCCCCATTACGTACGGTAAGTACAAGTGAGAAGAACTGCAGTCATCTTTGATACTCACCATCAAATTGTGGTGAAGATATGATAACATGAAACAGAGATATGGCTCCATGAAGCATTGCTTGAATTGAGTTTCGACCAGGAACTGATGCTGAAAGAATTTTGAAAATGAAGTTTGGTTTCTTCAGTTATACCAAAAAGTTCAGCCAATTATGATGTAGGACTTTGATTTGGCAAAGCAGTTCAAGAAGTTATAACCCTGGTACTGATACTTCCAACCTTTGTCAGTATCTAACTTAACTCTTGAAATGAGGTATATTTCATATATTTCTTGTTCCATCCCCCTATGCGTACTGAATAAAATTGATTGGTCGAGAAAGAACATGATGTAAAAGTAATTTACTATAGAGAAAATGGGTTGTTTCCATTTAGAGTTTTGTAAGATATGCACAACTGAAATAATTTTCATTGATTAATCAAAAAACACATAATAATAATAATAGACCAAATGCAGAAGCCAGATCCTCTATCTTCTTCGATCTCTTACACTGTACAAGAAAACTAGCCCACTTTTATTACTGCAAGGAGGAATTACGAATAGAGCAGGAATTAAAACCACAGAATGGGGATCTATATTCGTTTCTCAAAGTGCTAGTAAAATCCTCACACAGTTCCATTCTGATTCTGATGCCAGTAAGCCACAATATGTTTTCTTTACTGGCTTGGTGGATGCAGTAACCCCTTGTGTGTGTGAGTGTTTGTGTACTCTTGAGATGGAAAGATAGCTGATGAGTAATAGAGGGCAGGTATTACCGGCAACTTCAAGTGTTTATTTACATTGAAGGCAGAACGTACTTTCCCTAACGAACTTAGCATAATGAAAATTATTTTACCGCTCGGCCGTCGTTGATGATGATTTACGCTTTTAGCTTCTTTGTTCAAATGAGGTGAGAGGTTTTGTCGACGAGCATCTAGAAAGCCTCAGCAAAAGAGAGATCGTTGTTTAGATAATAAATACTATTTTTTAATGACAGAGGTAGCTGCGAAAGAGAAATGACAATTATGAAAACTAAAGAAAGCCTGTTCTTTCGAGCTTTCAATTGGACAGGATGGAGGAGTATTAAATCTGGTACTGAAAACAGAAGTATTGCCATAATGATCTCACATGGCGACTTCTGCAGGAAAAAGAGAAACCATCTATAGAAGGAAAAGATCTTACATGTTGGCCACCTTGATTGAGGTAGGGAAGACTGGGAACATCTATTCCAGATTACACAATTGATTCCAATTGCAAACGTTGCTGCCTAGGTGGAAGCCAATCACCTGCATGCCTGGAACACGATTGACCGCATTGTTACTGCCGCCGTATTGCTTCACTAGACTCCGCTTCCGCAAAGCCCTCCCTAGGGATGTGTTGGGGTGTAGAACAAGGTAATTGTAATTAATCTAACACAATAACAGCTTCCAGCTTTGAAAGAAGGAATAGAACAGATATAGGTATAAAATTTCCCCTCTGTAGGGATTTTGCAGCTAATCTTTAAGACGATCGAGGGCACATTAACTATGAAACTGTTGAAGAAATTACATTCATTCATCAAAGAACTCATTGACGTCCCTGAATTTAAAATAGAAAGGTAACCTTAAGCCGAGAAGTGATATTAATGAAGGACATGTGAAACTGTACAGTCACACGAAATAAACTCAAATGATTCATAGCTGGTTGACGTCTCTGTAACGTAGATCTCATTTAGACGCAGAATCTTTATAGAGTGAACAAAAATTTTGTATAGATTCCTACCTCCTTGAATTGACTGAAGGTTAGTTCTTTTCTTCTTATTATATTTTAAGACACACGTATAAATATACAGTTACCAGCAAAAGTTGTTTCCCTGGAAATTTGAAAGCATCGTTAGTAACGACTAACTAACCTAAACATGCTGGAAGTTAGCACTTGCGCTTTTTTCTTAGTAACTATGAAAATAACTTGCGCTGATGCACGTGAGAGGAAAGGATCGTATCTCAAGTCAAAGAATCGAGATAGAGAAGCTTTTTTCTTGAAAATGCGGTGTTAACGAAACATCAACTCAGTCTAACTCAAATATCATTCACTGGCGAAGCCATAGGACGTCACGTAAAGCCAAATAAAAACTTTACAGCACTTTTTAGTCTATTAGGTACCTACCTCGTTCTACGCACGATGGAGAGCATACCTATCTGATAATTTTGATTATGTAAAGTCATTTTCTTCCCAAGGAAAAATTTATCCCAGTTTTTAGAGCTTTGCATCACTTATTCACTTTAGTAGCAAGTGTAGTTTATACTACATCAGTAATTTTTTAAATATAATATTCTAGACTATATATATAGCCCTGTCGAGCATTGGGCGATCGCTACACGAGAGCACTCTGGAGCGGCTTCGCGGGAGCTACGGAAGAAGTCTTAAAACTGAAAATTAGAATAAATTCGACTGGAATTAAAAGCAAATTATGATAAGGTATCCTTTGCAAAGCATAGTCACGGAAGTTTACGTCGTTCAAATCTCTTAGAATGTGTCAAAAGTTTCCGTCAACTCAAACATCATGCGTGTAGGTATAAGGCCAGTAGAGTGACTTGTGACTTTTCGAAATAGGCAAGCAGTTTTGAAACTACAATTAAATAGATACAAGCAGCAGAAGCAGGTGTTACATAATGCCAATGAAACACGCTAGGCAAAAGAACGAGTATCGATATCTTTTCGTCCGAATGCGATGATGTGCCCATTGAAATAGCGCACACTTGCGAAGAATTTTGAGTTATAAATCCCTCCACATATGATGATATGTCCGAAATGTAACTTACGCCACATGCGGAGTAAACTGAACTGACGGTAGACACCTT
Source organism: Parhyale hawaiensis (assembly GCA_001587735.2). Taxonomy (NCBI): domain Eukaryota; kingdom Metazoa; phylum Arthropoda; class Malacostraca; order Amphipoda; family Hyalidae; genus Parhyale; species Parhyale hawaiensis. The sequence goes on along the minus strand of LQNS02276883.1, from coordinate 26,594,600 downwards.
TACACCATTTCTTAGCCATCTCAAAGCTGTGTTTACAGGAGTTCAACATAACGTTCCGACGAAAACATGACGATACTCGTCTTTTTGACTATCGTGTGGTATCGGCATAAGACAGAAAAGTAGTTGTCTTGATTCCTCTTTGCTAAAAAAATAGACCCATTAACCCTGTAAACCTATTTTCAAATAAGCTAAACTTCTTAATGGCCCAAAATTTTGGTCCGTTTCTTGTATAATTTTGAAGAAATGAAAGAAAAGTATTATGCACCGAAATGCATCGCTGCACATTTTCTTCCTCTTTCTGGTGAAGCCCTTGAAGGGAGAGTGGAAGTAAAGCTGTGGAATGGGTTGTTGACCCGGATACCCGGATACTATTTTTCTTTAGAAGTAACTCTCAGTTCCATCAGCTGGTAAGAAAAATCCGATCGTAGTTTAAGGGATGCTAAATTCGATTCGAACATTTTGACGATCACAGAATTTAGATCGGAGTGGACGATGAGATCATACTGAAAAATTTAGTTTGGCTTTATTCCAAGCTACTGCAGGCGACAGGAGGGAATAATCACAGTAAACTGAAGCTTGCAGTAAAGACCAGGAAGCATAGAATGCAACGATACGCTCTTTGCTTCCTGGTAAAGACAGTGCGGTTCTAACGGTATACGGTACTTAAATTATGAGAGAAGTCCCCATTTCAGTATGATGTTTAGGCAGCGAATAGTGTTAAGTATTTCAATGTATAGTCACCAACTTAAAGTTTCAGCGTATAACATTATTAATAGACTCTTCTCATTTTCCATTTCATAAATAGATTAGCTCATTTGCTACCACTACTTTTTTAAACAACGGGCACTTCATGGACAAAAAATATATGTAGATCGATTAGAAGCAATTGAAGAAAGTTTGATACCCACGACGCGCGTTTCGCTGTTTTCCAGCTCATCAGGTGGGAGCGTCAAAATTTCTTCAATTGCTTCTAATCGATCTACATCTATGCCATTTCAAGAGAAAAAATATATGTATATACAACTTATAAAAACGTTGATAATACAACTTTGCATACTGTGAAAGTTATTTAGTAACTGAATACCGAAATCTCTGGGGGAAAAAATACGTGTGAAGTTTCCTTCGAGGCTATATTAAGATTAGCTGCGTTTATTGCTGTCACAATCTTTCTAATTATGTCTATGAGAAGAGAAGGACTCACATAAAAATTATTGCTGTGACTTTATTATGCTGCATGCAAAGTGGGGGGACTACAAAATATTATAGGTATATACAATCGTGACAATTGCAACGCGGTATCTACGTGCAACACATGAATATGAAAAAAATTGATATTATTTTATGAAAACACGATATATATATATAGTGCTCAGCAATTTTGGTACTAGACATCAATAGAAGACAATTAGACAACTTTAATGATACCTATATACTGTACATCGGTCGGAAACTATGTAGTATTTAAAGAGATATGAATTTCTTCATATCTTTACTTTCACTTCTTTCACTGCCTGCATCCTCGGTCCATTCCTTTATTTACATTCGTCTCAAGAGACTGGATTTCCTACAGTGGGGTAATTTTTATTGTTTATATTTGAAAGTAGGGAAGTTTACTCTACCCTGTGTATTGGGTAAGATAAAGTACTATTTGCTTAATGTTACAATAAAATTTCTGTTGGTTACGTCAAATTAGAATGGGTTAGGTTGGGTTAGAATAAGTTAAGTTGGGTTAGAATAGGCTAGGTAAGGTTGCAACTGGTTAGGTTGGGTTAGAATAGGTGAGATTATCGAAGATTACGTCAGGACTGGCAAACTTAGGGTTAGGTCTGGTTCTGTTTACCTTCAATTGCTGAAACAAACTTTACATTGTGTGACCGTCCCCAAAACTATGAGTATCATTGCATTGGTCTAGTAGTATACTATATTCACTTCAAGTATGGTGTTTTCTAAAAATTTGGCATAAAATATAAGCTAACGATAAAGATCCTATTTCAACTACAGTAAATGTTTTATTTTGATAACTGATCAAGAGAAGAAGAATCAGGTTGTGTAGTCTACTTCAATATGCTACTAATTTTAAAAATATTATTTTTAACAACGTTGATGTGACACTTCTTTGTCCACCAACTCACACATCCATATCCGTGCATACTGTATATCAAGTTAGATACGAGTACTTCTGTCTTGTTAAACTACGAGAGTTCATCATAAAAGTAGATAACTACAGAAGGTACTAGAGAATTTTCAAAAACGCTTTATTAAATAATCATTTTACGTCTTTTATTATAAAATTCGATTAATTGTTGCAGAACATATTACCTGATATTGAATTGTTTGAAGCTTATAGCATCATATTTATAGTTCATAGACCTTTAATGTGAATTTCGTAGATGATAACAATCTTCATTCATTTGGCAAATTATCACATCCGCCAAGGAAGTTATGTTTCCGTCGCGTTTATATGTTTGTATGTCTATCACTAAGATAACTCAAAAAGTTATGTACGGATTTCAACGAAGTATACAGGGATAGTTAGGTATGTTAGGAGGAGCAGATGATTAACTTTTGGTGAAGATCCGTTCATTCCTTTGTTTGTTTATTTGTTTCTATGTTTTGTTGTTTCTTTTCTTACTGCCATAACTAAAAAAGATTATGGTGGGATTAGTACGAACTTTGCCTGAGTTGTTAGGTATATTACGCAGAGTAAATGACCAAAATTTTGTGTTGATCTGTTTGTTCGTTTGTTTGTTGCTGTGTTTGATTTTATGCTTGTTACCACAATAACTCAAAAAGTTATAAATAGACTGTTAGGAAATTTCCAAGAATCGTTTGTAATGTTGAAAGACAAATTTATTAAATTTTGGCGATGAAAAGTTGGTTAGTTTGTATGTTTGACTAATGTTTGTAAGAATGTGTTGTCAACCGCAGTGCTCAAAAAGTTATGAACAAATTGTCATGCAAATTACAGAAACTCCTAATAACTGTTGTCAAAAGGCACAAATAATTTAATTTGGTACTGACACAAAGAGAATCATGGTTTCAGAACTAATTTTAATCTTTCGTTCCAGTGCCTTGCTTGGCGGAGGTATGCGTTCTCAGAACGCTCTAGTTATCATAAGTCTATTCATGCATCTGCTATATTTGCCTGACTAACTGCTTTAGCTCTTCGCTCTACGGAAAGAATAAAAAAACAGTTGGAAGCTGACGTTACGGGCATTGTGAATATTGATAAAAAATAAAATCGAATAAATAGTCAGCAAAGTTCACATAACAACTATTCAGGAATTTTCCCAAATTTTGCAGAAAATAATGTTATCGCTTTTTAATTAGTCGTCGAATTCCAAGGCATTTTCTACAAGATCACTCTCGTGATTTTTACGAATATCTACTCGGAGCCTCACCTTAAGGTTTTTGTTTCTTCTAATAATTAGTGCAGAAACGTACGGCAGCACATTTTTATTCGAAGCAGGACAATAAAACTCTTTAATTCACTTCAATATGTAAGACTTTTTTATTTGTCATCTGGCAAAATGCTGCAGTAATGGATCCCCTCCCCCCCCCCCCNTGTCAGTCGCAAGCCATAAAAAACTAATGTTATCGATCAAAAATGTCATTAACTTTTCTTTTCATAAATTAGACTGACAGTTTGAGCTCTTCCGTCCCATTTCCTCAAATTTGCGGAAAGAAATGTTTCGCTCTTTGAAAGTCAATATTTCAAGGGTTTAAATATCGGCCCTGAAGACTAAACTTGCGTCATTAGCGTTCGAGGGCTGTCAAGAGCAGTTGATTGCGCCCCTTGATTCCTCATTTACGCTTTTTTTCTTGTACTTGAGATAAGTTAGCGGGAACTTCGAAGTTGTTTGGAAGGCAGATTTTACCAGGCAGGGTGATTGAACATCACCGAAAGCTGCTGAACATCCTTAAAGGTGACTGCTTGAGCATCACTAAAGATGATCATCAGTCACTATAAGGTGGTTGAACATCTGAGACTTTAACCACTCTCAGAGGAACTCATTACCATTAGAGGCGATTCATTATATATTTATGGTGAGTCAGCATCTCTATACCCACGGTAGCAGAGGACGTATTGCTGAGAGTCCCGAGAACGATTTCCAGGCCAGGCGCGGTCTTTGTCATAGCACTCTGCTCGCTGAATCAGCAAATTTGCTTGGTGAGCACAGCTATCGTGAGAGTACTTACCTTAGGGTAGGGAGTGGCGGATCGTTGAACCTTTCGCTTCGGCGAAATAGTTCTTAGCGACCCGTCGTTGCCTGCTGCTCACTCACTCTTCTGGGGTCAGTTGGCCTATGTCTGCTGCACGAACCAGTGCATGTGGGTTTCCCAGTGGATGGGGCAGTCAAAATTGACTTTTAGGTGACTGAACATTTCTGGAAGTAGACAGAATAGGGTGGAGATGCCGTCGACTGACTGATCAAAGAGAGCTTTCGACGACCGGCGAAATTCAGATTTTAAGGTTTGACTTGCCCGGTACATCGACTAGGTGAGCTGATTTAGATCTACCGAATCGAGTTTCAGGTCTGACCCTCAGTCATATTGAGGCTCCCAAAAGCTCAAGTGTTCCGAAAAATGCAGTTTCCGGCCGGCTCCACGTAATCGGATTGCTTCTAACACTTGCAACACGATTCAAAGTGGCAAATCCAATGCTGCTGTTTAAAGTACTGGACAAGTAAAGCCTCGAAGTCTGAATTTTATAGGCCTGTGGAACGTATCCAAATGCATACGAGTGAAGCTTAGCCCGTAAGGCTTGACTTGTCCGGAACTTCAGATAGAAGCGTTTTGCCAATTTGAATGGTGTTGCAGGTGTCATAAGTAAACCAATTACGTTTAAGGCCGCTGAAAGCTCAATTTTGAGGAACAAGATTACATTTCGTGAAATATAAAGAGGAATAAATCAAGAGTTAAAGCCTGAAACTCGCATCAACGGGTAAAACCAGGGCACCAGGCTGATGTACCGGGCAAATCAAACCTCTTGGGCTAATTTTCAGACACCAGTTGATGGCTCAAGTGGAAAAGACTCAACCATCTTCCTTGTCATTGTGAGGGCATGCGTAAATTCTTCCCTGTTGCTCTTCAGCTGCCACTGTATGTCATCACAGATGTCCCATGTCATCACAGATGTCCCATGAACAAGATGATTAGAGGCGTGGGACGATTATTGACCGACTTCAATACGGATTAGAAAGGCTACTGCCTGCCAACTGTACAAATGCGATATCCCTATTAGTACATTTTTACAGGTAAAAGACGAGACAAAATGGGTACAATTCAACGAGTCCTGGCCTCCATCTACGCAGCTATAGACCTATTATCTTAAAGAGGTAGTATCATGATATTTGAAAGTGTAATTAAACTTATACAAAGAAAGTATGAGTGAAGATAGTTTGCGGCAAATAGTTATAGAAAGATGCATACTGTATATCAAACTAAATATTAGGTTCACACGTACTCGAATGAACGCACCTATGCATGTTTCAGAGTCATCGACGATCATGTAAAAAAGTAGGAGCAGCTGTAACAAATGGCGTATGTTATGACAATAGAAATCAAATTACTGCTTGAAATGCTGTGAGTAACTTCGTCGCTCAACTGTAGCTAAAATCAGCTGTCTTCTATAGTACTTTTGTTTTAATCCTGCCGTCAAGATATTGGTCACGTGACAAAAGGTTATAATTCTGGGGAAATTATGGAAAAAATACTCCTATTTTAACGAATATTTTATACTAGCTCTTGTTTTTCAAACAAAAGAATAAAAAATACCAACATACAACCCCTTCAATACGTATAATTTACGCTACAGTGTTAGTTCCGATAACAGTATTTTTCCCACGATGACACAACCTGTTAGCCAATACGAGCCACGCAGCACAAAAAGCAAAAATTTATCAAATGAAGACAAAAATCAGCTCTGTGTAGCCACGTAAATGTTATAGGCTGTATAGTTACCTTTGCTAAGGAGGTTAGGTTTTCGTCGGGTCTGTCTTTCTGTCTGTCATCAAGATAACTCAAAAAGTTATGTAGAGATTTGACGAAATTTACAGGGATTGTTAGGTATGTTATGAAGAACAGATGATTGACTTTTGGTGAAAATCCGTCCTTCCGTTTACTTGTTTATTTGTCTGCCTCATTTTTCTCAATGCTATAACTCAAAAAGTTATATACAGATTTTTATGAAATTTACATGAGGTTTTAGGTATATTACGAAGGGCAAATGACAAAATTTTTTAACGATTCGTTTGTTTGTGCGTTCGACTGTCACTGTTTTTAAATCTATGCTTGTTAGCACAATAACTCAAAAAATAATTAATGGATCTTTATGAAATATATAAGAGTTGTTAGTAAGGGTAAAAGGCATAAATGACCAAATTTTGGTGGAGATCGGTCTGTTTGTCTGTTTTTATATTTGACACATGTTTGTCATAATGCTTGTTAGCAGCATAATTCAAAATGTTTTGCACGGATCTTCAAAAAATTACTGAAGCTGTTGACATTATTGAAGAGCACAAATGATTAGATTTTGGTGTTGATACAAAGAAAATCATAGTATCAGAACCAGTTTTAATTTTTTGTAACCGTTGCCTTGCTTGGCGGAGGTAAGCGCTCTCAAAGTGCTCTAGTTTTAAGAGGAATAGCACTTAATTAATACGCGTCCTTCTGTTGCTGTTGTTTGGTTTTAGCTTTGTTATTATGAGTGATCCACGGTTGGGAAGTACAAAATGCGAAACGTTCTCCACTTTCAAATTACACCTCCCCTGCAGTTTTTTTTTTTTCACAGTAAGCTAGCACTTGTCAATGGAAAAATTTCACACGTCTTTCTGAATTCTTAGTGATTTTGAATGCGTAAGACGCCAATTTTAGCCTGTTGTTCAATTCTTTAAGTTGCTGTCAGGGGCACAGACGCTTTTATTCCAAGAACCTGGAAAGCTTCGGATTTTCTGGTTTTGTGGGCGTGACCTTTTAACGTCGACGTGGAAACAACATAAGGCTTTAACAAAAGCAACGAGAGTACAGCCGCTACATGACTATTCCCTGGAGATTTATAGAGCTAGGGAACGAGTTGAAATACTGCATGCATGACACACCAAATGGAGTGTAGCCGTATTTAGGAATAGAGTAACTGCGGAGTGAACAAGAAAATTTTTATTTCGACTGTAACACGGAAAAAATATGACCGTTAACCCAAATGTCGATATAATGACAAAATTTGAAATGAGAAGTGTTTAGAAGTTGTAAGAAAAGGTCAGGAAAAACAATTTCATATCGCTCAAAAATAAACAACAAATGTATGAGCTCTCTATGAAATACATACAAAAACTATATCAAAACATGAATGCTGCAGAGAGGGACCGAAAGAGACTGTATTTACGAATCAAAGTAATGGATTTAGTCCGGTAAAAATAGCAAAAAAGTGGCCATTAACATAATTTTACGCGTATATAGAAGGAGTGAATTCTCTACATAATAAACTAAAAGAGGAAGTAGTTACAGAAATTACGATTGATTCTTAGCAGATTATTCAATTTAATAAAAGCAGAAAGCCTAGTCTCTGGCACAGACAAAATGAAGAACAGATAGAGTACAAGTGCTGCAAGTAAGATACCGAAAGATGCCATAATTAAATTCTACGGTTTAGTAAATACAAGCACGAGGAACAGTGAATAACACAAACGTGACTGTTGCCGCGAATGTAAGCCGACAGAAGTTCTTCTTCAGGCGTCTGTTGTCTAATGTAAAGTAAATCACCCCCGTTGCCATCCTTTACGTCCGCCTCAATTTAGTAATGGACTTCCTTGTTGTCCAACTTCACTCGACCCAAATGGTCAATACACAGTTTGAAAACCTGCAGTTCGTCGTTCTTGCTGGAAGCTTTGAGGCAGTTCATTCCTTCCTAGTTACAAATGCTTCCTTTCGACGGAAGGTCAAAATATTGTTAATAGTAAACAGGCAGCGCTGATATCGAATTCTAAAGTCACTCGAAAAACGAAATGTATCACTTTTGATGTTGCTTGTAGCTATGCTCTTGAGCGATCCTTACGTTCACGTTCAGCTAATAAACTGCGCTCTGTTCGTTAGATGAGAAACACTGAAGAAGAGGTCCCAATTTCAGGCTCGCTTTTCTGCAGGCGCCTTTGACTGGCACTTCAAGAGTGAACTATGTCGGTCCAAAATGCTTCACTTGTCTAGAATTTCAGATAGAAGCGTTGGTTCCACCAACCGAATTATATGTTACAGGTGAAAAAAGGAGTTCGATCAAGCTTATTTGAGGAGGCTAAAAAGTCCATTTTACGAACAGGATTGAGTTTTATGTACGCTGTAGCATGTTAGATTAGATTAGATTAGATAGGCGGCAGTAGACGAACCAAAAGGCCCATTCCCAAAAAGACACCGGGACTTACACCCCGGTCCTCTATGAGCTATTGCCATTATGTTAGTAGA
>LQNS02276883.1:26575064-26585620 GCA_001587735.2 Parhyale hawaiensis | reverse complement strand
GATTGTATGAGCCATGCCATGTACTTTGTCGTGCTAATTTGTGTGTTAAACGATGTGTCATTCAAGCTTGTAATTTACCAAATACCAGATAAAATAATGAGCAGATGCCAAGATTTATAATATCTCTCTCACATAATTCGTTATGAATATAATGACGTCATTCTTTATTTATGATTGTTTAATTAAAATGTATGTGCTTATATATATATATATGCTCATATCGTCACGAAAAGCTCGTAACACGTTGGTTCCACCAATCGAATTATATGTTACAGGTGAAAAAAGGAGTTCGATCAAGCTTATTTGAGGAGGCTAAAAACTCCATTTTACGCACAGGATTGAGTTTTATGTACGCTGTAGCAAGTGGTAAAGACTGCAACTTGATCCGAATGGAATCCTATATAAGGCTCGTTCAATGGGGTAGTCAAGTCGATCTAAGCCAAGCCCGCTCGACTTGACTCGTCAGGATCTGCAGAGCAGAACCTTAACTTCGAATTGTGCTACAGATGTTAGAAACAACCTGATTGTAGTGAGCTGACTAAAATCCCCAAATTACGAAGTACTATTGAGTTCTAGGACATTCTAACAGTTGAGGCACGTTCGATAGGGTGCCGAAATATGGCCTTCGACGCTTGACGTTCCCAAAACTTTAGACGGAAGCTTTCGTTGCAAATGTTAGAAGCAACGCCAATGCGCTTAGGCTTCTGAAAACTGTACTCTAGGCAGCAACATTGAGTTTCAGGAAGTGTCAAGCTATGGTAACTTATTGAGGGTCAGTGCCTGAAACTAAATTCAGAAGGTCGAAGCCAGCGTACTTACCTGAACTTTCGAGCAAGTCCAGCATCAAAGGTTTAATTTTGGAGCCCAATCGAAATACCCTTAGTATCTTAAAAATTTTCCCAATTCATTGTTTGAAGAACACTTACTGTTCTCGCTACGGGAATGAAGCAAAAGGGTCGGCAGTCCTCTATAGGGAGAGCAGAATAATTTTTAAGGAGGCAGACGCCGGTCATTTGTCAGCGCAGAATTTCCGGAACACGTGTGCTCCAGCAGGCCTTGAAAATGGGACTCGCTAAGTATTACCATTAATTACAGGAGCTGGTTCTCTGTGGGAAGACGTTACTGCAAAGTGAAGTTTCGAATTTAACAAATAAACATGAGTACAAGTTTAGTTGTTTGGACTTAAGAAAAAAGGAAAGAACTGGGTCTTGAAAAACTCGAGGAACGTATACAAACTTGAGTTTGAGCCAAATTAAGGGGATGTTCGCTTGGAAGCCGAAACTTAGCTTTGCGGCTTGACTTGTTCGAAACTTGCTGGTACGCTGGCTTCAATCCTATTATATGCATTGAGTTTCAGGCATTGACTCTCAAATAGTTACTTTTGAAACTTGCAGAAACTCAATCTTCAACCGTAAGATCAGGTGTTCAGCAGACTCAGCCTAATCTCGTTTCGTTTACCACTAGCGGCGCCATTTAAAGTAGCAAAGTCAAAGCTCCTAACAAGTGAAGTCTAGTGGACCTTGCTTCAGCCAACTCTGACGACCCAATCGAATGCGTCTTCTATTCATAGAATTGGGGAAATGGTGATTTGACAAAATATATCATTTGTAAGATTATTTAACAACTCAGTATAAAATATTGATTTACTGAACCTTGCTTAAAATCTTGCTTCAGCCGAATTCACACGTCATCCCTATCAACGCGTTCGATCTCGTGAACGAACACGAACTGTGCGTCAACATTTTCTGTCTCTGTCGACACGTAAAAGCGCCTCTCTTTCGAATGACTGCCGCTACGCGTTCAGTTATGGCATCGTTTCTTGACATTTTTGTTTATAAGTTGTGTTTGTTTTAAAGTCACATTCGTATCCCATAATCATATAGCCTGATTTCGAGAGGAACGGCCCATTTTTAAAATATTTATAGCTTCATAAACTGATAGAAGAGAAATCGGCTCAGAGCAATCATCTGGGGTCTCAAAACAAAGATGGCGTTCATGTTCTTTCAACATTTTCAGGGTTTCTAGTGTTAAGCGGGATTGTCGTAATTCAAATCATTAAAAGTCACGACGAAAAAGCCTTTTGTCGACTAATTTAAGATTTTATGATCTGTGAGCGCTACAGAAGATCAATTCAGTATTTATAAGTTTTGTTGGCTGAACTTGAATGGTGCAGCGTGTAGAGAAAACGGACATACATCATCCTTCAGTTTCTCACCTTCACCGCAGCTGCTTCCACCAACTCAACGCCCGCGTCCCCCGGTTTCAGCCTACCCGTTGAGATGCATCAGTTGTGAACTCAGTCTTAAAATTGTAAGCAAAGTCTGTAGACGAGAAAGTCTGTCATCCGCGAGTTCTGCAGGTATGTTCAGATGTGCTAAAAAACAGACTGCGTGACGTCCCTCGAGTATCGCGCAGCTGCTTCTCTGATGGTTTAATATGGTAAAAATAATGATAGTAATAGCAATAATCTTTATTAAGTTCTCATGGGGTAATTATAAATTTGAAATGTTGCAGGGTACACAGGAGAATATATCTTAGGTCTAGGTTACACACAGCATATGCCGCAGTGGTCTTACATTCTAGTCCTCATTACGCCCCATTGTAAGAGCTGTATCAGGCAACGGAATGCGCTGCCATCGTAGATACATATTTGATCGTTTGTAGCCAGGGCCAATACGGATGGCTTTTCTAATCAAATGTCTGAGTTTTCAATCCTGTTATCCAAGCTCAATGCGCATTTCCTGGTTCTAACTTTGTGATAATCAGTGTATTTTTAAGCAAATATCAAACTTGTGCTAGTAGACTTTGGCACATTAATTAATCTGCGGAATATGTCATTATCAGAAAGGCGCAAGCGCTCAATGAATTTCTTTTCAAAATTACACCAAGGAGAGTGGCAGTACAGGGAGCAACAATAGGTCCTGGATAATTGATATTTGAGCTCTTGAGTGCAGTGTCCGAACATCCCAAGTAACGTGTCGCCAATTAGCTACATGAAGCTTTAGCTTCCGCGTTGCTCTCTCTATATGCTGGTTATCACAAAAATCATCAGTAATTTTGTAACCCTGGTAAGAGCACCTTCTTACGTGTACTTCTCCTAAGCCTAATATCCATGCATACTGTTTTTACTATATAATACTACATACAAAGTTTATTTGCTTCGCCCTCGCGCAAACTGCGAGCAACTTTTGTTGTCCTTCAGGATGGAAAGAGGCAAGCACCTTGTTGTCAGCATAACTACTGCATTCCCTGCTTTATTGTTAAAATGGCAGCCTGCCAGCTGCAGCTGCTATAAACTTTGCATGGATACAGTCAATAAAGATATTGAACAGAATGGGAGACAGTAGGCCTCCTTGTCGTATACCAAACGCTAACGAAATTTCCACCCCCCCCCCCATATTACATACCATTTTTAGTTTGAAACCAATATTTCAACGATTTGCAATATTTGGAGGTACCTATTTGTTTCTCCAGCATACACTTAATGCACTTAAACAGAGAATAATGATGCCCTCTATCAAATGCTGCAATAGCGTCTAGAAAACACTGATGCACTGGACACTAGTGGACAGCCATTGCCAGTGAAATTATTTGTAACTTATTTTAGAGGAAAAATATCAATATCTGCACCATGTTATGCTTTAAAGCCAAACTGGTTACCGGCAGTGCCCATATACATTGGCATCAGTCTCTCAAAAACCAGTTTTACTAACTTTGAAAGTGACGTAGCAATGGCTATGGGGAGATAGTTGCTCTTGTCTGACACACACTTTGTCTTACTTTTTATAATTGGTGATATTATGACTTGCATTAGATTGTCTGTTAGGAAACATGGAGTTAGGAAACCAGTGAGAAAAGCAGCATAGATGTGAAGTCTTCGGAGGGCTGTATTTGTAATCTAGTCATATAATATTGGTAAAAATAATAATACAGGCAGTTCTCGTTATAAGTCGCATTTGTTTTATACAGGTTTCGATACATGCCAAGAATTTTTAGTTTCAGGTCCTTGAGTTAACAGCCTTGGTTGTGAATTGACCCACCCGTTTTTCCTACAGCACTAGTGCCAACTTTCAAGAGGCATACGCCTAGGTGTATCGTTTTTCTGACTCAATTTATCTAGTTTATATAAATTAAACATATTCGTGATGATATGTAAGGGGATTTATCTTTCACAGTTTCTTTTCCTTCCTTTTTAGTGATTTGAGAATTCATAAAAAATATTGTGGTATTCCTTCAAAACTCATTTTCTTTAAGATTTACAGTATTAAAAGAACGAATTCAGGCGTGTTGGTGTAAGGCTAGAACCTGTGTGTTGAGATTCCGGCGCAACACAGTTTGTTTCGAAAAACATAGGATGAATGCGACCCAATCCCAGCGGCAGTAGCCGAAACTTCACACTTGAACATTGCTCGTGGAGCTTTTAATTTTGCTTTTTTTAAGATAAAAACGTGAAAAACCTGCAGAAGGGCAAATGTACATCAGCCATGAGAATTCTCTTTATTTTCGTTTATCAATTGATCAAAATGTTTGCAAGCAAAGCCGATGTTTGTAAACAAGATGGTTTTACCCAGTAACTTTATAAATGTTAAGGTTGTCATCGGTGTTACACCCGATGATACCTAACCTGAGTCACAAGTATGTGGGGTAACACGCGTGATACTGGCAGTCTGACTGCAACACGCCTCGGGTCTTGTTCAAGCCCACACGGATTTGATCTGCACTACTTCATTCCTGCACTGATCTCTGGCCTATATCCCAGGGCTTCCTGTAGTTGAATTTCACTTTATCAACCTATTTACTGTATGTCCTACAGCTGGGCATACTCTTTCCTAACTGGACCTTCGTATTGGTATCCATAGTGTATTCTCCGTTGTTCCCTCATTAATTTTTATTCAAGTCCCTGTATTTCTGAAACTATCAATTCCTATACCATATTTATCTCCAATATTACCGTAAGTCCTTCCTCAACTTCTATATCAATATGTGTTCAGTCTTGTACCGTATACTGGCAATTACAAGCCAGAAGGAGATTTGACACGCTTGCATTCACTGTTCACAACGCAGAGGGACCACTGTCGGACAACGGATTTATGTTGCCCGTAATTAAACCTTCTGTCCCGTGCTGAATGCGTCTCACTAAGCTCCGAACGCTGCGGCATTTAGCTCGGTCTTGCTTAACCTTCAGGCATAAGTCAGAACGAGGTCGTAATGACCCTCTGGAGAATTTGCTTCTGAGGATATTAGCATTGGATCCCTGAGGCTGTCGTGCTGATGTAGAATGGCCTACCAGCTGAAATGCTGGTAACATTTTTCGCATATTCAACGGTATGATGCTTTCTTTTGATGATGTAATTTGCAATGGAGTCATGGCTTTAAACCTATGTCGATGAGCAAGGCTATGAATTTCATCGTTGAAATCTAATGAGAACTAACAAATTTTATTAAACTAATGGATCTGTAATATGTATATAGTATGTAGAACACACTATTGCTGACTAGTTGTATCGTAATCAGAATCAAGATGCTCGGGAATACATGAAATTTTATATGCCTTACTTCAAATATATAACTGCTACATCAGAAACTACCTATATTCAATAGTAACAGCACATAAACTTTCTAATAGGTGCTATATAGGCGTCAGTTAACGCTTCTCACGGCCGTGACAAACGGATACGATCTTTTAGGCCCTTCCGTAGCCGATTTTTTTTGGCACCTTTAATCACAGACTTTCCAATCGCCACTGTTTTGGTGTTTAGTCAACAATTAAAGCCGTTCCCACGCCATGATACTACTTGATGTGTTCTATTATGACCATTAACAGTGTAAGTTTAATTTGGCCATTTGATGTAATTAGCTTTGTAAATCATTGCTTGAATGACAGCTGTGACTATCTACGTTGTTTCGTCTAGCTGACGTCGTGAACCGTCCTCGTTGAGAATAATGTAACTCTCTGACGCATTTTGGCTACTTTCCTTGGATATAATCAAGACAATCGCACTCATACATACTCTATGTGAATGATCATACTTTGTATGAAAATTATCCCATTTTCGCTTTTGTGTCGTTTATGGAGCTATGGAAAGAATACAGGCAGTGTCCAAGAGAAGTGATTTACAGAATATTTTCTATGAAACGAATTCTTTATCAGTGGAACAGGTTGAGACCGCTCATTTGCAGTGTGTTTGTGTGAAAGTATTCTTCACTAACAACTATTATATACATTCAATAAACAGCCAAAGATTATTTCAATAACTTTGAAATTTCATGCGTTTTAGTGCTTTGAGTGCGTTAAAGCTTTCCAAAATTCAAATACGTTCATGATTATCGCTAATGTTACATATTAGTAGATACACTGACTACCTAATATATCTTCGTATTATTTACAGACTGTTGTTATTTCATACTATACATTCAAGTACGGTTGACCGTGTGGTAGACGCACATAAGTTACAAACAATATTAGATTGCTTTTTCACACACCCCTCCACCCTCCCTCCCCGCGTTCGAATCGACTCGCTTGACTATGACTTCCGTGCCTTATTTATCTGTAAGATGACTCCTGTCTAGTTTACACAGACTTGTGCATATCAAGGACTCTTTAGCCTAGAGAAGATTCTCTGCAATTCTTCCGATAGTTGAAATCAGGGTAACGTACACTTTTGAAATCGAAAATACGTTCGTATTGTCCCCATGCGTTGAATTAGGAAACCTGAAGTCCTTTTGAACAAAATCGAACAATTCTCTACTGTAGTATGGAAGCAATTCGAAATCGTGTAAATCTACGTAACGGAAAAAGCAACTAGTCAGTTTTTTGTCGAATTTCCCGGGTTTCACTGTTTCTTTTATGCTTATACGTGGAATATAAAGACTATAGTTCACTTAGCTTCGTAAATGATATTCATTACCCCGTAACGGAAACGAATTGCTGGGCGCAAAAGAAAGTTTCATTACTGACATTACGTAAAATGGTGCGATAATTTTCAATCCTGTTATGCTCAAATCTATATCCGATATATGGACCCGATTCCAATATAAATAAGATTTTTTTCCAACATTCTTGAAAGCCACAGCGACACTACAATGCTCCTCTCAAAGTGTAAACTCTTAGGCTAACATTTTCCGCATATTTTACGGTATGTTATCTTATTTTGATGATGGAATTTGCAATGGAGTGTTGGCTTTAAACATATGTCAATGAGCGAGGCTATGAATTTTATTATTGAAATCTAATGCGCAACTAATAAATTTTCTTAAACTCATGGATCAGTGATATGTATATAGTAAAATGCAGTATTGCTGACTAGTTGTATCGTAATCAGAATCACGATGCTCGGGAGTATATGAAATTTTATATGCCTTACTTGAAATATATAACTGCTACATCAGAAACTACCTATATTCAATAGTAACTGCACATATACACACAAACAGGTGCTATATAGGCGTCAGTTAACACTTCTCATGGCCATGACAAACAGATACGATCTTTTAGGCTGTTCTGTAGGGGATTTTTTCGGCCCGTGTAACCGCAGACTTTCCTATCGCCACTGTTTCGGTATTCAGTCAACAATTGAAACCTTTCCCACGCCATGATACTTCTTGATGTGTTCTATTATGACCATTGTCAATGGAAATTTAATTTGGCCATTTGATGTCATAAGTTTTGTTAGTCATTCTTTCCTTGAATGACAGCTGTGACATATCTACGTGGTTTTGTCGCGCTGGCGTCGTGAACCGTCCTCGTTAAGAATAATGTAACTCCCTGACGCATTTTGGCTACTTTCCTTGGATATAATCAAGACAAACGGCGTTCTATACTCTATGTGAATGATCATACTCTGTATGAAATTATCCCATATTCGTTTTTGTATCGTTTATGAAGCTATGGAAAGAACACAGACAGTGTCTAAGACAAGTGGTTTACAGAATATTTTCAATGGAGCGAATTCCTTGTCAGTGGAACAGGATGAGACCACTCATTTGCAGTGTGGTTGTGTGAAAGTATTATTCACTAACAACTATTATATACATCCAATAAATAGCCAAGCACCATTGCAATTGTTTTGATATTTGTTGCATTTTAGTTCTGTGAGTGCTTTAACACTCTCTGAAATTCAAATACGTAGAGGATTATCGTTAACGTTAAATATTAGTAGATGCACTGACTACCTAATATATCTTCGTATTATTTACAGACTGTTGTTGTTTGATACTATACATTCAAGTACGGTTGTCCGTGTGGTAGACGCACATAAGTTACAAACAATATTAGATTGCTTTTTCGCACTCCCTCCCTCCCCCCCCCGCGTTCGAATCGATTCGCTTGACTCTGACTTCCGTGCCTGAACACTTTTAGTCAGCTGTGGGGGGTGAGGAGATCAGCTGGCGGATGGTAAGGACGTGGTGTCTTGGGTGAGTCGTTCTATTGTTGTCTTAATTACTCATAATATCTGTTATTTACTTCAATCTCTTTGTCCGTTCTATTCTTTTAGTTGTACTCTTATTATTGAGAGTCTCCTAAAATTTCAATGNCCGTGCCTTATTTATCTGTAAGATGACTCCTGTCTAGTTTACACAGACTAGTGCATATCAAGGACCCTTTAGCTTAGAGAAGGTTTTCTACAATTCTTCCGATAGTTGAAATCAGGGTAACGTACACTTTTAAAATCTAAAATACGATCGTATTGTCCCCATGCGTTGAATTAGGAAAGCTGAAGTCCTTGTGTACATAATCGAACTATTCTCTACTATAGTATGGAAGCAATTCGAAATCGTGTAAATCTACGTAACAGAATAAGCGACTAGTCGGTTTTTCATCGAATTTCTCGGGTTTTACTGTTGTTTTATGCTTATACATCGAAATAAAGGCTATAGTTCACATAACTTCGTAAATGATATCCATTGCCCCGTAACGAAAACGAATTACTGGGCACCGAAGAAAGTTTTATCACTGACGTTACGTAAAATGGTGCGATGATTTTCAATCCTGTTATGCTCAAATCTATATCTCATATATGGACCCGATTTCAATACAAATATGATTTTTATTCTAACATTCTTGAAAGCCACAGCCACACTACTCTGCTCCTCTCAAAGTGTAAACTCTTAGGCGAACATTTTACAGCATATTCTACGGTATATTTCTTTCTTTTGATGATGTAATTTGCAATGGAGTCTTGGCTTTAAACATATGTCAATGATCAACGCTATGAATTTTATCATTGAAATCTAATGAGCAACTAATAAATTTTCTTACACTAATGGATCAGTAATATATATATAGTAGAACACACTATAGCAGACTAGTGGTATCGTAATCAGAACAAATTAATATGCTCGGGAGTATTTGAAATTTCATATGCCTTACTTCAAATATATAACTGCTACATCAGAAACTACCTATATTCTATAGTAACAACACATAAACACACAAATAGGTGCTATGTAGGCGTCAGTTAACACTTCTCACGGCCGTGACAAACAGATACGATCTTTTAGGCTGTTCCGTAGCCGATTTTTTTGGCACCTGTAATCACAGACTTTCCTATCGCCTCTGTTTCGGTATTCAGTCAACAATATTTATTGAAACTGTTCCCTTGGCCTGATACTTCTTGATGTGTTCTATTATGATCATTATCAGTGTGAATTTAATTTGGCCATTTGATGTCATAAGTTTTGTTAGTCATTCCTTGAATGAGAGCTGTGACATATTTACCTTGTTTTGTCGCGCTAGCGTCGTGAACCGTCCTCGTTGAGGATAATGTAACTCCCTGACGCATTTTGGCTACTTTCCTTGGATATAATCAAGACAAACGGCGTTATTTACTCTATGTGAATGATCATACTCTATATGAAATTATCCCATATTCGTTTTTGTGTCGTTTATGAAGCTATGGAAAGAACACAGACAGTGTCCAAGAGAAGTGATTTACAGAATATTTTCAATGGAGCGAATTCCTTGTCAGTGGAACAGGATAAACCCACTCATTTGCAGAGTGGTTTTGAGAAAGTATTATTCACAAACGGGTCTTGTTTGAAAACTGGCCAGCACTCTATTTTTGTATTTGGTGCCGTATCAAAAATACTGTTTAAATTGGTTATGCATATAACCAAACCTAACTTAACCTAACCTAACCTAAGCTAACCTAACCTAACCTAACCTAACAAGACCCGGTTAGGTTAGGTTAGGTTATATACATAACCAATTTAAACAGTTAGGTTAGGTTAGGTTATATACATAACCAATTTAAACAGTATCTTTGATACGGCACCAAATACAAAAATAGAGTGCTGGCCAGTTTTCAAACAAGACCCTCACAAACAGCTATTATATACATCCAATAAATAGCCAAGCAACATTGCAATAGTTTTGATATTTGTTGCATTTTAGTTCTTTGACTGCTTTAAAAGTCTCTGAAATTCAAATACGTAGAAGATTATCGTTAACGTTAAATATTAGTAGATACTCTGATTACCTAATATATCTTCGTATTATTCACATACTGTTATTATTTGATAGTATACATTCAAGTACGGTTGTCCGTGTGGTAGAC
>LQNS02276883.1:26526313-26543146 GCA_001587735.2 Parhyale hawaiensis | reverse complement strand
CACCAAAATTTGGTGATTTGTGTATTTCAACATTTCAAACAATTCCTCCAAATTTTATAAAGATCCGTCGACAACTTTTTGAGTTATGTTAATGGCAAACCTAAAAAAAACAGAGACCAGCACACAAACAGACCAATGCATCAACAACAAAAAATTTGGTTATTGGCTCCCAGTAAAAATTCCAACAGTTCCTGAAAATTTCATGATTCCGAAATAACTTTTTGAGTTTTGCTACAAAGAAAAAAGAGGCACACAAATAAACTGTAGAAAAAATCTTCGCCTGAAGTTAATCATCCGATACTCCTGACATAACTAACGATCCATTTAAACTTCGTAAAGATCCATTCATCACTTTTTGAATTAGCTTAGTGACAAACAAACGGACAAACTCGAAAAAACTAGAACGCCTCGTGGTGTGAGAAGGGGGGGGGGGGAGAGGAGGAATTGAAAGTTCTGAGTCAGGAATTACAAATTAAATGCAGTCATTTTTTATGACCAGCTTAGTCTATTTTTATGTTTGGGGCATTTTTCACATCTCAGTCAACCTACCTGACAGGCTGGCTGCCTGAAAAAGAGTGTGATGATGGCTCAATTCCTTCTGCCTCTTTTTGGGTAGACAGACAAAAAAAAACATACAACCGAACCGTAAACGAAAACAGTATCACCACTCCTCGCTTCGCTCGCGGGTGATAACCTCCTTGCCGGAGGTAATAATAGCAATCAGAAGAATCTTCTAATTTAGTGCTTCTAACAACGCGCCTTAGTTTAATACATATTATAGTCATACTTTACACCTGCAGAGTAGAATCTGTTCTTCGGTTCAGTTGTTATTACGCGATCTGTTTCTAAAGTTCTGATTTAATTATTGTATTATTATTATTGCTTTCGTTTCGGGTGTATTGTTCTGAATAGTGCTGTTGACTTATTCTTGTTACTAATTGGACCCGGCCGGTAAAAATTATCAGTCCCATATGGTACTGCTGTAAGCACGAGTACATGATCAAGACTGTATTGCATGGTCTTAACTAGTAAAATAATATTTTTCTGTCAGCTGTTTCTGATCATTGCTGAACACGCTTGCTACATCCGAGCAGCGTTTACCTTTCCCTCCCCTTTTTTACCCAAATACGTTAAGGTAAAGTGAACGCGAATGCACAGATGCACACACCAATTCGGAAATCTACCTGCGCAAGGCCCCAGAGAAGTACACGGCTGCTGTCGACCACAGTTTATCAGAGCTATGGTGCCAACGTCACAATGCTCGTGTAGCAAGAGTGACCCCCTCCATCCAACCTGTTCAGAGTGTCAGTCTTCAGCAATGTATAGCTCACTGAAATGAGGGCAATCAGTAGTGAGGATGAAGAGTGATTTGTCCGTGCAATGTATAGTCCTGCTGCTTCCTGCTTGGAGAAACGGAGCTCAATGCCAAATATTACAGATAAAGATGCGCAAATATTCCAGACATTTTAGTGTAACACGGTTCTTACTTTTGGCCTTCAAATAGAAGTTTCAGTTCTTTACGGTATAGGTGCAGCTTCACTCATTCCAAGCACGTCTATTTTTTTCTGCTGATATCGCGCATGGGTTCCACGTTTCTGTCGACGTACTGGACGCTCCAAACTCCTCGAATCTCCGGTTACTACAGCACTGAAGTTGAAATTACTGATAGTACCATGTGGTCTTATATCAAGGTGTGATATGAATCGAAATTATTGCGGTATATTTGACTCAAGCCCCACAATGCGACACAGAGAAACAGCTAGGATACGTTTGATTGAAGGCTTGCATTTCCGATAATGACAAATTGTTAAAAAATAAGAACAAACCCTTTGAATGGACATTTTGGAGATGTTTATCATATATAATTATATATAAACTATTAATTATTACTGTAAATAAATCTTTATATAAAATATGTCTCTTAATAAATCATCATTAGTATTTTCACTGAAATACACAGCATGTGCATAATATGTCGCTCAGAATTCAACCAATTGTGTTAGAAGGATGAGTGCAGTAAACGAATACAGGAGAACATATATCAAATGCCTGTATTAAATTTTTAACGCGGATAAATTAGTGCATACAACAAGTACAACATGCTCGCACAATCCCTTCTGCTCGGGAAGAGTTTAGTTGGGGGACACCAAAACAAATCAACTTTTTCAGTGGCTGACCGAGGGGTCAAAGGCCCAGACTGCGAGGTGGTGCGGCAGCTTGGTGTCTGATCCCACACTTTGCCAACGCTGATCTTTCTGTGGAGGACTCGGACAGCGGGAAGTAATGGATAGGGAGCAAGAGTTTGCAATTAGATCTCATTGCTGGCTACCATTGTTTCTCACACTATGTGTTGAGATTAATAATTAGAATTAGAGTGAAACTCTAACATGGCTAGTGTATAGCAGGGGTGATGATTATTTCCATTCACATCACATAAATTCAAGAATCATTAGTTTGAAGTGTGCACCAAAGGATACGATACATTTAGACAGAATCAATGGCGTTTCTCACTTCGAGTACTAGTGCAAGAAAGCAGACTCTATACCATGTTCTCGACTTTCGGAAATTTTGAAATTATCAAACGATTCGGGGCTCTCGGGGTTGCCATAGTAACCTTTAGAAGATGCTGTATTCAGACGGTCCGATGTAGCGAAAGTAAACCCAAAGTAAAAACGGGAAATCTGAATTTGCGAGAGTATGGCGCAGTTCCAGGTCTACCCGCTCCTCCTTTGATCATCAGATGAGGTGTAGATATGATTTTCATTGCCAACCAGTAAATAGACGTGTACAAAGGTCTTTGCGCGGTAGTTTTGAGTGAAGTGCTGAAGTGTAATCGATTGGCACCGTAAAGCTGATTTAGTTGAGCTCGCTAATCTCCACTTCTCCGGAACTTCAAACAGAGGTTCGTTTCGGTTTAGCCAGTATGAAACGTATTACAGGAATTGGCAGCAACCCAATTAAGCTTGAGACGACCTAAAATATTTAGGGAGGAGCTTTGCGTTGTCAACATGCAGTCTAAAGGAAATCAATTTGAGTTTCACGTCTGACGCTCATTTTACATTTGCGATACCAACGCACATGTCATAAATACCGGAGAAGTCAAACCTAATGGATTTAGCTTCGCTCGACTTTGCCGTGCTAGTCAACAAGTAAAGCTTGTTACCGACAGTGATACAGGGACAGACGGAATAATCCTATTTATTAATTTTTTGTTTACTCTTCCTTTTCATTCCCAACTTGTGACCATGTGCTTTGGTTAAGCTTGGGAACATTGGTGTGCGATGGTTCCACGTTCCAATCGATTTATTGTCTGTAACTTATTGCAGTTTCTATTAACCGTTAATTGGCGAGACTTGACACCCAGCCGCGAGTAGGCAGCAGTTCATTCCGCTGTAAATATTTCTTTTCATATTGTAGCTCTGCAGAGAAGCTTGTCGTATGCAGTAGAACCGGCTTTGTGTACTTGCTGTTGGACTGTCCTCTTTTGTTGCTGGAGTTTCGTAAAAAACTGTATGAAGCACCTTCTTTTCGCAAAATGTAGGAAACTCTCGAAGTTGGCTTAAGCCCCGTCAAGACTACCGCAGAAATGTGTCCATACTGTTACGTTTTCGCCGATCACTGCGAATGTTCTTAGTCAAACCGCAGCTTTGCGCGTTTTCGCTCGTTTCCGACTTTCTGGATCTTTTCGCGCGATTTAGACTGCGAACAAAGCAGGTTCACCCTGAAATATTTTGTTCTTCTCTCGCGAAAGGAATAAATTAGGCGTTTTTAAAGGTTTTATTTCATTTTTTATTGACGCTTTAAAATTGTCAAGTTTCACTGAGTTCTAATTTACTGTAAATTTGACGAGAAATCTGAAACTTTGCTACAGTAGCATTACTTGTGCAGAAAACTGAGTTGACGGTAACACTTTATCGATGCTTTGTGGACACATGCAACTGTTGTGTTACAGGGACAAAACAAAATATTCGAACCCTTTACACTACGTATGGAGAACAGAAAACTGCCACGTAACCCCACCTTAAATATTTATTTACTTGACACAGTTGTAGAGTTGTTCTCCGAGTCAGTCGTTTGAATGTGGTGCGTATGCCCTGGATAACACCACAGCGTGGTAAAGTGTGAATATGTCAACCCGAGCTCAGCTGGCAGTACGCTTTTTGCTGAAGAAAGAAAAAACATGTATTTTCTCATACGGATCCAGTGCCTGACATATCAGGGCGCGGCACCCTGGGGTATTCATTCTTATAAGTAACATCCTTCACTAATACATGGGACATGATTTATCATTGACTTGGGATTTACCCGAGTAGGTAGTCAATGTTAACCGGTTAGAAACTAATCAAGTAGCACAATTTTCGACAGACATTCTTGTTTAATACATGTTTATCCTATAAATAAATAAATAAATAAATAGCTTTTATTAAGAACTCATGGGTTCACAAAATACGCTTACAAGCTCACAAGTACAAACAAAGTAGCCTATGTATGTTGAAAAGAAAATTTAAATTTAAGAACATGAAATAGATATATTACATGTTGAAACACGGTGCGCGTTTTATGTGGGGTAGCATTTTGAACGTATAATATATGTGATACAAATAACGAAATTTAAAAAATAAAATAGATGTATTACATTCAGAAATCTCACAAGAACGCATATAAGTTGTGTCTATGTTTATAATGATTGCTTGTTCATAGTTGCGTCGATACTAGAAGTAAAATAAATTATTAATAATGGCAAAAACTGCAGCTTTTTTGTACAAGGAGTGTGAGCAACGAAATTTTGCTGAACATCTGCGCATAATAAATAAGCAAACGTCACTATAAAACGCACCGTGCGACAGGCAGTGTGGACGCTGCATGCTGTGAGATTATCACCGCGTTCTGCGAAATCGCACAGGCGCTTTACGCACTGATAAGCGATAGTCTGGACGGGGCTTCAATAATTCCATTAGGCAGCAAAGCGATGAATCTCGATATAGTAGCCTAGAATCATTTCAGAATTTCCCACGAGGTAGCTCCCGTTATCCTGCTCTTAATTTTAGCAGTACTGCTCTCATGTTTAAATTGTTAAAATGACTACGACGCGTAACGGCAGAAGCAAAATGTGCTGCGATGCATGGCATTAACAACTTCATATTTTCAGGAAAACAGCTTGATGTCAAGTGATAAGAAAAAATCCAGGGTTTAACGAGTGATACCGCCTACTCGGTTCCCCTTGCTATTTTGCTCTCCGCAGAAGCGAAGTCAGGATTAGCCAAAGCACAGATTGCTTTGCTAGGCATAATAGACTGGCTGCTGCACTTCAGCAGCACATGGATATTCTGGGGGCGTTCTCCCCTGCCTCTGCTCAACGAGATCCTGCTAAGCCTCATCATATTATCTGCGTAGAGACTGCGTCGAGGAGGAATATTTTCAGCATGCAAAAGCCATAGCTTGCCAAATTTGGCTGCTTGCGTCAACGCCGCACGAGGATTTTACTTTCTGACTTGGACTGCATTGTGCGAAAATTTGCAGTCAAGTGCGGTGACGACATTTAACGCATTCACTCCATATTGATAGCTGCTATTTATGTTTACAACCGAGGTTGCATCTTGCTCGAGCATGACTTTAAGGAAATATATAGGGATGCCCTCAAGGCTATATATCTGGCAGGCCCTGTCTCCATAAGAATATAGGTATATGGGCAGCACTCACACAGGGACTGCCTGAGGGTCCTCTCAGCAGGGATGTTGCAGTTGGCCGCAGTTCCTGCAGAGAAGGTTTAGCTTGCTAGGTCAGGTAGGCTCTCTACAGCTCCTCTTCTGTTGCGTGAGATGTGTGGCAAGAGACCTATCCCGTGGGACTTCTACCTGCTCCCGCGTTGAGTGCCTGACCCTCTACAGGGATGATGCTTCTGTCTTCTCTTCTCTTTTTCGTTTCTTTGAAATGCTTTACGCATTGTTTTGCCAGTAGTAGCGCACCCGGTACTTTCCAGCACAAATCCCTATAGGAAACATTCATATTCTGATGCGACATAATACACTGAATCTGCTTGGATCGCGTCGTATAGTGCGGGTGCGGTAGTAAAATCATATATAAAATTTATTAGAAAAACGAGTAGCTAGTAGTAGAGTTTGAAGCTCATTATGCCAACTTTTCATTTCAGAGTCCAATTACCTTTAACTTTATGACTTATCTTGCCGGACCCGTACGAAGGACACTACCAGGTACGTACCCATCATACATTGAACTCCATCATGCAGGTCGTGAAAGTAAATTTTCAAACGCGCTGAGGTGGTTGAGGCCAATAGACCGAGAGTTCAATTTTCAACACCCTTTGTTGGCTGTGATTTTTCTATGATCAGAATGAATGTGACGCGGGTCGTTACCTATATACGAAATATATAGAAAATCTAAATTCAATGTTCTAATTTAAACCTACTTTACACAATTCTGTTAAAATTGGCCACCGGTTAGGTCTGTATACATTAGGTGTGACGCCACTGCTCCGTTGCAGCTGTCGGCAGAATTAGATTACGGCATCAACGAGGGGTGAGTCAAAATCAGAAAAAATACACCTACTGGAGGTGTAGACAGGAATTTACATAGTACTTTGGCTTAAGTTTGTTTTGTCCATCGTATGTTAAGGGGAGTAGTTCCTCCCTCCCCCCAGGTTTTTCCTTAGGCATTCGGGACGTCTGTCTTTCGTGTCTAATTTACTTCGTTATATTTTTATACTTCTACCGACGACACTTTCTTCTGATCTTCCTTTTTCCCGAGTTGCTATCCCCCTTTGCGATGATTCTGTGAGGGAACACCCTCATGCATGGGTGCCACATTTCTTTTGACATACGATTGTTTCTTTTTTTCCTCTCTTTGGACCACAGTACTGTTGTACGCTGTGGGTAGGGAGGTTTAAACTAGGAAAATGAAAATATAATCTGGACAATATGTAGCAGAGAAGTTTCCAGCATACACTAAATATCTTTTCGAAAACGTTTTTGGAACTTCTGTTGCCATTACCATAAGGTACTCCCTAAAAACTAGGAACATATTAATGATAATTAAGTTATTCTTCTGAAAAATTTACCAGCTAACAACTAACACACTGATACGTTGTTGTACTTATTACATTGTAGTTTTGTACTAGTTAAATGCTAAGGCGGTTGTGTTTTTAAGGTATAAGTGCAAAGCTTGCGTTACCATTATTTTAAGTCGACAAGTTTCCATGCGAGTTTTAAGTAATTTACCGGTAGCTGTATCATTCCATATGATTTTTGTAGTATTTAGATACTCAGAAAATTGCGGTTCTTCGAGACATAACTCTAGTTGGTGATTTCATTAGGTACGCAGTTTAAGTCAGTTGATTATCATCACCAAGAATGATTCCTGAGCCATGTACGTTGCGCACCATGTGCTTTTTCACTAGACTGATTGTAGTTCGTATTCTGGCTGCTATAATTCTGCAGTTCAGTTGTGGCTCCTTTGAAAATAATCTGATCGGAAGCCTTCTGATGCCATTACTGTAACTTAATTATCTTCTCGTGAGAGAGTTTCTGTTCACGCGAAAGTTCCTGATGAAGCCAGCAGGCACTTTCGGTAATTCCTGTTAACTGAACGGCGAGCTCTGTGTCGGTCGATAAGGGGCGCAATTAGCACCGTGGGGAATTTTTTCAAGTCAAATGTCTGGTGTGAGGCGTAGTTTTCTTCGAAACTGCATATACATAGTCCTTTAGTTCTGAACCTGTTTCTTCCTACGGCTCTCGAGACTCGATTGGCGTATTAGGCTACCGTACGCCTTATACTGACGTTTTTAAATGATTCAGTAAATCATTGCATGTGTTACCAGTATTGCCTTTCATCAAGGCTGCACAATCCAGCTGCTTAAATGTATGAAAATTGTGCCGTTTTCATTTTCTCTTTGTGCCCCCCCGCCAGTAAATCTCGAATGACCCATCAAAGTGTCCCTGCCCCCACAGTGAAGAACCGCTGGTATAGATCACTATAGCAGACATTAACCGACTGTAAATATGCCTAGCTAGTGTATGCAATTTAGCTCATTGTGTACTGTTGATGTGTGTAGTTGGGGACGATATATAATAAGGATCCTTTTTTCCGTTCTAATTCAGTCTATGACTACCCAATCTAAAGGAACCGGAAACGGATCCCCAGAACTAACATATACAACACGCGCAAACCACCTAAACGCGCTAGCTAGCTAGGCGCAAATCCACCAAACGCGCGCAACATATATATTGAAGAGTCATGGGTTCAGGGGAACCTAACTTACTCGTAACTAGGCCTTCAAGACTGTTTTCTTTTCTGTCCATTTTGCTTCATTTCAGTTTGATTGTATTTTTGTTGATTTTTTCCCTCACTTGGTGTCCCCATGCGCGTCTATCTAGCACATCAATTCCCTTGTGCATGCGTTCCACGGTTTTGTCTACAGTACAAGGTGCAGGCCATACATGTCTGCTCGTCTGCGCGGCACAACGCCGCGTTGTGCCAGAAAGCTGTAACTAAAATCCTCGTACAGTCGTCTGGTGTATTTATTTCTCCCTTGGCGGTGTTTCGACGAAATAAAAACTGACAATAATTAACAGGTGCATGTAGGTAACTGTTAGAGTAAATGCTCAAAGAAACTCTCGTAACAGTATTACCATACGCCTTACAAGGCAGTCCAGAGTTGGGAATGCGGCTCGAGTAACGAGTCCCTATTGGAATAGCTTCTTATTCGACTAATGATTTTTCAACTGTTCAGTCATTGGAGAGACGGTAAATTTTCTTATGTTTTCCTCTTCTTTCTAAGTACGCATTTCTATAAAATGGATTCTCCAGTTTTTAATTATAGTGTGCTGTATTATAGGAAACGTAATGTCATTTGGAATAATTTCAGTCAAGTTAACTCTTACTTACAGATAAGTTCTCTTCTTCCATAGAAATGCATTGATTTCACAAGCGTATTACATATTTTTAGGTACCAAATTGAACTAAACTTATGCAGCTACTCTTGGGTGCTTGGGAAGTTTCACGAGTTAATACCGAATGCAATTAGATGTCCGATAATATCGCTGAATCAATGTTCTATTTCGTAACGAGTGGATCCGTGCGTGAAAAAATTCACGCAATAATCGATATGATTGACTAATACCTATAGGCCGGGTGCAGAATCTTCTGTGACTTGCTTCTTAATTTTCTTCAATGATCCTTTTTCGAGCTGTCATCTTTAGGTCTTCTCTATTGATAGGCAGATGTAAAAGCTTGAATAAACCACTCTAATAAATTTGAATGAAACTCCAGTCATATCAGCTTATATATAATATCAGCGCTCCGTAGCAATGATACCGCTGATACCGTCTTACCAACTCAAATATCTGCTTCATTTGAAGTGCTGAATTTTGTCCCGTGAAGAGAAAACGGCCGACGGAATCGCAGAGTGACCTAAATTGCGATGGAGCGACATAGTGTGAAAAGAAGCAGCTGGAGGACAATTGGGTGGTAGATTAGGCGCTGTAGAAGAGAATTGCGAGAAACTGTGACCCCCTATGAATATGGGAACGTAACCAGAGCAAAAAAGAAGAGAAAACTGTTCCGTCAAATAAGAAAAACAGCTAGAATAAATTATTGTATCATTTACCGGTTGTATTGGTATCTAAATCTCATAGTTAAGCTCGTATTTTAGTTCATTGGTAGGTACCAATGCAGGATGACTGTGGTTTTTTATTCAACATTACTTGGTTTTCTTAACCTAACTTTTGTTGCGGCTATTGGGATGTGGTCTACCGAAGCTCTAGCTACATCAATTTCTGAGGTTATTGCTTCAAATCCGTCATTGAAAAAAAAAAAAATCAATTGAATGTGATATTAAAGTACATTACGTGTAGTATCTCCGAGTCATTTGTTTCAATAAAATTTTGTATATTCCTATAAATTATATTTTCAATTTTTCTTTGTGCCCGAAGGTATGATATATATCGCCTACTGATGATATATGATTGTGAATTTAGATTCCCTGCTCTGCAACGCATTCCTTATGGTACGACGAAGAAATCAATCTTTGTTTGAGGACTCTGTGATCATTAGATCTTATTTTATTAACAATTATGTGAATCGCCTCCAGGCCCAATTGCGAGAGGTCCGATTTCAGTATCCCTTCAATGTATTGTGTAGTCTATGGTTAGTGTTTTGTATTATACTTGAGTTAGCATTAATACTGAATACCTCGGGGCGCAGCAGCCCTAAGGCCGCTGCGACACGGTAAGGGCCTTTCCACACGATGGGGCATGTCCTAGGGACACGTCCGATTTCGCTCTCTTTTTTCGCTTTCTAGCTGCTAGAGAGCAGGACATGCCCTACTTGTGAGCGAACTCATCACAGACGGGTTGAGAGGGGACGTGTCACATCGTGAACAGTATAAACGTTCCGATCATAACAAAAGCGCGTTGACGTTTAAGTATTTCAATCGCACGTCCTCTCATGCCGGGTACAAACCCATTTTTTTACGTGTGGAATCAAACGCGGACACCTATAAGTTCTCCACAGAGTGAAGGTTCTCTATTACTGAATGCTAGAGCAGTTTATGTTCTAAAAACAAAGCTCCCCACTCGCAGGTATTATTAATTAGCTATGTATTTTATACGACGATCGATGCCGCACGGTACTCACAATAGAGAATCTGTCCAAGGGTTGACAGAAAATAAAGTCGACTAGACATAAATCTATTTTCGAATGGATAGAAATTAACTTTCTGCTCAATTTTCAACTCAAGTGGCATAATGTGGTAGCTACTTTTGGTTTTCCATCTGGACAACTTATTTATCCAGACTTCTCACACGACGGACAGAGTTTGTGACTGACACTGACCAAGCGCGCGTGTGGCAAATTGTGGTCGTCGACGACACTGCTCAATGATCATCTATCTAGGACTCAACCTTGTTTGAAACAGCATCCATCAAGAAAATAAATTAATTTTTTACTTTCTTCTTTCTCTTTCTTTTAAAATAGGAAATGGCTGACATACCGATAACATTGAGAACAAGAAGGGACATTGTTGGACTTGTTAGTTTTACCAAATTTTTCCTATTTCATCGATATAAAGATTGCAGCCGCGTATCAAGGAGTCTCGTCTCTTCCTCAGGGAGCTGAGGATGGGCCAGATGTCATAGCGCTAGATTAGTTAGGTTTGCTCATCTTATGTTAATCCTTTGTTCTCTTTACTGTGCCTTTATACGTGCCAGACGTGAATACGGCCATACGTGTGATGTATAGACGAGCCTAATTCTTCAGTGCTGCTCTCGTTACCTATAACCTGCACGCAACAACAACCTCATGTTTTGGGGAGCTGCGACACCAGGGTATTGTGTAGGTTACCTTAGCTAGGTCTTCGTGACATAGGCAGTGCTGTAGCCAGTGGGGGGGGGGAGGGGCGTCTGTCCCCCCTTGGGTCCTGACAGTTAAAAATGAACTGTCGGATTTTTGATAATTTGGTGCAAGGTCTGATGAAATAATGCATGTACTTGCATATTACAAGAAGTCTGCTACTTACTGACATTTGGTATTTGGCACAGCCTGATGATTAAACTGTTGCCCACTAGTTCTCACACCTTATAATTAATTGCCGCTAATCGTCTTTTTTCATCAAGTTGGAACTTTCAGAAGCATTTCTTTAGGTTATGACCAGGAAACAAGATGAACAGATCGCTCAAAAATGTTCGTCTGAGAACTTTTGGGCAACAGTTAAAAAACATGCAAACTTATTCATCAATAAAAATATTTGATGTAGTTCTGTTACTACACTTAGAACGAAAATAATAGCTTTAGCACAAAATTGACAGTAACTCGTTTTACGAGATCAAATTCTCATGAAACTTACAAAGAAATCGTGATACCATATTATGGCAACACTGGCGATTTTGTTTACATTTTGTTGTGTCTCCTGATTGACAATTTTTTGCATTTTTCTCTTTTTGAAGTGAACGACAATAATAGCTTCTTGTATATTCTGCTAAAATGGGATGTGGAGAATCTCTAACTAACGAGGAGAAAGGAACTATCAAAACTGATAAAGGTACCTCTTCTGATGTTATTGCCCTTAAAATAGGACGCCATAACGGCAGAGTGACAAGATTCTTGAAAAACCTTTCACCACGGAAAAACTATCAGTTGCTGGGCATTCAAGGACTGTCACTGATAGAGACATGAGAAATGTGGTTTGTCAGCTACACAAAAGAGCCTCGCAAACAACTAAACTAATTTTAATGGCTTCTGGGCTTCCTGAAGTGCCTAAAACCACAAGAAATTACATCCGTCGCTCCATTGCTTCTGACAAATTCCCTCTGAAATTGCCTCCTCTGACACAAGACATAAAATTTTGAGAATGGAATGGGCAGAGAAATACATGAAGATGAACATGAATCATGTTCGTTTCATCGACGAAACTCGGGCAACCCTTGATGGACCTGATGGGTGGAGTAAGGGTTGGGTAGTATCTAGAGCTGAGTGTCATCATTGCGTAAAACGTCAACAACAGGGAGGTGGTGTTATGATATGGCTGGTATCATAGGGGATCGACTTTAGGTCCAGTTAGAGTTCCTGATGGCGTGAAAATTACATTTGCATCATATCGTGGCTTGTCAAAGAACGCCTTAGTCCCATGGCTAGATGACATACCCCTTTCGTTCCTTCAAATCTTGATTTTCATGCATGATAGGTAGCCTACTACGCCTTCTCACTCTGTCCGTACTACCACAGCATTTTTGAACTTTTTGAGGTTCCATGTAGAGTAGAGAAACTAATGGTTTAGCTACCGTGCCCACCTGATCTAAACCCAATTGAATACTTCTGGACCCTTCTGAAATAAAAAATTTACGCAGATGATGGAAGCCAGTACAACTCAAAATCTGTCTTGTGGGATGCTGTTGCTGCAGCAGCAAGGGCAGTTCTACCTTTTGCAATAAAGATACTAACTGGCTGCATGGATTCAAAGAAAATTGAAGTTGTTAAACGTCATGTTGATAAATTAAACTTTTTTCAGTTACTGTTAACTTTTGATGAATGATTTCTAGTTTATTGCATATTTTTCTCAGTTGTGTTGTTCATTTTTGCTCCTTTGGTGATATAAGACTGTGAATATTTTGTTTTCTTTTTAATCAAAAAGCTATTACCGCCACTCAGTGAAATTAGTAGAATTTACAAAAAACAATTCTGGAACCAGCGCGATTAGTCGTTTGAAAATTTACAGACACTATAAGCATCATAAGTCTAACGTGTTGTGAAGTTTTTACTGAAAGTTATAGCCTCATTTTTGTCAACGCCATAACTCAAAAAGTTATGGACTGATTTTCATGAAGTTTATATGAGTTGTTAGGTACATTATGAAGAGTGAATAACTAAATTTATGTGTTGATTTGTTCGTTCGTGTATTAGTTACAGTGATTGATTTTGTGTTTGTTGGCACAATAACTCAAAGTTCTTATTTGATCAGTATGAAATTTACAGGAGTTGTTAGTAATGTTAAGACACAAATGATAAAATTTTAATGCAGATCGGTTGGTTGGTTGGTTGGTATGTTTGGCTTATGTTTGTTATAATGTTTATCAGCAGCATAACTCAAAAAGTTATGAGCGGGTATTTAAGAAAACTGCAGGAATTGTTTATTTTATCAAAAGGCACAACTTATTAGATTTTGGAGTTAATACAAAGAAAATCATGGTTTCAAAGCCAATTTTGATTTTTTTTTTTTGTTACTATTGCTTTGCTTGTACATGTCAGAAATAGAATAAGTTTTTCAACAGTTTAACAAAATTATTTACAGTTATAAAATGGTCTACGATGCATCTGAGACAATGAAATCAGTAAAATCTTCAAGGGGACGGGAACGGCCTCCAGACCCCCGTCTCAGTAACGATCGAGTAGCCCTCAGGGTTGTCGGAAATATTTTTATAACCCCCCCCCCCACGTAAGGTCTGGCTACGACCCTAGTCTATCTTTCGCACCCATCTTGCTTCCTTCAGTTTTCATATTCTTACTGATGATCTTTTGTTCTGTTTTTCGTCTTCTTTCCTGATTTGCTATTCCCATGGGCGTTGACATGTGGGAACCTCGTGTTTATCGTTATACTATATGTCTCGTATTTCTTCCTCTCTGATATCGTTTTGTTGCGGAAACGGAGGCTTAAATT
This sequence comes from Parhyale hawaiensis, assembly GCA_001587735.2. Classification (NCBI taxonomy): domain Eukaryota; kingdom Metazoa; phylum Arthropoda; class Malacostraca; order Amphipoda; family Hyalidae; genus Parhyale; species Parhyale hawaiensis. Next base: position 26,528,982 of record LQNS02276883.1, on the reverse strand, counting down.
ATACAATCTATTGGGTTACCAGGAAAGTTCGTGTCTACTTTTAGTAGCTCATATTTCGATACATATTAGATTATAAACTAGAGCACTCTGAGTGCACAGACCTCCTCCAAGCAAGACAACTTTAACGAAAGCAACCTCAACGAAAAATTTTAATGGATTCTGAAACTATGATTTCTTCATAAAAATTTGCACATAACTCCTCAGAAAAATAAGGCAGACAAACGAACAAATGGTTGAACGGTTCTTCACCAGTAGCTGATATATTCTATTCCTCCTTACAAACCTAACAATCTCCGTAAATATTGTAAAGATGCAGATGTAATTTTTTGAGTTATTCTAGTGACAGACAAGCAGCCAAGCAGAAAGACATACTACACATCCATTTAGAACACAGTTCAAGCTATCTTTTTGTGGAAGAACGTTTACGGTCCTCTAACATGAGTTAATGCTGTAATCCTTGTAAGAATAAAAAAAATATTTTCAGCACTTGATGCATGATTTTCCCTTTCCATTAAAAAAATACCGCAAGCAGCCAAAGAAAATATCCGCAGCTTACGGCGATGATTCCTTATCCGAAAGCCTTCTGAGCTAGAGATTGTAGCCTTATTGGTAAAGAGCTTGAAGTAATTAACACCTCGTTAATTACTTAGAGGTAAGGAGCGATCAGGCGGACCATCCATCCTCTGCAGATGATAAACAAGTCCAGTGAATAATTGAGACTAACACACATTGTACAACCCGAGAATTGACGGGAAGCCTCAACTTATTAAAATCCGCCGTTCATGATCACCTGATAAAGTTTGCTTCATATTTGGTTTCAAGATTAAAAGAGCAGTGGCTTATTGTTATTGACTTTTTCTCCCTTTCAGGAATGGGCACCAACTTCCTGGGCAACACAATAGTATCAGGCGTCTCTATAGTTTCATATTACGCACTCTTCTTTCCGTACGTTCTGTTTTTGGTGGTAAATGTTTAGTGTGTTGGACTCTCCTTTCCGAACTACTAATAGTTCTGGACATTATTTGGGCTAATCAAATCTGCAAGCACTCTTTCTTGTAGATGACGCGTCGTATACCCTTCCAGGAAGAGGTGTACCGTGTATATAATGTGCAAAAATAACCACGTACGGATAGTTATTGTTGGGCACGTTCGGGAGATGCCGAGTCAATTATATGTGTTTTTTTTTTTTTTAGGATTACATCGTCGCTTTCGTTTCTCGGTTTCTATAATTTCTTATCTGAAGCGTGACTATGTATTTTTTATCTAGATCCTGTTGACTTCCAGCCACTATAATAATAATAGACTTCCAGCCAGTCCATATGTAAGAGTACGTAAATTTTACTTTTACTGGCTGTGTTCTCAGTGGGAGCTTCCTAGCTGTTGCCCTTAATATCGTCTTGCTATTTTCGGCAGAAACTGATTTGCAGCGTAAATATTCCACGCATTTATCCACACGAATATTCCATTTGCTAAAGTCTCTTCAACAACTAAATTTTGTGCTAGCAATCAGTAGTTTACAATTGGAAGACTTTGACGCAAGGAACTGACGTGCTTAAAAACTTCAATGTCATGGGAAGCTGTAAATCCACGCCTTCTGAGATAAGGAAGCTACAAGGTCAGGTATTGACAACTGTATCTCGGCAAACTACCTTACCGTTCTTCACGGTCCCAAAACAACGAGGGATTTCCCTCACAAATGAGGGAATTTATGGACTATAAATCTGTTTTATCTCGACCGGCGCAACTCATCTTTACCGCTGTTGATGATGAATTGGTCCAGCGGGGAGCCGATTTTGGCACGAAGTTTTAACCTTCTACTTTTTGACCTGTCGAGGGCACGTAGTGACCCCTAAAGAACGCAGCACCACTCTTCTTAACTTCGAGAAACTAAGTTCGACACTTACCTCAGCCACTGCAGAGGGAACTGGGTGCCCGAGCACCTGCAGGGATATAGTGCTTTGCTTTGATGGAGACATGAACTCTGTACAGTTGTGACTGAATCTCTGCAGCTGCTAAAAGATTGGATGCACTCCGATTTGCAGAGCTGGGACTAGCGAATGAAATTCGGTATCTCGGTAGTACCGGCGATATTTTCATCTACCGAAATACCGAATCTGTTGTGAATCTTCAACCGATACCGAATGGCATTCTTCGGTACATTTGAATTTCCCGGGCCGACAAAAGGAGCTTCTTCGCCCTATACGACCCACCGTCTTTCCTGGAAAACATTAAGAAAATCCCGTTGATTTTTGCTCAGTTCAGCTTTTTCAAGCTGTATTGCACTTCATTGAAGAGACTGCTGAAAGAGGAAATGTAGGTATGAGCTGCAAGCAGATAAAGCTGGCAATTCATGCGATTTTTATTTCATTCGATGCCTACTTCATACGAAAGTTGGTTTTGATAAAAGCTAAGTTATACATTTGCTCTTAATTCATTCGGTTGATTTTTCTTTATTTCAGTGTATTTATTCTTGAAAATGCTTTATTATTTAGCAGTAATCGCAATCATATGCCTTGTTCGCACTTGGGATAGTGATTAGTCGAGTGGTAAGTAGATTAGATTAGGTTAGATTAGATTAGATTAGATTAGATTAGATTAGATTAGATTAGATTAGATTAGATTAGATTAGATTAGATTAGATTAGATTAGATTAGATTAGATTAGATTAG
>LQNS02276883.1:26487946-26506196 GCA_001587735.2 Parhyale hawaiensis | reverse complement strand
CGTTGGTTTCTCTCCGTCCGGTCAAGGGTCAGGCGTTAACCTGGAGTCGAATGTTTTTCTATAGTCTGCAACACGATCCACAGCAGCGAAATCAACGTTCCTCTCTGCCATTTCCGACAAGTCTGATGGGCCTAGCCTAACTTGTCGTCAGCGTACCAAACGTTAGCGCCTTCAGTTCGCTATTCCTGTATCTTACGTTTTGAGGAGTAGGTTCCTCACAGAGAATCACCTTGGGTACCTAAACTTCGATTAGGTTTTTGTGACGTCTTTCTGTCGTGGCCACTTTGCTTCTTTTTCGCATTCTTTTTGGTAACTCTTACTTGCGGTAACAAATTTTCCTTCTCGTTTGCTACATACTATCATACATGTTTTTGTTTTCGTTGTATCGCAACGACCGCTAATGGGTGAGGTGGCTTAAACTTGGAAGACTATAGTAATACTGATAATGCCAATATTATTTTATTTACAAGCAATATGCCGGCATTGGGAGAACAAAACATTCATGTTAATTTTGAGGTGATGTTGGTCTACCACGCAATTAACTCTACAACGCTGGGGTTTTCATCTTCCTTAAACGTTATAGTTTCGTAATAAACATGTTAAGAACGCAAAATATGCATTAAAGCTTATATAGAACAATTTACATCCCTAAAGGGTTCACATACTAACGTTTCTTTGAGATTGAAGTTCAATGCACCATTGTATCCTATTGATTTGCTCGCCCAAACGTGGTCCCTCTCCTTCGTCTAGGTTTTAATGAATCCCCGCTCTCAGGTAATCAGGTTCGGATTATGCAGAGACGCGTCTCTGGCGCTTCCATTTCGCTGCGATTAAAATAGCCAATCTTGTTATTATGCAAGGAGGATTAGATAAGCGCTCAGCAGACTCTCTGTGGATATTATTTGTGTTTTCCATGCAGAAACGCGATCCGCCTTTCGGTTGTGTGGAAACTCGCGGTCTTTCTAAGCGGGTTTTAACGCCAGTCGATTTTCGGTGCCCATACAGAGTTGCCAGATCAGTTTCACGAAAAGTAGAGTGAAACTTCCCAAAATCAAAGTAGCGGATTTGCCCAATAATAAAATTTCAAATCCTATAAAAAAATTTTTAGCAACAGTGACAGGAATGTAAACTATGGTCTATTTTCTTTACAGAAGAAGGCGTTAATGATAATCTGCATGCATTTCAAACAGAAGTTAAGCATGAAAGTACTGTTTTACACCATCCCTAATTACTACTCCTTACTTTGCAGTTATCCTGATGCTCCGCTGGATATTGTTACTTTGTTTTAAAACTTTCGTTTCACTAACATGAAACGTTCTCCTGTGCAGCCGGCATTACAATTAGGCCTACTTTTAGGAGTGCCTCTTTGTAAAAGCCTTCATTTAGCGAAAAGTGTTCAGGCATTAGCGGCGAACTTCACCGTTGAGCGCGGCTCACAGATCAGGAGGGCTAAAGCCATTAATTTAGCATGAAAGTCCAAAGCATTATACTATTTTGTACAAAATATTTTGTTACGAGGCAAGGGCAACCCGTCGTTGCTGATAGTTATATTGCTTGAAAATAACTTGTGCTTTAAAAAGTTACTTGCACTTGGATCCTGAAACAAGAATTTCTTCATCATACCAAAATTGGGTGATTTATGCCTGCTACAGCAAAAAAAGTTTCTGTAATTTCCTTGAAGTTCCTTCAGTAACTTTTTCAGTATCGTCCTGACACACATTGACAAACATTAGCCAAACACACAAACAGACGAAGCGATCACCACCAAAATTTGGTGATTTGTGTATTTCAACATTTCAAACAATTCCTCCAAATTTTATAAAGATCCGTCGACAACTTTTTGAGTTATGTTAATGGCAAACCTAAAAAAAACAGAGACCAGCACACAAACAGACCAACGCATCAACAACAAAAAATTTGGTTATTTGCTCCCAGTAAAAATTCCAACAGTTCCTGAAAATTTCATAATTCCGAAATAACTTTTAGAGTTTTGCTACAAAGAAAAAAGAGGCACACAAATAAACTATAGAAAAAATCTTCGCCTGAAGTTAATCATCCGATGCTCCTGACATAACTAACGATCCATTTAAACTTCGTAAAGATCCATTCATCACTTTTTGAATTAGCTTAGTGACAAACAAACAGACAAACTCGAAAAAACTAGAACGCCTCGTGGTGTGAGAGGGGGGGGGAGGAATTGAAAGTGCTGAGTCAGGAATTACAAATTAAATGCAGTCGTTTTTGATGGCCAGCTTAATCTATTTTTATTTTTCGGGCATTTTTCACATCTCAGTCAACCCACCTGACAGGCTGATTGCCTGAAAAAGAGTGTGATGGTGGCTCCACTCCTGCCTCTTTTAGGGCAGACAGACAAAATAACGTACAACCGTAGCGTAAACGAAAACAGTATCACCACTCTTCGCTTCGCTCGCGGGCGATAACCTCCTTGCCGGAGGTAATAATAGCAATCAGAAGAATCTTCTAATTTAGTGCTTCTAACAACGCGCCTTAGTTTAATACGTATTCTAGTCGGACTTTACACCTGCAGAGTAGAATCTGTTCTTCCGTTCAGTTGTTATTACGCGATTTGCTTGTAATGTTCTGATTTATTTTATTATTATTATTATTGGTTTCGTATGGATTGTATTGTTCTGAATAGTGCTGTTGACTTATTCTTGTCACTAATTGGACTCGTCCGGTGAAAATTATCCCGTCCCATATGGCACTGCTGTCAGCACGAGTACAAGAGTACGAGTACGAGTACAAGACTTTTTATTGCATGGTCTTAACCAGTAAAATAAAATTTTTCAGGCAGCTGTTTCTGATCATTACTGAACACGCTTCCTACATCTGAGTAGCTTTTACCTTTCCCTCCCCCGTTTTACCCAATTACGTCAAGGTATAGTGAACGCGAATGCACAGATGCACACACCTAATAAGAAATCTACCTACGCATGGCCCCAGAGGAGTACACGGCTGCTGACGACCACAGTTTATCAGAGCTATGGTGCTAACGTCACAATGCTCGTGTACCAACCGTGACCACCCCCTCCTCCTCCCCCCCCATCCAACCTGTTCAGAGCGCCAGTCTTCAAAGATGTACATATAGCTCACTGAAATGAGGTCGATCATTAGTGAGGATGGAGTGTGATTTGTCCATGCATTGTATAGTCCTGCTGCTTCCTGCCTGGAGGCACGGAGCCTACCGCCAAATACTGCAGAAAAGAAGCGCAAATATTCCAGACATTTTAGTGACAAAGGGTTCTTATTTTTGGCCTTCAAATAGAAGTTTTAGTTCTCTACGGTAAAGGTGCTTCTTCACTCATTCTATGCACGCCTTTTTTTTCTGTTGATCGCGTATGGGCTCCACGCTTCTGTCGACGCACTGGATGCTCCAAACTCCTCGAATCTCCGGTTACTAGCTCACTGAGGTTTAAATTCCTGATTGTACCATGTGGTCTTATATCAAGGTGCGATATGAATCGAAATTTTTGCCGTATGTTTGACTCAAGCTCCACAATGGGATGCAAAGAAATAGCTAGGATACGTTTGATTGAAAGCTTCCATATTCGACAATGACCATTAAATTGATAAAAATAAGAACAGACCCTTTAAACGGACATTTTAAAGATGTTTATCATACGGGTATAATTATATATAAACTATAAATTATTACTGTGAGTTAATCTTCGTATAAAATATTTCTCGTAATAAATCATCGGTATAATTTTCACTGAAATACACAGCATGTGCATAATATGTCGCTCAGAATTCAACCAATTGTGTTGGAAGGATGAGTGCAGTAAACTAATACAGGAGGGCATATATCAAATGCCTGTATTAACTTCTTAACGCGGATGAATTAGTGCATACAACAAGTACAATATGCAAGTACAATCCCTAGTACAATCCCTTCTGCTCGGGGAGAGTTTAGTAGGGGTAGTGGACACTAACACAAGTCAACTTTTTCAGTGGCCGCCCGAGGGGTCAAAAGGCCCAGACTGCGACGTGGTGGGGCAGCTTGGTGTCCGATCCCAAACTTTGCCAACGCTGATCTTTCTTTGGAGGACTCGGACAGCGGGAAGTAACGGATAGGGAGCGAGAGTTTGCAATTAGCTCTCATTGCTGGCTACCATTGCTTTTCACACTATGTGTTGAGAATAATTATTAGAGTTAGAGTGAAACTCAAACATGGCTAGTGTATAGTAGGGGTGATAATTCTTTCCATTCACATCACATAAATTCAAGAATCATTATTTTGAAGTGTGCACTAAAGGATACGATGAATTTAGACAGAATCAATTGCGTTTCTCACTTCGAGTAATAGTGCAAGAAAACAGACTCTGTACCATGTTCTAGACTTCCGGAAATTTTGAAATGATCAAACGATTCGGGGCTCTCGGGGTTGCCATAGTAACCTTTAGAAGATGCTGTATTCAGACTGTCCGATGTAGCGAAAGTAAACCCAAAGTAAAAACGGGAAATCTGAATTCGCGAGAGTATGGCGCAGTTCCAGGTCTACCCGCTCCTCCTTTGATCATCAGATAAGGTGTAGATATGATTTTCATTGCCACCCAGTAAATAGACGCGTACAAAGGTCTTTGCGCGGTAGTTTTCAGTGAAGTGCTGAAGTGTCATCGATTGGCACCGTAAAGCTGATTTAGTTGAGCTCGCTAATGTCCACTTCTCCGGAACTTCAAACAGAGGTTCGTTTCGGTTTTGCCAGTATGAAACGTATTACAGGAATTGGCAGCAACCCAATTAAGCTTGAGACGACCTAAAACATTTAGGGAGAAGGTTTGAGTTGTCAACAGTCTAAAGGAAATCAATTTGAGTTTAACGTCTGACGCTCATTTTACATTGGCGATACCAATGCACATGTCCTAAATTCCGGAAAAGTGAAACCTAATGGACTTAGTGTCGCTCGACTTTGCCGTGCTAGTCAACAAGTAAAGCTTGTTACCGACAGTGATACAGTGACAAACCGAATAATCCTATTAATTACTTTTTTGTCTACTCTTCCTTTTCATTCCCAACTTGTGACCATGTGCTTTACTTCAGCTTGGGAACATTCGTGTGCGATGGTTCCACGTTCCAATATAAGCTGTAAGTTAGCAGTTTCTATGAACCATTAATTGGCGAGACTTGACACCCAGCCGCTAGTAGGTAGCAGTTCATTCCGTTGTAAATATTTCTTTTCATTTTGTAGCTCTGCAGAGAAACTTGTCGAATGCAGTAGAACCGGTTTTGTGTACTTGCTGTTGGACTGTCCTCTTTTGTTGTTAGTTTCGTAAAAAACTGTATGAAGCACCTTCTTTTCGCAAAATGGGGAATATGTAGGAAACTCTCAAGGTTGGCTTAAGCCCCGTCCAGACAACCGCAGAAATGTTTCCACACTGTTTAGTTTCCGCCGATCGCAGCGAATATTCTTAGTCAAATCGCAGCTTTGCGCGTTTTCGCTCGTTTCCGACTTTCTGGATCTTTTCGCGCGATTTAGACTGCGAACAAAGCAGGTTCACCCTGAAATATTTTGTTCCTCTCTTGCGAAAGGAATAAATTAGGCGTTTTATAAGGTTTTATTGCATTTTTTATTGACGTTTTAAAAGCTTCAAGTTTCTCTGAGTTCTAACTTACTGTAAATTTGACGAGAAATCTGAAACTTTGCTACAGTAGCATTACTTGTGAAGAAAACTGAGTTGACGGTAACCCTTTATCGATGTTTTGTGGACACATGCAACTGTTGTGTTACAGGGACAAAACAAAATATTCGAACCCTTTACACTACGTATGGAGAACAGAAAACTGCCACGTAACCCTACCTTAAATATTTATTTACTTGACACAGTTGTGAAGTTGTTCTCTGAGTCAGTCGTTTGAATGTGGTGCGTATGCCCTGGATAACACCACAGCGTGGTAAAGTTTGAATACGTCAACCCAAGCTCAGCTGGCAGTACGCTTTTTGCTTAAGAAAAAAAAACATATATTTTTTCATACGGATGCAGTAGCTAACAAATCAGGGCGCTGCACCCTCTAATATTCTTTCTTATAAGTAACATCCTTAACTCATACATGGGACAAAATCTACCATTGACTTTGGATTTACCCTAGTAGTTTGTCAATGTTAACCGGTTAGAAACAAAATCAAGTAGCACAATTTTCGACAGACATTCTTGTTTAATATTTGTTTAACCTATATATTATAAGAAGAAAATTTAAAAAATTAAAATAGACATATTACACTTTGAAACACGGTGCGCGTTTTATGTGGGGTAGCATTTTGAACGCATATTACATTCAGAAAGGCCGCAACAACGCAAATAAGTAGTATCTGTATTTATAATGATTGCTTGGTCATAGTTGTGGCGATACTAAAAGTAAAATAAATTATTAATAATAATGACAAAAACTGCAGCTTTTTGGTACACGGAGTTTGAGCAACGATATTTTGCTGAACATCTGGGCATAATAAATAATCAAGCGTCACTATAAAACGCATCGTGCGACAGGCAGTGTGGACGCTGCATCCTGTGAGATTGTCACCGCGTTCTGCGAAATCGCTCAGGCGCTTTACGCACTGATAAGCGATAGTCTGGACGGGGCTTCAATAATTCCATTAGGCAGCAAAGCGATGAATCTCGATATACGTAGTAGCCTATAATCATTTCAGAATTTCCCACTAGGTAGCTCCCGTTATCCTGCTCTTAATTTTAGCAGTACTGCTCTCACGTTTAAATTGTTAAAATGACTACGACGCGTAACGGCAGAAGCAAAATGCGCTGCGATGCATGGCATTAACAACTTCGTATTTTCAGGAAAACAGCTTGATGTAAAGTGATAAGAAAAAAAAAATCCAGGGTTTCACGAGTGATACCGCCTACTCGGTTCCTCTTGCTATTTTGCTCTCTGCAGAAGCGAAGTCAGGATTAGCCAAAGCAGAGATTGCTTTTGCTAGGCATAATAGACTAGCTGCTGCACTTCAGCAGCACAAGGATATTCTGGGGGCGTTCTCGGCTGCCTCTGCTCAACGAGATCTTGCTAAGCCTGATCAAATTATCTGCACAGAGACTGCGTCGAGGAGGAATATTTTCAGCATGCAAAAGCCAAAGCTTGCCACTTGGCTTCTTGCGTCAACGCCGCACGAGGATTTTAGTTTCTGACTTGGACTGCAATGTGCGAAAATTTGCAGTCAAGTGCGGTGACGACATGTAACGCATTCTCTCCATATTTATAGCTACTATTTATGTTTACACCCGAGGTTGCATCTTGCTCGAGCATGACTTTAAGGTTATGCTGCTTAAAAACATGTAGGGATGCTCTCAATGCTATATATCTGGCAGGCCCCATCTCCATAAGAATATATATGGGCAGCACTCACACAGGGACTGCCTGAGGGTCCTCTCAGCAGGGATGTTGCAGCTGGCCGTAGTTCCTGCAGAGAAGGTTTAGCTTGCTAGGTCAAGTAGGTTCTATACAGTGCCCCTTCTGTTGCGCGAGATGTGTGGCAAGAGACCTATCCCGTGGGACTTCGACCTGCTCCCGTGTTGGGTGCCTGACCTTCTGCACGGATGATGCTTCTGTCTTCTCTTTTCGTTTTCGTTTCCTAAAAATGCTTCGCGCATTTTTTGCCAGTAATAGCGCACCCGGTACTTTCCAGCACAAATGCCTATAGGAAACATTCATATTCAGATGCGACATAATACACCGAATCTGCTTGGATCGCGTCGTATGGTGCGGGTGCGGTAGTAAAATCATGTATAAAATTTATTAGAAAAACGAGTAGCTAGTAGTAGAATTTGAAGCTCATTATGCCAAGTTTTCATTTCAGAGTCCAAATACCTTTAACTTTGTTTGCAAACGCGTTGAGGTGGTTGAAGCCTATAGCCCGAGAGTTTAATTTTTAACACCCTCTGTTTGAATGTGATGCGGGTCGTTACGTATGTACGAAATACGTAGAAAATCTATTTTCAGTGTTCTAATTTAAACCTACTTTTCACATTTTTGTTAAAATTGGCCACCGGTAAGGTATGTATACATAAGGTGTTACGCCAACTGCTCCGTTGCAACTATCGGCAAAATTATATTACGGCATCAAGGAAAGGTGAGTCAAAATCAGAAAATATACTCCTGCTGGAGGTGTAGACAAGGATATACATAGTGCTTTGGCTTAAGTTAGTTTTGTCCCTCTTATGTTATGGGGAGTAGCTCCTCCCTCTTCCCAGGTGTTTCCTTAGGCATTCGGGACGTCTGTCTTTCGTGTCCAATTTGCTTCGTTATATTTTTATACTTCTACCGACGACGCTTTCTTCTGCTTTTCCTTTTCCCGAGTTGCTATCCATCTTTGCAATGATTCTGTGTGGGAACACCCTCATGCATGGGGGTCACGTTTCTCTCGATATACGTGTGTCCCTTTTTTACCTCTTTAATTGGGCCACAGTACCTTAGACGCTGTGGGTAGGGAGGTTTAAACTAGGAAAATAATCTAATCTGAACAATACGTGGAATAGAAGTTTTCAGCTACACTATATAATCTTTTCGAACACGTTTTTAGAACTTCTGTTGCCGTTACTATAAGGTAATCCGTAAAAACTAGGAACATCATAATGACAATTAAGTTAATCATCAGAAAATTTTTCTAGTTAACAACTAACACGCTGATACGTTGTTGCACTTATTACATTATTACATTGTAGTTTTGTACTAGTTGAATGCTAATGCTGTTGTCTTTTTAAGGTATAACTGCAAAGCTTACGTTACCATCATTCTAAGTCGACAAGTTTCCGTGCAAGTTTTAAGTAATTTACCGGTAGCTGTATCATTCCATAGGATTTTTGTAGCATTTAGATACTCAGAAAATTGTAGTTTTTTGAGAAATAGCTATAGTTGCTGATTTCATTAGATACGCAGTTCAAGTCAGTTGATTATCATCACCTAGAATCATTCCTTAGCCAGTTACGTTGCGCACCATGTGCTTTTTTACTAGACTGATAAGTGTCGTTCGTATTCTGGCTGCTAGATCTACAGTTCAGTTGTGGTTCCGTTGAAAATAATCTGATCGGAAGCCTTCTGATGCCATTACTGTAACTTAATTATCTTCTCCTGAGAGAGTTTCTGTTCACGCGAAAGTTCCTGATGAAGCCAGCAGGCACTTTCGGCAATTCCTGTTAACTGGACGGCGAGCTTTGCGCCGGTCGATAATGGGCACAATTAGCACCGTGGGGAATTTTTCCAATTCGAATGTCTGACGTGAGGCATAGTTTTCTTCGAAACTGCATATAGTCCTATAGTTCTAAACCTTTTTCTTCCTATGGCCATCGAGAATCGATTGGCGTATTAGGCTACGTCCGTACGCCTTATACTGACGTTTTTAAATGATTCAGCAGATCATTGCATGTGTTACCAGTATTGCCTTTCATCAAGGCTGCACAATCCAGCTGCTTAAATGTATGAAAATTGTGCCGTTTTCATTTTCTCTTTGTGCCCCCCCCCCCCCAGGAAATCCGGAATGACCCATGAAAGTGTCCCTGCCCCCACAGTGAAGAAATGCTGGTATAGATCAGCATAGCAAACATTAACCGACTGCAAATATGCCATCTTGGTACTGGATGCAATTTCGCGCATTAATTGTGTACTGTTGATGTGTGTACTGCCCCTGCTATATATTATTCTTAATAAAAAATGTAAGATTAAGCCAGATACTTAAGGGTTAGATTTCCTTTGTCTTTGTCTAGGAAAGTTGTACGTCTTTATTGTATATAATGAGAAGTCGTGTCGTCAGGGGAACCTAACGTAGTCATAACTAGGCCTTCAAGACTTTTCTTTCCTGCCCACTTTGCTTCATTTTGGTTTCACTGTATTTTTGTTGAATTTTTTTTTCCTTTTCTTCACTTGATGTTCCCATGCGCGTTTATCTAGCTCATCAACTCCCTCGTACATGCGTTCCACGGTTCTGTCTACAGTAGGCCATACATGTCTGCTCGTCTGCGCGGCACAACGCCGCGTCGAAAAGCTGTAACTAAAATCCTCGTACAGTCGTCTGGTGTATTTATTTCGCCCTAGGCGGCGTTTTGACGAAATAAAAGCTGGCATTAACAAACAGGTGCACGTAGGAAACTGTTTGAGCAAACGCTCAAAGAAACGTGCGTTACAGTATCAGCATACGCCTTGCACATGCAGTCCAGAGTTGGGAATGCGGCTCGATTAACGAGTCCCGATTGGAATAGCTTCTTATTCGGCTGATGATTTTTCAACTGTTCAGTCATTGGAGAGACGGTAAATTTTCTTATGTTTTCCTCTTCTTTCTAAGTATTCATTACTATAAAATGGATTCTCCAGTTTTTAATTATAGTGTGCTGTATTATAGGAAATGGAATAATGTCAGTTAAGTTAACTCCTACTTACAGAAAAGTTCTCTTCTTTCATAGAAATGCATTGATTTCACAAACGTATTACATTTTTTAGGGGCCAAATTGAACTAAACTTATATAGCTACTCTTGGGTGCTTGAGTAGTTTCACGAGTTAATGCCGAATGCATTTAGATGTCTGATAATATCGCTGAATCGATGTTTTATTTCGTAACTAGTGGATCCGTGCGTGAAAAAATTAACGCAATAATCGATATTATTGCCTAATAGCTATAGGCCGGGTGAGGAATCTTCTCTGACTTGCTTCTTAATTTTCTTCATTAATCCTTTTTCGTGCTATCATCTTTAAGTCTTCTCTATTGATAGAAGTAAAAGCTTGAATAAAAAAACCCCAATAAATTTTAATGCAACTCCAGTCATATCAGCTTATACATAGTGTCAGCGCTTCGTAGCAATGATACTGCTGATACCGTCTTACCAACTCAAGTATCTGCTTCATTTGAAGTGCTGAAATTTTGTCCCGTGAAGAGAAAACGGCCGACGGAATCACTGACGACCTAAATTGCGATGGAGCGAAATAGTGTGAAAAGAGGCAGCTGGAGGACGATTGGGTGGTAGATCAGGCGGTGTAGAGGAGAATTGCGAGAAACAGCGACCCCCTATGAAAATGGGAACGCAACCAGAGCAAAAAGAAGCGAAAACTGCCCCGTCAAATAAGAAAACCAGTAAGCTAGAGTAAATGATTACCAACTGCTCGTGAAAAATCACCCCCTCCAGAGCGCTTCGCTGACTGTCTGCCGAAGTTATACGTCGTGACGTGAGAGAAAAAAATATAAAATCGGACTCCATAAGCTGCATACACAGAGTTCCGATATCAAAAAGTGTTTTAAGCAAGAAGTGTCTTCATATAAGGGGATAAGGATCAGCCGTCGTCATCCTCTGCAACCTGATCATCGATTTTCAAAATCTGCAACCTGGCTTTTTTTCGCCTGTTTCCTCCAAAGCGGACACGAAATAAATACACGAAGCGTTTTATTATATAAGGATACGATATACTGACGTAAAATAGGTATTGTGGTATTGAATTAGTAATGAATCTTAATGAACCATTACTTGAGATCGTTGCTAACATCTGTTAGAGGCTGCAAAATTTTCTTCCTGCAAGCAACATTTTAGATATTTGAAAGCCAAACGGCGCCCAGAAAACGGATTTTATCTAACAGAAAATGCCGAAAAGGCTCAGCAGCGTGTTGTGAAAATCACCGTTGCACTGATTCTGGAATTCAATCGATTGATAAACGTGTAGCAAAAAGAAAACCCCCTAACATTATATGCGTACATCTGCAACGCATCAAACTTTGAAAAGCCAGAAATGCCTTCGATTTTGAGGCCCAGTTACTTTGCCATGATCTACAACGTTTCTCTGCTATCCAGAAAATGAAGTATTTTCCCTATATTTAGATCGATTGAGCCCCAATCGGAAATTTATAGACATTTATTGGCTGCCTGTGGTAAATCGTGAAAGTTATCCGATAACATCGGATAAATGCCAATGAATTTGCAATTGGGGATGGAGAGACCAACCAAGCGCCCAAAAACTGTCTATTATTACACAGTAGAATTGCCACTACGATTTTCAGTGTCGGGACAAAATACTCAGGGCACCGTAATATCCTTACAGTTTTTGCATGACAGGATATGACTGGATATAATCAGTTCACCAGGATGGTGTTAATTGTCGCCCTTCGAGCGACCCCAATAAATGTGATAAAAGTCTGTGGATGACTTGTGCTAAAGTTGTCTAAGCGAAAGAGACAATTCTCTTCTGCCCGTAGTAGAAATCTCAATAACTCTTCTACATTTGCTCTTCTAGCTTTTTAATACTCTATATCCAAAATATCAATATTCACTGATACACTGTTGCGTAACGTGCGGCACATTTGTAGACGTACTATATTTATATTGATGTGCAATTTAAATCAGTCTTTGTCATAAGCGGCATAAAAAATTTACGCCACATAACGCATGCGCATCGTGTATCAAATTGTATTATGTATTTTTTCTCTGGTCTAGATTTTTGTTCAAATTTTTTATCAGACGTTAGATAAAGAAAATGCAAATCACTAATCTTAATCCACGAAATATAGCTCGTCCCATGTATTAGCTTTAAGAATCTTATGAATAAGAATGAATACTTTCGGGTGCTGCACTCCTAATTTGTTGGGCACAGCATCCAAGCGAGAAACAAAATGGTTAATATATCAATTTTCTGAAAAACGAAGCTAAAATATATGTGTTGCGTGTATCAAGGGCGGCCACTTACTATCTTAAGTTAACATCGTGATGTGCACTATAATTCTAGCTGCACGATGTTTATAGACTCTAAATATCTTCACTTCTTGTCATAAATGACCATTTCTCTCTCAATCTTGGAAAAATAGTTAGCTGGTCTAGATCTTTTAAATTTCACGCATCACTTTTCATCCTATTTTGGAAACCTATAAACAAAGTGTTTAGTAGCTCGCGACATCTTGTCTTAGCCTAGTGTTTCAACAAACTTTAGTTCATACTCTCAAAAACTTTTTTTCTCCCAAGCCTATTGTTCTTTGCAAACTGAGTTTCATACTCTCGAAACATTTTTTTTGCTTTAACTCTGTGTAGACGTCGTTTCTCTTACTATCTCAATAACAATATGTAGGCATTGTGCTGTGACTCTCAACAGACTAGATGATAACACTCTCTTATGTTAGTGTATAGACCACACCATACACTGACTGGACACTGGCCCCTAAAAGGCAGATTTCGGTCCCGCAATTGGGCCTGACTGCACCGTACCGCAGACGCATTTTTATATGTTCTCCCATTACTTTTTCATACTTTGTTTCTGCTACTTCATTTAATTCTTTTACATTCAGTAATGACTGGCAAACCTGTACATACTGTAATTCTAAAACTTATATACACAACACATGCTCAAAAATATTAAGACTTGAAATGTAATTACGTAGAGCAACTGTTTATGACATCCTTTGGTATTTGCAGTACGTAGGCTACGTAGCTAAAGTTATTTCGCAATAGTTATTGAAATAAATAGTCTCATTTTGTAGAGCAGAAGCTTTTCAAATTCGTGGTTTGC
Source organism: Parhyale hawaiensis (assembly GCA_001587735.2). Taxonomy (NCBI): domain Eukaryota; kingdom Metazoa; phylum Arthropoda; class Malacostraca; order Amphipoda; family Hyalidae; genus Parhyale; species Parhyale hawaiensis. The sequence goes on along the minus strand of LQNS02276883.1, from coordinate 26,492,698 downwards.
TCGATTTGTAATAAAATGCCAAGTTAAGAACCGATGGAAATATTCCTGAAATACATTGGTTTACGGGCTGAGCGAGATAATCAGAACAGACAGCAGAGCTGAAGGTGAGTTGGAGCAGCTGGCTGCCATGAAGTGAGTGATATTGCCCGGCCATCAGTGAAGTGATAAGCACTGGCCGCCAGGAAGTGATCTAGCATTGGAAGCAGTGAAGTTATCTATCATTAGAAACAGTGAAGTTCTATAGCATTGGCAGCAGTGGAGTGATAAAGCATTGGTGGCCGTGAATAGATCTGAATGATGAAGCAGTGATCGCCATGAAGTAATATTGCATTGGCAACAGTGGAGTGATGTAACTTTGACAGCTGTTAAGTGATACATCTTTGACCGCCCTAAAGTCAATGTAGGCCACTGTGAAGTGATTTAAATCTGGCAGCCACGATGTGTTTCAAATAAGGCAACCAAAAAGTGATGCAACATAGGAAACCATGAAGTGATATAACGTAGGCGACCATAAAGTCGTGTAATATCCCTCGGCAGTTATATATGTGAAATGATATATGCAATCACGATGTGCAGCTTAAGATGGTTCCAGTAATGAAGGGTTGTGTCAGCCAGAAATTAGGTTTTTTTATCATTTACTGGCTCTATTGGTATCTAAATCTCATAGTTAACTTCGTATTTTAGTTCATTGGTAGGTACCAATGTAGTGTGACTGTGGTTTTAATTGATTTTTCAACATAACTGGGTTTTCTTAACCTAACTTTTGTTGCGGCAATTGGGATGTGGTCTACCGAAAGCTCTACCTACATCAATTTCTGAGGTTATTGCTTCAAATCCGTCATTGAAAAAAAAACTGAATTGAATGTGATATTAAAGTACTTTACGTGTGGTATGTACAAGTCACATTTTTGAATAAAATCTTAATATTCGTATAAATTATGATGAATGTTCAATTTTTCTTGGTGCCCGAAAGTATTATGTATATCGCCTACTGAAAGTATATGATTGTGAATTTAGATTCCCTGCTCTGCAACGCATTCCTTCTGGTACGACAAAGAAATCAATCTTTGTTTGAGGTCTCTGTGATTATTAGAACTCATTTCATTGTCACTTACGTAAATCGCCTCCAGGCCCAATTACGAGAGGCCCGATTTCAGTATCCCGTCAAAGTATGGTGTGGTCTATGGTTAGTGTTTTGTATTATTCTTCAGTTAGCATTAATACTAAAAACCTCAGGGCGTAGCAGCCCTAAGGCCGCTGCTATACACGGTTAGGGACTTTCCACAAGGTGCCCTAGGGACACGTCCGATTTTGCTCCTTTTTTGCGCTCTCTAGCTGCTAGAGAGCGGGGCATGCCCTACTTGTCAGCGAACTCAACACAGACGGGTAGGGAAGGGACGTGTCACCTTGTGAATGTAATAACGGTGTGTTCCAAACAAAACAAGGGCGCGTTGACGTTCAATTATTTCAATCGCCCGCTCTCTCATGCCGGATACAGTCCCATTACTCTACGTGTGGAAACAAATGTTGTTCATTTTTTGGTGATATAAGACTGTGAATATTTTGTTTTCTTTTTAATCAAAAAGCTATTACCGCCGCTCTGTGAAATTAGTAAAATTTACAAAAAAAAATCTAAGAACCAGCACGATTAGTCGTTTGAAAATTTACAGACACTATAAGCATCATAAGTTTAAACTTTCTGTGAAATTATTGCTGAAATTTATAGCCAAATAGTCGAGATGTGGTCAATTCTGCGATAAAGCTATTATTTCCGTTCTAAGTGTCATTACCTCCGCTAAGGGGTTATGTTTTCGTCTGATTTGTCTGTCTGTTATCAATATAACTCAAAAAGTTATGGACGGATTTGGATGAAATTTACAGGGATTGCTAAATATGTTTGGTGGAACAGATAATTAACTGTTGGTGGAGATCCATTTGTTTATTTGTCTGTCAGCCTCATTTTTGTCAACGCCATAACTCAAAAAGTTATGGACTGATTTTCATGAAATTTATATCAGTTGTTAGGTACATTACGAAGAGTGAATAACCAAACTTATGTGTTGATCTGTTCGTTCGTCTGTTAGTTACAGTGATTGATTTTGTGTTTGTTGGCGCAATAACTCAAAAAGTTCTTGATGGATCTTTATGAAATTTACAGCAGCTGTTAGTAATGTTAAGACACAAATGATTAAATTTTACTGCAGATCGGTTGGTTGGTATGTTTGGCTTATGTTTGTCATAATGTTTATCAGCAGCATAACTCAAAAAGTTATGAGCGGGTATTTAGGAAAACTGCAGGAAGTGTTTATTTTATCAAAAGGCACAACTTATTAAATTTTGGAGTTAATACAAAGAAAATCATGGCTTCAGAGCCAATTTGATATTTTTGTTACCATTGCTTTGCTTGGCGGAGGATATATGCGCTCTAAGAGTGTTCTAGTGTCTTTATATTATTCTAGGTTATATATTTTTCGATGCTCTGCAAGTTTGTTGGTTAAAAAATGTAATTATTTTTAAGATGTCAGTTAATAGCTATAACCAATGTTCCATATTAAAATTTTCGTAGAAAGTACATGTGCGAAATAGAATAAGTTTTTCAACAGTTTAACACGACTATTTACAGTTATAAAATGGTCTACGATGCACCTGAGACACTGTAATAAGTAAAATCTCTAAGGGGACTGGAACGGCCTCCAAACCCCCGTCTCAGTAACGATCGAGTAGCCCTCAGGGTTGTCGTAAATATTTTTGTAACTCCCACACGTAAGGTCTGGCTACGGCCCTAGTCTATCTTTCGTACCCATCTTGCTTCCTTCAGTTTTCATATTCTTACTGATGATGTTTGGTTCTGTTATTCGTCTTCTTTCCCGATTTGTTATTCCCATGGGCGTTGACCCTGTGTGGGAACCTCGAGTTTATCGTTATACTATACGTCTCGTATTTCTTGCTCTCTGATATTGTTTTTGTTGCGGAAACTGAGGCTTAAATTATGCGATCTATTGGGATACCAGGATAGTTCGTGCCGACTTTTAGTAGCTCATATTTCGATATACATTAGATTATGAACTAGAGCACTCTGAGTGCGCAAACCTCCTCCAAGCAAGATAACCTTAACGAAAGCAACCTCAACGAAAAATTTTAATGGATTCTATGATATCCTCATAAACATCCGTACATAACTCTTCAGAAAAATAAGGCAAACAAACGAACAAATAGTTGAACGGTTCTTCACCAATAGCTGATAATCTATTCTTCCTTGCAAACCTAACAATCTCTATAAATTTTGTAAAGATGCAGATGCAATTTTTTGGGTTATGCTAGTGACAGACAAACAGCCAAGCAGAAAGACATACTACGCATCCATTTAGAACGCAGGTCAAACTATCTCTTTGTGGAAGAAAGTTTACGGTCCTGTAACATGTGTTAATGCTGTAATCCTTTTAAATGAAGAATAAAAAAAATATTTTCAGCCCTTGATGCATGCTTTTCCCTTTCCATTAACAAAATACCTCAAGCAGCCAAAGAAATATCCGCAGCCTACGGCGATGATTCCTTATCCGAAAGCCTTCTGAGATAGAGCTTGTAGCCTTATTGGTAAAGAGCTTGAAGTAATTAACGCCTCGTTAATTACTTCAAGGTAAGGAGCGATCAGGGGGACCATCCATCCTCTGCAGATGATGAACAAGTCCAGTGAATAATTGACACAAAGCCACATTGTACATTCCGAGAATTGACAGGAAGCCTCAACTCATTAAAATCCGCCGTTCATGATCACCTGACAAAGTTTGGTTCATATTTGGTTTCAAGATTAAAAAAGCAGTGCTTATTTTTATTGACTTTTTCTCCCTTTCAGGAATGGGCACCAACTTTCTGGGCAACACAATAATATCAGGAGTCTCTATAGTTTCATATTACGCACTCTCCATTCCGGATGTCTCTGTTTTTGGTGCTAAATGTTAAGTGTGTTGGACTTTCCTTTCCGTACTACTAATATTTCTGGACATTATTTGGGCTAATCAAATCTGTAAAGCACTCCTCCTTGTAGATGACACGTCGCACACCATTTCATGAAGAGGTACCGTGTATATAATGCGCAAAAATAAGCAAGTACGGATAGTTTATGTTGGGCACGTTCAGCAGATGCCGAATCAATTATATGTGCTGCTGCTGCTCAGCCGTAATCAATTTTTTTTTAATTCTTTTTTTTACTACTACATCGTCGCTCGGTTTCTATAATTTCTTATCTGATGCGAGACTATGTATTTTTTTATCTAGATCTTGCTGACTTCCAGTCACTCCATATGTAAGAGTACATAAATTTTACTTTACTGGCAGTGTCCTCAGTGGGAGCTTCCTGCCTGTTGCCCTTAATATCGTCTTGCTATTTTCGGCAGATACCTACTGATTTGAAGCTTAAATATTCTACGCATTAATCCCACTCGAATATTACATTTACTAAAATCTCTTCAGCAACTGAATTTTGTGTAAGCAATCAGTAGTTTACAAATGGAAGACGCTGACGCAAGGAATTGACGCGCTTAAGAAACTTTAATATCATGGGAAACTGTAAATCCACGCCTTCTGAGATAAGGAACCTGCAAGGTCAGGTATTGACAACTGCATCTCGGCAAACTACCTTACCGTTCTTCACGGTCCCAAAACAACGAGGGATTTCCCTCACAAATGAGGGAATTTATGGACTATAAATCTGTTTTATCTCGACCGGCGCAACTCATCTTTACCGCTGTTGAT
>LQNS02276883.1:26447236-26458586 GCA_001587735.2 Parhyale hawaiensis | reverse complement strand
GGGTCACACTCACCAGATGTGGATTGCGTTTCAACACACCCTCATAACTCCAATCATTGGTGTGTTGCTCTTCTGAGACAAGCAGGCAAAGCAAACCCAACAACGGAGCATCCAACACCAATATCAGATAGTATCCTAAAACTGGAATTTTGTAGTATATTGCTCCTGCAGTCTGATGGACTGAATCCGACACCTACTTTTAGGTCCAGCTACTTTTCAGCTTAGACTCCTTGGGCTCTAAAAATATCCGACGCCGATTCCTACATTATTGCTTGACCAAACTAAGCCAACAATCACCGAGTTATGGGTTCAACCAGTTTGCGACTCGGACTCTAATGCCTGCCCATTCGAACTCTGACGGTATAAACCTCTAAAAACTTCTAATGTGAATGTAAAAAATGGTCTGTATTCGCATTAATTGCTAAACATTTCTTGCGGTACTGAACTGTGACTTTGATGCACATCAACGTTTATGACGTAGCTCGCACGTTTTATGATGTAAGGGGAGTAGCGCCCAGCAGCGTCTATAAGTTCCTTAGCTAGCCTATTTTTATGGCATTAAAATACCGGTTTCATGACACTGTAGAAGGCGTCGAAAATTGTGATGGGATCTTTTTGTTTACTTATCTTTCCTAACGAAAGCAACATTGGGAAGAGAGAGGGAACGTCAAAACGCGTTCTATCGACTGGTGAAAGTGACCACGCTAACTTGCATATTGTCCTAGTAATTAAGCATGTTTCATAATTAGTCATGGCTGTAAACCTTACACACTTGAAGATATGTATGGAGAAGGTATTTTATATGAATAAGATAATACAAATTATTGTTATAGGGTAGGTATGTCTAAAAAACTTGGTATTTCTGTTTTTTTTAATATCGCAAATTTTTCATAATATTTATAGTTATTATTCGGGCACTGAATAACACATTTCCAGGTAAAACAATGTTGCATCATAAAATAATTATGTGCATTTTGCTTCCTCCCATGCATTTCCATATTTCTGCGTATCACTTGTACCCTTCTTTCCCTGCTTGTGCGATATGCTTTACTCATACGCGCCGATCCAGTGCGGGAACACCCCTTTCTCTTCACGCACTATCTGTCCCTGCACTGTGGATCACTTTGACTGCCAATGTAGTGAAAAAGGGAGGCTTAAAACTTGGACGGAGCAAACAAACATAATAGTTGGAAATGCAAGTATATATGTCTTTGTGGAATTTGATGCGAGTGTGGTATAGACGCCTTTCGCTTTAGCGAAAATTACACCGAAATATATCTTTCTGGTAGCTTTTTTTTTGTAGGAATACGGTTTCACACAACTGCATATGTGGCTTTCCCTATTTCAGCATATTGTATGGTGCGTGGTGCTCATCGGTTCATTGACCCGTTCGTAATGCTCCAACAATCATTATTTGGCAGCAATAAAATCTCTACCGCACTATTTAGGGAAAAAATATAATGGTGGTAAAGCTGTGACTATCATTGGGAAAAATACCTCTTTGTCTTTTATAATGAAGCGCTACGTTACAGCAGCCCAGAATATTCAATTTTAGTGCGATTCTTCTGGGTTCCGAAGCAACGATTATTCGCGGGTTTCCGATTGGTGCGCAGAACTCACAAGTGCAGTAATAAAAAAAAAAAAAAACTCCTCTAGAGAAGTGTGTTGGGTATGTTATTAGTGCTACTGCGCACGTGCCGGTTGAAATAGAAGCGCCGTTAGTAACGTGCACGTGTAAGAAAAAATATTGTATGTCATATCAAATTCTGAATTCTTGCTTCTGTGGCGAATTTAGTAATTGGCATTAGCCCGAGTGTTAGCTTTTGCAAAGTATAGGTGCATTGCCTTGCAGTGGAAAAAAATAAATAAAACAGTAGAAACATTAAAATACTTGAGTGGATTCAACGATGTGCTTACCACAAGATTTTTTAACAGCAGCGTTGAAGATCTTCTACGAAACACCAGCCAAAATTCAAACCTAACGATCGAGGAACTACTTTAAAGCCAGCATTTTTTGCCATACTCTCTAGTCATTATTTAGAATAGATTCCCCTCCGAAGTTTCCATTGGAAAGACGATCAAAACATTTAAAAATTGTGGTGACAAACTTTGGGAGCAACACTCTTCACGGCTACGAACTCCTCTTCCAGGAGTCACAAACTGTAAATGGCCAAGGCTTCAGAGGCCATCTTATTCCATTGTCTTTCATGTCCCAACTAACTGGACGCCTTCAAGTTCCGTGGACCTGTAGCAATTAATCGTGACTGAACATTTATTTTTGTAGTGGAGTTTATTCTCTTCTTTTTCTTTCTCAGATGTTTTAAATTAATTTACATAATGGCAATAGCGGCCCGGAAGGAGAGTGCCGGCTGCTCTCTGAGAATAGGTGTGCTGTTCTTTCTAGTGCCTCCTATCAAATCTACAGTATAATAAAGTTAACTAGCACACCTCGTGGCCTAAGACGATATGCCGCTGTGGAGGCAAATTCGCCACGGTTGTGGAAAGTTCAACGCCAACCTTTTTAATGATCAGCTAGGTCTAGTTTTTTGTCATGGGTCACGTCTAGGTCTACCCACCAAACTCCCTATAAAAATCATGAACATTGCTCAACTCCTTCAAACACTTTTTGGGTGTACAGATATATATATATATGCAGGTCTGATTAAAGGCGACTAAAAGCTCAGTGTTTATAATTTATTAATTAGATTTCTCCAATTGTCTGACAAGATTTACATGGCTGTCGTTGTTGATGCTGCTCAGTAGCTCACCGAAGCTTGCCTCAACGTTTCGACCAGGGTCCGTAGTCATCATCAGGAGGTAGTGGTGGTGGTGGTGCCGGCGGTGGTAGAGGCGTTGGAGGTGGTTATGGTGGTGGAAGTTTAGGCTGGTACTGTTCGGTTATGAAGCGAAATGGCTTTTTATAGGTAACGCGCAAATATATATGCACTTGCGCCTCCTACTGAGCTCGACCGCGTTCCGAAAGCAAGCGCACAGTGCATGTTATGCGCTCAATTGGAACATAGGGCACAATTCCGGTTGCTATGGAAACATTGCACTTGGAGAAAAATTTTTTGAGGAGTAACTGATGTGCATTCGAATACTAGTTTTCTGCCGTCATTATAAATGACGGCAGAAAACTAGCACTTCAGGTAACCCCCGCTGTCTCCTGTGCTTGTTACTGTCTTGGTGAGGAAAGCTTTCTTCCAGCAAACTGCAAAGGCAGAAGGGCAAGCGGAGCTCACGGCATATCATCTGTAGAGACTCAGTTTGTAAGCTGAATGAGGCAGTCGATGTACAGGTGCTGGTCTAAAAGCATAGCTTGAAGTTAGAATAGGCAGCCCCTAATTAGAAGAAGACTGTATCTATGCTACTACTGGAAAGAATGCTTCATTCTTCTTCAAAATTTAGAATTGAGATTTCAAAAAGCTTGCAATTGAATAGCGAAGCATTGTAATGAGCCAGCACTCAGCAGCATATCGTGACTGCCTGATGAATTTTCTCTTATCTAATTCCTTAACAGCGTGACGGAGAGACGGACTAACCAAATGAGCGAGCAAGATCGGAGCGACCGACAGCTGTGGATAAAATGAATAGAATTTACGATACAAAGGGACTCGCTAAACAATGGAAACGCCGTCCTATTTTATTTTTTCAATTCTATGAGGAAGTTAGCAAAACCTGAAAATTGCATGCTCGTATATAATAAGAGACAAGCTACAATCTCATGAAAAAATAGGTAATATACCCTATGTATAGTCTAAATATAACTAGATGTTATGAGAAAATACTTTCCCAATACTGTGTTTTATTATTAAATACTTATTAGTATAGTCATTCATCGTTAAAACGGATGCAATGCAAAAGAATTGGAGGCTTAGCGTTTTTTCTTACCTAATGAATTATTTTATTTTCATAGTATGACATAAGACCATTTAGTGATATACCAAATGCTTTACTACGCTTTTCATCTTCTTTTACTTCGCGTACTTGCTGCTTTAATGTCTGCTGTATTTAAACACTCTTGAATTTTTCGAATGGATTCGTTCGTGGTGGCCTGTGTGTAGCTCTCAACAAGATTTGTAGGATTTCGTTCAAATATTTCAGCTGCTTAGTATTCTGTACTATCAGCAGAAGGTCAGAATTGGTCGGAATCTCCACCGTCACTTTGCAGCAATTCCATAATCCCGGCAGCTAGAACAAATTTCACAAAATTCTCCAGAATGCGCAAGTTCACTAGTTTCTTCAATGGTCTCACGCAATGGCGTTGCACTCCACCGCTGGCGATGTACACATTCTGGCCATAATTAGACCACCAGGCATTGATTGTTGACTGCATTACTTCGTTCCAAGACTGCTCTATATTTTTAAAAATATTTTATAGCATAATTTTCACAAAATGAAGTCAGTATGGGGAGTACCACTATATGATAACTTGGCTGGCACATGGGCTAATAACAATAAAAATTGTATGAATTGATTTTCATCTAGAAACTCGGTCATTCATAGAACAGCAGGCTCGCATATAGTCCTAGTATACCTAGGAAATAGAGTTAGTACGGAAAATGGGTGATTCCCTAGATACCACACTATAACAGCACCGATGTTGATTTAAATAAAAATCCACGATATGTTGAGATAACCTTCAAACAACCGGGACTCTCTGAATGCCGGCTAGCTGTTACAGTAGTCATAGCAAGACTAGGTTCCAACGATGCAAAATCACAGAACTCCAGTATATATTATGTTTTTAATGTGCGCTCACCCTCTCGTTGCTAAGTGTCAGAACAATTTGATGTACAGAAACCTAAGCCATAAAGCTAGCACATTTTTATTTTTATGCTATAACCAAGTTTGCTCCCAGGAAAATTTAGAGCGTCGCAAACTTTGACGTGGGGCCCAAATTATAAAGTTATATTGTAAGGTTAATGAATATAGCCATGAAAATTCAAGTAAAGAACGAAATCACAACTGCACAAATCTGGATTTACAACGGCACAAAAGAGGCACAACTGCATATTAGAGCAAACCCTGAATTAAGTCTTTAATAATAAGTAACCATGAAATTTATTTTCAATTTATTTACTATTTAATCTACTTCTGTTCAATTAAACTGTAAATATTAGTCAGTTAACTTAACTTTTGCAACATGTACTTGTCGATACTTTATGTGACGGTATCATTAACGCCGTCAGCTGTATCTGTGGTTCATCTTAGTTGTCCATAAATCACATTTTTCTGTGAGATCTATCAAAGAAAACGAATTCCGCGCTCAGTGTCACACCGCTCAGTAGAAACACGAGGCACTTGGTGCGTATCGTGCTCAGTACGAACGCGTTCAGAAGGAGGTTCAACTGTACTTAAATCTTCAACGAAAACATTATCACCTTTCTCACTTTGTTCGCAGGTGATAAAAATGCACCATTTCCAAGGCAAATGCATTGAGGGAGAAGCATATCTTATCCGTCATTTACGCATGTCTCACGAAAACGCACCCTCACTCGCGTGTCAAACTCCTAAGTTTTATGCATGTCTGATACAAAATCTAAATATCAATCGTTAGTCAAGATCATATAAGCATAAAATCTCATTAGATCTTTTTTGTCTAGTTTTTTTGCGGAGAATATTGCCCACACTGCTATTCCGACAAGTAACTAAAAGTTCATTGACTTTTTATGATTAATGAAGACTTCGGGACACTTTTTCCGCAATACTTTTCATTTTTATAATGACTTCCTTTGCCAATCTTCCTTATCGTCCATTATTCCTTTTCCTTTACAGCTTACTGTTTTCATGCAAGTGTTCCTTCGCTCATGGTCATGTACCCTCCCCATCACTTTTCGCAATAATAGTATTACTGAAAACATAACCTAATTGTCGTTCTGACTGATAAAGAATCAATCACTTCTTTTTCTCTCTTTCGAAACATCACCCCATCTGTTTAGAAATCAGTTAACCCCTGCTCAGCAGATTAGTCCTTTGTTGCCACTGATACGCATTCGAGTGAGCTATTCCCGTCTCGCATGATTTGATTCAGCCGGAGTCCATTTGAGATTAAAGCAAACGTTGTCTTGGTTACAGATCCTGCGTAGGCGGCAAACGAGCTCAAGACGTTGAGTGCATAAACCTTTATCGAGACGGACGCCAGAAGTGGCACTTATGCAAACCGCACATGTTGGTCCTATTGTTCTGCTTCACAGAGTCCAGTTTCCTTTATCACCGTAGCCATAGTTTGGCCTACGGGAGGTATTTTCTTTCGTGACCACTTTGTTTGTCCGGTTCTTCCTACGCCTTGCGATGTGTTTGCAGCGTTTCTTCATTTCTTGATTTTCTGTTTCCGTGCGTAGGGTTCTCGAGCTACTTAATGTACAAGCACGCCTCGTTGTAAGGACGAAAATGCGAGCAATTTAGTAGCGAGTAAGAATGGTGAAGCATAGAGAAGTTCTAGAGGCAACTGCGCCGAATAGGAAATTAAATGAGTGTATTTTTTAACAATATCTTCTTTATCTATTGTATGTAGTCCGTAAAGATAAAGTCAACTTTAACTGTACACTCCCCTGAGAAACCCACAAGCACTGGCTCATGCTGCAGTTATAGGCAAACTGGCCCAGAGAAGTAAGCAGAGTTGCAGCCGCATTTTGGTCTCTAAGAACTATGGCAGACTGGCGGAAGGCTCAACGACCCGTGCCTCCCCCCCCCAGCCTAAGCTAAGTAATGCCACAGCAGTTGGGCAGACCAAGCAATTTGCTGACTCAGTACTCAGTGACTCAGATGCCTCAAAGAACGCTCGCCAAGCACGGAGCTCGTTCCCGAGACCCTCAGAACAACTGTGCAGCACGCTAGGCCTGCGGCTACCGAGGGTAACTAGCGTAATAAGAATTTGTGCTAAAACGAGATTTGTTTCACATTATCACGTTTGTTTGTAATCCGGAGTATCTGTCTGTATTATATGTCAGTTTCTTCCTTTTTTTGAGTCGCAGCCAACGCTGTGGGTAGAGAGGCTTTACTTGATCTTACTCATGTTGCTCTGTTTCACTCCAAGCTTTTTTTTCTCCTATTGTTTCGCTGTAGATAAATGAACCCTTGTAGTGAGGTAGCAGAGCCTGATCAAAATAGGTTTAAACTAGGGACAGAAAACTGATAATAATGATTCGTGTCGCATCCCTAGTCTCTGATCCCATGTACTACTCACGTTTGCGTTTCGCGATCATCTCGGCACAAGGCGATGTCTCGTGAAATTAAAGAAGTTCTAAGTTTCGGCTCTTCAGCTTGACTGTTCTTTATCACCCGAGAACGAAGTGAGAGAGGTGATAATGTCTTCGTTGAAGATTTGAGTATGTATATATATATATATTTATTTGTATGTCTGTCTACCCAATAAGTGGTCGAAGGAGTTCAGCGATGTCTATATTTTTTGTAGGGAGTTTGGTGGGCTGACCTAGATGTGACCCATGCCAAAAAACTAGACCTAGCTGGCCATAAAAAAATAACTGCGTTGAATTTTTTCCACCGTTTTGAATTTGCCTCTACTGCGGAAGGTTGTCTGGAAAACGGGGCGTTCTATTTTTTCCTATGTTATTAATGAAGAGCTAATCTCTGGGAAGGAATGGGGCTGTGCCCTAGCCTCGTTCATAAAAAATAACTTCGTTGAATTTGCCCCTATCGCGGGTAATGGTCTTACGCCACCGAGGCGTTCTAGTTGTTTTGTTTAACTGCTTGAATATAACCAGCTGATCAGTGAGCTTGTAGTTGCTCTGGTGCGTACATCATTTAATAAAGTACTATAGAGGTTATCCTGGCCCTCCAGGTTAACCAACCTCTAGTCCTTCAATTTTTCCAACTCCCACTCCTGAATTTGCATTTACCATGACCGTTAATTCTGTACTGCTACTTTTTACCCAACTGTTAAATATGCATGTCGCATTTACATTGTAAAATATTACAAGCTCAACATGCAAATATTTAGACGCATTCCAGCCTTCATTTATGTTGCTGTAAACAGACGTTTGTATCAACAGTCTCTCAGACAACGATGCAAAGATCGGATGCATTTTTGCCCTAGCTAATTCGCTCGCCTACCAGCACTGTACACTTGAGCGGCAGGCAGTATCCTTAAAGACCTGCCGGCAAAGCTATCGGTTGGTAGAACCTGTCATTCAAACTCCAGTAACCAGAAGCTCTGAGACATTTGCTAACCTTGTCAACGTACAGATAATATACTGATGAACTAAATGTGACTTCCAATCCTTAAGATCAACCGGAACCCAGCAGTTACCGGTGTTCCGAATAACCATAAATGAGTCCTGACAGTAATATGTATAAAGGCTCTTGTCGGAAAGCAGGCAGCAGCCTTATCGATGCATACCTCCTACCTTGCTAGATTTCTTATAGGAACAGTATTTAGGGTCTTCTTAAGTAGCATGTCTCGCTACTTATACGTGGATTATATACCATAAGTTTTTGTAAAATAAAATGTAAATGAAGATATTGATTAACGGCGTTCCTTCACCACTCTGCACTGTAGCCTGAACATATTACTCGGCATTAAAGTTAACCCTTACAACCAACTACGGTGACAAACTGAAATTAGAACTCATCTACGCACGCAGTTAAATACTAACATCAAGGTTTATCAGTACTATATAATAATTCACGTCGTGATTTTATTTATTGATAAATATATTTATATCTCTCCTGTCACGCTCTATGGGAATAAGATGGAAAAATTCAACAGCTGAAGAGCACGGTCCAGTATGTGATTACGGCCATAGAAAATCTCGTAAAGTTGGCGAGAGAAGGTAAGTTTTTATACAGTATATGAATACGAGCTCGGCTGCATGAACGTGCAATTGTAAAGGTGCTACTGGAAATGCAAGTAGACTAAGTGAAATATATATCCTTGCTTACAGGCAAAGTGTTGAATTTTGCTTTAAAAAGTCTTTTGAAAAGTTAATAACAGAATTAAAACGGGGGTTTAAAAAAAAATACTAATATACTGCCGTCATTTTTATGACGGCATGGGCCACTAGTTGTAAGATATTAGACAAACTATACATAGATATTAAGTTAAAGGGAATATTTTGCACATTTAGAAACATATTTAGCATCATTAGCATCATTTGGGACTTTATCGCGTCATACAGTAGTAATAATTTATTAATATTTATCATAAAAAATAAAAATACAGGCTCTGGTACTGGGTGCTCGAAACCATATACCAGCATTGAGCTTTAGAAATATTTTGTAGGCGTCTGCACTGGAATCCTCCATCATCTGCACCACTTGGGACTCAAGTTATCAAGTTAACTTATGAATTACTGTATGCACAATTAGCATTGAGCAAGGCCCTGCTTGGACCAACCAGGTACTCAATGTCAATTACAAACTGATTGATTAAGGGAAAAATTAATAGGTACTTCTTTATATTTGCAAAGTCTTTTATTATATTTACAATTCAAGCTGTAAATTCTGAAGAAATGGAAAAGAAATTTTAGATATTTTGTAAAGTGGTTCTCTGGAGTCGGAGTCAGGCTTTAAATTCTGACTCGGGCTCCTGGAACAAGGGAGTTTCCGACTCTGACTCCCTCTCAAATCTTCTGCAGCCGGATGCTCAAACACCTTGTAAAGTTACGAGCATCGTAACTGCACAGCTGCAGGCATGAATGCAACCTTGTAACTGGTGAAGTTTTTCATTTGTACTCTTCGATTCAACATCTGATTCTGTCTATCATTTAAGTATGCATCCGTAAGAGGTTTAAAACCACTTTGATCGTAACTCTATGAAGATCAGTATAAGAAAGTGACAAAATCTGAGCCGCGATATCGGTACTTCTTCAAGGAACTGTACAGTTTACGTTACCGTAACTTTACAAGGCGTTTGTGCATCCGACCCTAGAGTCATAACCCCACGTACTTTCTTTCCAAGTAAAATCCACGCTTAAGTTTCTCAACATTCACAGTTCAAGGCAGTTAATTGGAGAACTGAAGACTTAGCTTTACGTGCCAATAATTGATTTTGATGTTTCCAGAGGGATATCGTCAAAGGCGTTCTTTGAAATGTTAAGAACAGTGTGTCCGTTTTCATTGGCTATGCATGGGAGTATAGCTTAATTGGATGCAAATCTAATATGAGAATGCATCAAACACCGTATGTGATGTTTCATTGTTATAAGAGAACAAAGAATTGCAACCAGTCATTTCTCTTGCTCTCGATTAAAGAGAAATAAACTAAATACATTTAATTTCTCAATTGGATACTGTGTGTAACATATCATGTTGGTGCGAAAGTAAGCTCCGATTGAAAAATACGTATAACGCATAAACAATATGTTTTAGTTGGCGTACCGCGGTGGAACGGGCTGCATTTAGGTGCTGTAAGTTCCTTAGTGGTTAGGGTAGGGTTTTCTGTAATGAAAGCTTTCAATAATGCGAAATCTTGTTTTATTTCTTATATTTTTGACTTTTCATTCAAAGTTAAATCGCTCACCACTTCGAAAGCGAGAAAACCACTTCCTGCAGCATCTTCTATATTCTACATCAACCTCATAAGCGTTCTGAATAGATTTTGCTGCCACACCTGCATCAACACCCTCATAAAATTTGTCGAGTAAACCTTCCCTTACGTGACCGTTAAGTAGGACAAAAAACGGGGTAAAGTTTTTGAAAGCTATAGACAAACGTTAGATAATCTCAAAGAACATGATATAAATTAGACACAGAGTTACTTTAGATCTACAAGGAGAGGTTAAAAAAATAAATGAATTCGGTCTGAAAAATTAGTACTGGTATTCCTACATTACTTTTGCACTAACCTGATATTATGGGGGGGGGGGGGGCGGCACCCTCAGGTGTTGGTTGGTGTTCTGTCTTGATAGCTGGTGCGCGCTTACGCAAAAGTAGGGCCTCTACGAGACTCCACATCTGATTATGTTACCGCGAACATGGCTTCGGCTTGCACACTTCTATAGTGCACAATTGAAAAGAATATTTAAAATAAGTCTTTTCCTGAATTCTCTACGCTTTAATAAGCTACAATGGCCAAGCTTTGAGCATGCCTCCTACTTCTGAGTTGGTCACTGTCACTGTCTGCCCGCTATTACAAACGTAGTACCTACAGGTAACATAGTTTTGCAGACATATGCTAATTTAACATTTTTTATTCGAGACATATATGTTTGTAATAGTGGTTCCTAAGTCACGTTGTTGGGTGACAGTAGCCAATTCCGTCCCATTCATTGTCAAAGGGATGGAAGAGTTCACCAGCCCTACGTGCATTACTGAGCATTTGTCGACATTAAAGTTCATCTGCCACGTTGCGCTCCATTCCATGAGGTGGTCAAGGTCTTGTTGGAGC
>LQNS02276883.1:26419383-26431303 GCA_001587735.2 Parhyale hawaiensis | reverse complement strand
CAACTGCATATTAGAGCAAACCCTGAATTAAGTCTTTAATAATAAGTAACCATGAAATTTATTTTCAATTTATTTACTATTTAATCTACTTCTGTTCAATTAAACTGTAAATATTAGTCAGTTAACTTAACTTTTGCAACAAGTACTTGTCGATACTTTATGTGACGGTATCATTAACGTCGTCAGCTGTATCTGTGGTTCATCTTACTTGTCCATAAATCACATTTTTCTGTGAGATCTATCAAAGAAAACGAATTCCGCGCTCGGTGTGACACCGCTCAGTAGAAACACGAGGCACTAAAGCGGCCCCTACACGGTCAAATTTTTGATCAAACGGTTTGAATCAAACGGTTTGACTCAAACATTTTGACCGTGTAGAAGGGGTTTTGACATTTGACTCAAATTTGACGGTGTTTGATGGAAATCTAGATTGACTAAAAATTTGCATCAAACGGTTTGATCGTCTAGCGGCATTTTGAATCAAATCGTTTCAGTTTAACCTCAATGTTATAGAGAGCCTTTGCTCTGCAGGAGTAGCCTGTCGCATGTTGGTGTCTTTCTTGGCTATTGAGGGGCGTAGCAGTTCCAGCAAGAAGTCAAAACTTTCTTTATCCTTTCTAAGGAAATTTTTATAGTCCTCGGGTTCGGTAGCAATAAGACATGTTAATAAATGTTCATGTGTGAAACGATCCTGTAGAAGGTACCATTGTTTGGACCAACGTTTGTTGCGTTTATTTTCTTTCTTTATTTGCTCTAGGGCAAGCAAAGAAACTGTGAGAACAGCTAAATCTTTCTTCGCAGGCATCTGGACACAGCCACATCACACGACCGTCACCGAAGTAAACTAGGCAGAGACTGATTTTGATGGAAATGTTTGATCAGCTTAGCTACACGTTTGACGTTTGAGTCAAACCGTTTGATTCAAACCGTTTGATCAAAAGTTTGACCGTGTAGGGGCCGCTTAAGTGCGTATCGTGCTCAGTACGAACGCGTTCAGAAGGAGGTTCAACTGTACTTAAATCTTCAACGAAAACATTATCACCTTTCTCACTTGGTTCGCAGGTGATAAAAATGCACCATTTCCAAGGCAAATGCATTGAGGGAGAAGCATATCTTATCCGTCATTTACGCATGTCTCACGAAAACTCACCCTCACTCGCGTGTCAAACTCCTAAGTTTTATACATGTCTGATACAAAATCTAAATATCAATCGTTAGTCAAGATCATATAAGCATAAAATTTCATTAGACCTTTTTTGTCTAGTTTTTTTGCGGAGAATATTGCCCACACTGCTATTCCGACAAGTAACTAAAAGTTCATTGCCTTTTTATGATTAATGAAGACTTCGGGACACTTTTGCGCAATAGTTTTCATTTTTTATAATGACTTCCTTTGCCAATCTTCCTTATGGTCCATTATTCCTTTTCCTTTACAGCTTACTGTTTTCATGCAAGTGTTCCTTCGCTCATGGTCCTGTACCCTCCACATCACTTTTCGCAATAATAGCATTACTGAAAACATAACCTAATTGTCGTTCTGACTGATAAAGAATCAATCACTTCTTTTTCCCTCTTTCGAAACATCACCAAGCCTATTTAGAAACCAATTAACACCTGCTCAGTAGATTAATCCTTTGTGTCCACTGATTCGCATTCGAGTGAGCTATTCCCGTCTCGCATGATTTGATTCAGCCGGAGTCCATTTCAGATTAAAGCAAACGTTGTCTTGGTTACAGATCCTGCGTAGGCGGCAAATGAGCTCAAGACGTTGAGTTCATAAACCTTTATTGAGACGGACGCTAGATGTGGCACTTATGCAAACAGTTTGTCACCGGAATATACTCACTCGTAGCAGCGCCGCACATGTTGGTCATATTGTTCTAGTTCACAGAGTCAAGTTTCCTTTATCACCGTAGCCATAGTTTGGCCAACGGGAGGTATTTTCTTTCGTGACCACTTTGTTTGTCAAGTTCTTCCTACGCCCAGCGATGTGTTTGTCGCATTTCTTCATTTCTTGATTTTCTGTTTCAGTGCTTAGGGTTCTCGAGCAACTTAATGTACAAGCATGCCTCGTTGTAAGGACGAAAATGCTAGCAAATTTAGTAGCGATTGAGAATGGTGAAGTAGAGAAAAGTTCTAGAGGCAACTGCGCCAAATAGAAAATTAAATGAGAGCATTTTTTAACAGTATCTTCTTTATCTATTGTATGTAGCCCGCAAAAATAAACTTAACTTTAACTGTACTCTCCCCTGAGAAACCCACAAGCACTGGCTCGTGCTGCAGATATAGGCAAACTGGCCAGAGATGTAAGCAGAGCTGCAGCCGCATTTTGGTCTCTAAGAACTATGGCAGACTGGCGGAAGGTTCAACGACCTGTGCCCTCTCCCCCCAGCCTAAGGTCAGTGATGCCACAGCAGCTGGGCAGACCAAGCAATTTGCTAACTCAGTACTCAGTGCACCAGATGCCTCAAAGAACACTCTCTAGGCAGCACAACTGTGCAGCACGCTAGGCCTGCTGCTACCGAGGGTAACTAGTGTAATAAGAATTTGTGCTAAAACGAGATTTGTTTCACATTATCACTCTTGTTTGTAATCCGGAGTATCTGTTTGTATTATATGTCAGTTCCTTCCTTTTTTTGAGTCGTAGCCAACGCTGTGGGTAGAGAGGCTTTACTTTATCTTACTCAGGCTGCTCTGTTTCGCTACAAGCTTTTTTTCTCCTGTTGTTTCGCTATAGAAAAATGAACCCTTGTAGTAAGGTAGAAAAGCCTGATCAAAATAGGTTTAAACTAGGGAGAGGAGAATGATAATAATGATTCGTGCCGCATCCCTAGACTCTGATCCCATGTACAACCCACGCTTGCGTTTCGCAATTATCTCGGCCCAAAGCAATGTCTCGGAAAATTAAAGAAATTCTAAGTTTCGGCTGTTCAGCTTGACTGTTCTTCATCACCAGCGAACGAAGTGAGAGAGGTGATAATGTCTTCGTTGAAGATTTGAGTACATATATTTGTATGTCTGTCCACCCAATAATTGGTCGAAGGAGTTGAGCAATGTCAATATTTTTTTTTGTATGGAGTTTGGTGGGTTGACCTAGATGTGACCCATGCCAAAAAACTAGACCTAGTTGGCCATAAAAAAAATGGCTGCGTTGAATTTTCTCTACCGCGTTGAATTTGCCACCACCGCGGCAGATCGTCTGGAAAACGGGGCGTTCTATTTTTTTTCCTATGTTATTATTGAAGAGCTAATCTCTGGGAAAGAAAAGGGCTGTGCCCTAGCCTCGTTCATCAAAAATGACTTAGTTGAATTTGCCCCCTACCGCGGGTGATGGTCTTACGCCACCGAGACGTTCTAGTTGTTTTGTTTAACTGCTTGAATATAGCCAGCAGATCAGTGAGCTTGTAGTTGCTCTGGTGCGTACGTCATATAATAAAGTGCAATAGAGCAAAAGCTCGTTT
Organism: Parhyale hawaiensis; assembly: GCA_001587735.2. Classification (NCBI taxonomy): domain Eukaryota; kingdom Metazoa; phylum Arthropoda; class Malacostraca; order Amphipoda; family Hyalidae; genus Parhyale; species Parhyale hawaiensis. The sequence goes on along the minus strand of LQNS02276883.1, from coordinate 26,427,842 downwards.
AACAAGATTATGGACTTGGATGGTTTAGGTCTGACTCCGACTCCTGGCTCTCCAGGTTATCTGACTCCTAGTCCTTCACTTTTTCCAACTCCCACTCCTTGATACAATTTGGCTGAAGTTGCATTCACCACGAACATTAAAGCTGTACAGCTACTTTTTACCCAACTGTTAAATATGCATGTTGCATTTACACAGTAAAATATTACAAGCTCAACATGCTAATATTTAGACGCATTCCAGGCTTCATTTATGTTGATGCAAACAGTCGTTTGTACCAGCAGTCTTTCAGACAACGATGCAAAAATCAGATGTATTTTTGCCATAGCTAATTCGCTCCCCTTCCAGCACTGTAAAGTTACGCGGCAGGCAGTATTCTTAAAGACCTGCCGGCAAAGCTCTCGGTTGGTAGAAGCTGTCACTCAAACTCCAGTAACCAGGAGCTCTGAGATGTTTGCTAGCCTTGTCAACATACAGATAAATATATATACTGATGAACTAAATGTAACTTTCGATGCTTAACATCAACCGGAGCCCTGCAGTTTATGGCTTTCCGAATAACCATAAATGAGTCCTGGAAGTAATATGTATAAAGGCGCTTGCCGGAAACTAGGCAACAGCTTTATCGATGCATGCCTCGTACCTTGCTAGATTTCTTATAGGAACAGTATTTAGCGTCTTTTCAAGAAGCATGTCTCGCTACTTATACGTGGATTATATACTATAAGTTTTTGTACAATAAATGAAAATGAAGATCGGCATTGAAGTTACGCCTTACAACCAACTACGGTGACAAACTGAAATTAAAACTCATCTACGCACTCAGTTAAATACTAACATCAAGGTTTATCAGTACTATATAATAATTCACGTTATGAGTTTATTTATTGATAAATATATTTACAGTGCCTAGACATAAGGATTTGCACAACTCTATTTTTCATGTATTTTAAAAAAAATGAGGGACTGCTTTAGGATAATTAATACCGGAAGTTAACATAACATATATATAATAGAATATTTCAACAGAACAGTCAAATGTACACTTATACCAAGAAAATTTAACACAAGCAAAAGTAATGAGGGACAAAAGTATTTGACCAAAAAAATTATGATATTAGTACTGGTGGCGTGACCTTCATTGGCAATAACAGCATGGAGACGATTGTTATAGCTGGAAATTAACTTTTCACATTCACTTGATGGTATTTTTTTTCATTCTTCCATGCAGATAATCTTTAATTTAATAAGTTTTTTGGGACACCGTTTGTGGACACCAGATTTAAAACGACGCCACAAATTTTCTATTGGATTAAGATCCGGTGATTGGCCATGTCATGGAAGAACATTTATTTTCTTCTCTTGAAACCATTCTTTCGTTAAATTCGCAGTATGTTTGGTGTCGTTGTCTTGTAAGGTCCACCTGCGCTGTCGGTAAAATTTTTGGCACTTGGAAGCATCTTCTTCTCTAATATCTCCCTGTACATGAAACTATTCATCTTGCCGTCAATGATATGAAGATCCCCAACACCACGGGCAGTAAAGCAACCCCACACCATGATGCTGCCCCCTCCATGCTTCACGGTGGGGATGGTGTTCTTAGGGTCACAGCCATTAACACGTTTCCTCCATACATGCCGAGCTTCGTTTCAGCTAAAATGTTCTATTTAAGTTTCGTCAGACCATATAACCCCTTCCCAAAAATTATTTCCTTTGTTCAGGTGGTCTTTGGCAAATGTTAAGAGCCTCTTGACATGTTTTGCTGTAAGAAGATGAGTTTTGAAAAATATATACTTTTTCTTTCTTTTTTTCTTTTGCGAGGAGTATAAGAATGAATGCCAGTACGGTCCAGTTCCCTAACAATAGTTTTCTTGCTAACATGCAGTCCCTTAGACACCAGTTCACTCTGAAGGTCAACAGGAGTTGTCATGGGGTCATTAGTCCATCTTGCGTAGCATGTAGCGCCGAGGACGACCCATGATCTTACGCGGATAGCGCCAGCTTCTGGCATGTTGGAAACCGCCCCAGTTACTTGATGCTTGCGGACTATTGCTCCAGCCGTTGAAAACGAAACATTGACACGTTCTGCTATTACTCTATAAGTTAATCCTTCTCTACGAAGCTGAATTATCCGTTTACGAGTAGCTTCAGGGATTTCTTTAACTTTGGGCATTGTAGTGAGAGAGTGCGCGACTTCAACGAGGTCTAGAGAGGTAAACAAACCACGAGGCTGTGGTTTGTTTACATTGCATTTGCTTCGAGACGTTTCGTGAACGTTATAGAATAATTTCCAAACTAATTTATTTAAATTATGCTATTAAATATCAAAGATTCGACATCATATTTATTTTGGTCAAATACTTTTGTCCCTCATTACTTTTACTTGTGTTAAATTTTCTTGTTATAAGTGTACATTTGACTGTTCTGTTTAAATATATTTTTCTATAATATATATGTTATATAAACTTCCTGTATTAATTATCCTAAAGCAGTCCCTAAATTTTTTTAAAATACATAAAACATAGAGTTGTGCAAATACTTATGTCTAGGCACTGTATATATATTTGCATACAGGCTAAGTGTTAAATTTTCCTCTAAAAAATCTTTTGAAAAGTTGATAACAGAATAAAAACGGGGATTTTCCTAAAATACTAGTATACTGCCGGCATTTTTATGACGGCGTCGGCCACTAGTTGTAAGATATGAAACTAACTATACATAGATATTAAGTTAAAAGGAACATTTTCCACATTTAGAGAGATATTTGGTATCATTTGAAGCTTTATCTTGTCAAATACTAATAATTTATTATTATTATTGATCATAAAGAATAATAATACAGGCTCAAATACAGAGGTCGAAACCATACTCCAGCCTTAGAAACATTTTGTTGGCATCAGCACTGGAATCCTTCATCATCTGCACCACTTGAGACTCAAGTTATCACGTTGATTTATGAAATACTGTATGCTCAATTATCATTAATTAAGCAAGACCCTGCTTGGACCAACCAGGTGCTCATTGTCAATTGCAAACTGATTTAATAATGGAAAAAATAAATAGGTACTTCTTTATATGTGTAGTATTTTTTTATTATACTTACAATTCAAACTGAAACTTGTGAATACAAGGAAAAAACTTTAGAAATTTTGTAAAGTGGTTCTCTGGAGTCGGAGTCAGGTTTTAAATTCTGATTCGGAACAAGTGAGTTTCCGACTGTGACTCCCTCTCAAATCTTCTAGGGACGGATGCTCAAACACCTGGTAGTTACAAGCATCGTAACTGTACAGGTGTGGGCATGAATGCAACCATGTAACTGCTGAAGTTTTACATTTCTACTCCTCAATTTAACATCTGATTCTGTCTATCATTTAAGTATGCATCGGTAAGAGGTTTCAAACCACTTTGATCGTAACTCTGTGAAGATCTGTATAAGAAAAGGACAAAATTTTAGCCGCAATATTGGTACTTCTTCAAGGAGCTGTACAGTTTACGTTATCGTAACTGTACAAGGCGTTTGTGCATCCAGCCGCAGAGTCGTAACCCACGTACTTTCTTTACAAGTAAAATCTACGCTCAAGTTTCCTAACATTCACTGTACAAGGCAATTAATTAAACAACTGAAGATTTAGCTTTACGTGTCAATAATTGATTTTGATCTGTTTCCTGGGGGATATCGTCAAACTCGTTCTTTGATATGTTAAGAACAAAGTGTCTGTTTTCATTGGCTATGCATAGGAGTAAAGCTTAATTGGATGCAAATCTAATATGAGATTGCATCAAACATTGTGTGTGACGTTTCATTGTTATGGGAAAACAAAGAATTGAAATCAATCATTTCTCTAGACTCTCGAGGAAAGAAAAATAAACCAAATACATTTATTTTCTCAATTGGATACTGTGTGTACATATCATGTTAGTTGAAAGTAATGTCCGATTAAAAAGATATATGGGCAAAAACATGGTTTAGTTGGCGTACCACGGTGGAACCGGCTTCATTTTTTTAGGTGTACTGTAAGTTCTTTAGAGATTAGGGTAGGGTTTTCTGCAATGATAGCTTTCAATAATGCGCAATCTTGTTTTATTTTTTTATATTTTTGACTTTTCTTTCAAAGTTGAATTGCTCACCACTGATGAACTGTAAATTTACACCAACTGATAGTCACTGACTGCCCGTTATTACAGACGTAGTACCTACAGGTAACATAGTTTTGCGAACATATGCTAATTTAACATTTTACAGATGCATAGGCGATAAAATTATATTTAGAATGGAATTATCAAAATTAGAGATACAGTGCGCAATGTCAAATAAACTTAATGAACTGCTTTTGATGTGTTGGCAGTCTGCTCGTATTTAAAACATTTTTGAAGTAAGAAAAACGACTGACCAGCTCAAACATTCGCCAGTAGTGAGTGACTGTCCGTCTCGTTCGCTCTGTAAATTTTTGTCACAGTTATTTGAAGTTCTGAAAATGCGACAGCGTCGTCTCCATGAACCGATTGAAATCAGTCGCATCATGTATTGGAGAAGGAAGATCAATTCTCCAGAGATAGAGAGGGCATTTTACCAGTGCCAGTACAGGTGGACCATCCGCAGGTCTCGCAATCAAGGGCAAACTACATAACCTCGGCGTTTCCTAAGAGCTGAATGTATTGAACAAAAAAATGTTTTGGGAAGTATTCAAGTGTTCATTAACACGGTATTTTGACAGTAGAAAAATATAATTTGCCATGACCCACTGCTCACACAATTTGGTTGACTACAGCTGCACACTTTTCAATGTCGTAGAGAATATTTATCTGCAGCACGACCAAGTGCGTGTGGGTTTGCTAGTTCGGTTTAATGTTGAAGGCGACTTTATCTTTACCTCGCAGAAACCTGCGGCCTGTAGAGAAGCACAACCTCATGCGATGGAAGTGTGACAGGTACTATGCCCCGAAGAGACATTGCGGACACACATGGCATTGCTGCTTTCACACCCCAGCTTTCACTTCGCCCCAACGGGTTATCACAGTCAGTGAGAGGATGTAATGAATCTCGTTACGAGAGGAATACGCAGTTATATACATCAAAATGATGCTCGTAGTTTTTTACATTTTCCTACGATTACAGAGCCGGAGTTGGATGTTTTTGATATCCAAGGAGTCGGAGTTGAAAACTGGCTGGGCCCATTCGAACTGGGTCCATTCGACTGCGTAACTTAAAAAATATTCCAACGTTTAGGTAATTCTCCGTCCCACGCTGAGCCTCATTTACTGCAAACATTGCCGCTTTAGACCAACTGAATAATATTTCGAAATACGAAAATCCGTCGAAATCTGTACGCTAAGAAATCAGTTCAGAGGAAAGGTCATTTGACATCAGCGATATAAAGGTCTATTGAGTCAGCTTTCGAGACTATAATCGACTCTCATCTTCATGGTACAGCCGTAATTTTTGATCGTACTGTAAAAACAAAGAGTTGCTTAAACTCTCTAAAGCACGGACAATAAACCTTGGTTCACTAGACGTCAAATAACTTCCCTGTAAGGCTGTAAACTATGAAACCTGAGCTTCCTTTATTCCAATTAACGACGTGGCACAGTGTGCAATATTGCGAAGCCGTGCGCCGAAAAGCTATATGACTTGTACCTTATAAACTGATTCTTGGTTATCGATACTTGGCGGCCCTCTGGCCCAATCTGATCTCATGCAATTATGTTGCTTCCGGCGGATTAGTAACGTGCAGCTGTGCCGCAGATCTGTGTAATTGGTTCTGCCCTTCGAATGTGAATCATATCGAGTTGTGCGAGCACCACATCGGCAACTTAATATTGCAGCGGAGTTACGGGCATTACGTGTTATATTAAAGTCGCTCCATCTTATGCAATATTTATATTTATCCTCGTGCCGTGTAAGTGCCCCTGTTTTTCAGTGCAACATCGATGAAAGGGAACTTCTGAACTTCTGTTTCTTGTACGATTCGGTTCCATTGTTCTGCTGTATCCCTCCTGGGGATTGCGGACGCAAACACTGGAATGGAAATCATAAGAGGACGAGATTGCCTGGGGCCGTCGCTGCTTTCCTTGCAGCAGGAATGATGGCGGGTGAAGGGAGGATTTCGATTTTCATGATGCAGACGTCGTTTCTATTTGGTGCAAAAGAACAGTAGCAGTTTTGATAGACACAAATATTGCACCTGAACGACTGCCTGGTCAAACAATGAATAAATAAATAACTACACTAGGGAACTTTGCACTCTGAGCGCGTAAGCCTCTACCAAGGAGCACAGTTACTGTTCTTCAAGACGGAATAATAGACAAACAAATTGACACTCAATCGGAAATTTATTAACAATCATCGTCTACCTACGAGTAACCAGCGAACGGTATCGGAAAACATCGTATAAGTTCCTATAAATTTCCGATTGGCAGGTCATCCGTAAAGTTTAAACGTCTGCTTCGCGTGACATTTCCAACATATGCACTTTTCATGAAGATCAATCCATAAATTTTTGAGCTGTCTTGCTAGTAGACAGCCTGACAAACGGACGGACGGATCAACGCCGAAACTGAGTCATCAGATAATGTTGCTCGTAACGTTCCCAGCAGTTCCTGTAAATTTCATAAAGATCCGTCCGTAACTTGTCGAGTTCCGTTGCTAGCAGACAGACAAATAGAGCAACAGACAAATCCCGGACAAAAAAATTTCTCCTTATTGGAGGAAATAAATGGCTCATTGATATTCGATACGTTCTACGGTTCTGGTTTCCATTTGTTGCAAAGACCTATAGTTTTAGAGGACATCTATTTGGCAAATTCTCTGTATCTCTGACATAACAAAATAGCACCTGATCTAACTAAAGTGGTGGCAACAAGTTTAACTGTACATTTGGTTATAGCCTTTTCCTGGGAAATTATTATGAAACTAAATTATACTGTATACACCACTTCTCATGCCACATAGAAGCAACACTCAAATTTTTATGGAAAACTGAGGCATAATTAATAATTTATTACCATTTTCATGGCGTGTTTTATACTGATTTCCATCACTGACCTAATACTCTAGGTATGCAAGCTGCTAAGATGAAGCGGCGGCAAAAGACCTTATTCATTCTGATAACCGTATGTGCTATCGCTTTCCATGAGAGTGGCGAAGCCATAGGAGATATCCCTCATGCCAATGGTTGGAGCAGCACTTAGATGATGCTTAAACGCTCGATACTAAATGCCGTAGCCAATATTGTGAGCATGAACTTCCTTATAATAAGATAGCAAAAGACAGGAGGTTTTTTATAGCATTTAGCGGAGGAAACATGCGTTAGTAGAAGCAGCAGCTAACCTAAGAGTTGTGTGAAGAACCAACCTTGGTTTTTTCCAAAGAATGTGCATTATAACCCTATAGTGGCCAAGCTGTGAGGAGTGCTGCTTGCTCTTGCTCGTTGATGCAACGGCCGGGCGTTTTGTTCGGATCCCAAGCCAGGGATGAAGTCTTTTCGCATGGCGATGCAGCACCAGCACTTCTACTGTTCATAGTACACTTGGAGGGGGGTGGGGGGGTTCACTGGCCTACCCAGAAATCGAGATAATTTGGAGGGACAATCGTCAAGAGCCTTCCGTCTTTAACGCCATAACTCGGACAATCTATGCTGGGCTAACACCGTGAACTCCTCTGGACTACAACCTTGAGCTCCACTGGACTTCACGGCATTATTTTGCAACAATAATCATTGTATGCTGATTTCCTAGTTAAGGTATGCAGCCAAAACAACTTCACCTGTTCCCATTTTGTGCAGGGATCTGGGTGCAGCCTGTTGATCTGGACTCTTGTACCTACGGTGGGCATGAACCTACGGCCTTCGCCATGCACTAAGTTGGCAATAATTATTGTCGCCTCTATCAGGCTCTAATGTCTTCTAGTAGTGAATATGTATCAATGATGAACATTTCAGCTGACTGAATGGCCGCCGCAGTCGCCAGATTTAAGCCCGATGAGAGTTTATATTTAAACAGTAAGTAAACTAAGTACTTATTGTCCGATTTACTCGTTACTGTTGTTATACCCTGTGTAGATGGTCCTACCCCGTGACGAACATGGGTCCGTCTCTGACTCCGTGTGCCCTAAAACCAGTCAGTCCTTCATAGGATAAGCTTGACAGCGACCTGAGGTTCGTCACTGCCTATTTCTGCAATTCTCGTTACACCATATAGATTTACAGCCGCTGCAATAATTATGACCTGAATTGAAACTGTAATGAATTGAAAGTAATTTAAGCGGGAAAAAAATAAACTTTTGGGAAATGTCGCAATGTTACGATGGCAACACTGGTTAGTTGGAGGTTACTTCCGCGAACGGTTGCAATTTGATTCTTTTGTTGTCCCAATAGCGAAGTGTTCAGTCTCCGTAGATTCGCTGGTAAGCATCTGTCATTATATCAAGTGCATCTATTGTTTACAGTGAAATGTGCTACATTGAA
>LQNS02276883.1:26386744-26411153 GCA_001587735.2 Parhyale hawaiensis | reverse complement strand
GTAGGAGTAAAAGATGGGAAGGAAGCAAAGTGGGCACGAAAGACAGCCGTCCCGAAAGCCTAGCTAATGGCTAAGGTAACCTACACAAACCCCCTGGGGGCGCTACTCCCCATAACATAGGATGGGCGAACTTAACTAACCTAACCCTATGGCCCATCCTATGCCCCCGGAGGGGCCCATAACATCGCATGGGAGGGCCTACATCACCGAATCATTTGGCATACGGCCATTCTGTGCGCTTGAGGAATTTACTGTCTTGATGAATGACTGGTTGTTAACTATCACGTTGGTACTACAGTATTTACCTTTACATCATATAAGCTGAACTTTTCTTTCATTACTCGCATAGCTACCTTCAGAATCCTTGAATAATATACTGTATACGAAACTAGTTACCATACCTACCATTACAGAATATGGTTGACACAGTGCTTGTTACCAACTACTTTCAAGAAAGACGAAAAAATCATACAACTGATATTAATAACAATTTATTTTCTTCAAAATGAAAGATATTCTCAGCAATGAAACTCTTCTATCCTAATTAAAAAATGTCATTATGTATATAAAAATTAAATCAATGAATGCTCTACTGCGCAGTCGCTACTGTGCCGCTAGTCAGACTCACGGATTGTATGTATGCTTTGCTTCACACGTGGCTAGAATACCTGATAGACCAGCAGTCAGCGGTTACGTGCACTGTGGAGATAATTCGCTGCTGGCTCTCTCTTGGGTCGTAACTGGGGCACCACACACGTGGTGTGACGTGAACAACGTCACCTGGACTTTTTCCGAAGACCCTCAAGGTAGGTAACGCATTGTTACTTCATAGCGTGTACAGCAGAGGATATACAATACCAAACAAACTGCGTCAGTAACACAAAAATGTTTCAGTAGCGCAATCTTGTGCAGTTGTTGGTAAGCTGTCGTGTTAGAGACGAAAACTTGCAGCGCTGGGACACCGCGCTGACACTGATGAAATATATGCGAATTTTCATCTTTCGATACAAAAGCTCAGCTCTTGCAAAAGCGTAGGTTTAGAAGCTCAACAGGAACACTTCAGAGCAGTCGCTTAAGCTCACCTACAATAATTATCAATTTAGAACGCAAATTAAATACATACCAGCCCTGAATTTAGAGGGGGTTGTCATATCATATATGCTGTCAAAATTTGTAGAGAAATAAACAAAGAGCTTCACTTATTAATCAAAATCTGTTGCTGCTGCTCTATGGCGGCATTGAAAGAGGCCGTCTGTATTGAATGGGTTGAACACGCTCAAAATGAAGACGCAGTCGAAAGTTCAGAATCAGTGCTGATTTCATCGTAAAAATTGAAGCGGTGGGTGAGCAGTTTACCAATTTTTCGCACCGTTTACTAATGGTAATCAGAAGCCGTGCTGCGGCAACGTAATCGGTATAGCCGAGTTGGCTGTACACCCATAACGGAGCCCAAAATGAGGCTCCGATGAAGTGCTTATCAACAGTACGTATTTTCTGCCGTCATTCAGTGGCGGCACGGGTGGCTAGTTTGGTCCATACATCATGCAAGATTATCTTATCAGCTCGATTTCAACTCTCAATTTAATTTGTTTTCTTATAATTTTGTTTTTGCTAAAAGCGAACACGTGCAGTATGAGCGCTTTAAGAGATCTCAGTCAAAGAAAGTAAGAGGTTTTCAACTTACTTTGTCAACATTTAAGTTTCGAATCATTTCACACCATCAGATGATTTGATATGATAATACGGCAGGGAATGGCTGGTTTGAGAGAACTTAAGATACTCCGACCATACTGGCCTTTAACGTTACTGCAGTGAATAGTTCAAGCCTCCATTTCCACTACAACGACGACCATACAGAAGATAACATAAGGGACACACAGCACGTCGATATAACCGTGGAATCCAGGCACTAGAACCTTCGCGCAGAGGATAACTGGCAGAGAAACAGCAAGTCGGACGAGGAGAGGAAGAACAAGAAAACAAGAGGAGTATGAAAAGGAAGGAAGTACAGTGGGCATCCTGTTAACGTATGCATGATTAAGAGGTTTCGTGATTACCTCCGCCGAGGAGGTTATGTTTTCGTCGTGTTTGTCTGTCTGTCACCACGATAATTCAAAAAGTTAGGAACTGATTTGGATGAAATTTACAGGGATTGTTAGGTATGTTAGGAGGAACAGATGATTAACTTTTGGTGAAGATATGTCCATCCGTTTGTTTGTTTGTCTGCCTCATTTTTCTCAATGTCATAACTCCACAAAACGTTAAGAATGGATTTTGATGAAATTAACATGATTTGTTAGGTATATAACGAAGAGTAAATGACCAAATTTTGGTAATGATCCGTTAGTTCGTTCGTCACTGTTTTTAATTTTATGCTTGTTAGCCCAATAACTCAATAAATAATAATGGATCTTTATGAAATTCATAGGAGTTGTCAGTAATGTTTAGAGACATAAATGATTGAATTTTGGTGCAGATCGGTTTGTTCGTTTGTATGTTTGGCTCATGTTTGTCATTACGTTTGTTAACAGTATAACTCAAAAAGTTATGAACGGATCTTCAAGAAAATTGCACAAGCTACTATTACTATAGATTTTGGAATTTATACAAAGAAAATTATAGTTTCAGAGTCAACTTGAATTTTTTTTGCTACCGTAGCCTCACTTGGCGGAGGTATGCGCTCTGAGTGTTCTAGTTACTACTGTTTTCAGTCAAACCAGTTTCATGCCAGGTTGTTATCTTGTTGCAAGCTCTGCTTTTATTTATTTCTGGAAGAAAAAAAAAAAAGAAAAAAAAAACTTCAAGGCGCAGTAGGTATCTAAGCGATATACAGATCGGATTAAATGTAAGCAATGTCAGGTGCCTAAATCCAGGTATATAATATACAGTATATATCGATCTATGTAGTAAAGAAAGGCAAGGATGTATAGGCAACCGTGTCGTTCTCCAACTGTGTGTCCACAAGACGGTATGATAAGTACTTAGACGTTGTTTGTTTTGTCCAAGGTCAGTGACCGTCCCAGGTGTCGGGTGAGACTGCGCCATTTGCCAGCACTGGGGTTCCTTCAGGACTGTAGTCTACAGTTTCAATGGAAAACTCAACTCAGTCTTATAGAGCAGGAAAAAAATGTTTAAGAAGTAGATAAACTAGATATGGAAAATACTACGGGTGTAGGTACTCAACACACTCATGCAGGGGTTCCACGGATCTATTAACATAATTCACGTCTCAATTTTCCATTTATTATATCACAATTGAAGAGGAGACAGAGGCTAAAGTTTTCAATAAAGAGAAAATAAATTTGTGTACTAGAACACTAGATTCAATATACCGTTCATGTATGTTATATCACTATTTTGTCACTTAATGATATTGAAAATTTTCAGAATATACAGCGAATATGCACAGAATCTGCTCCAGCACGAAAATGAGAGTTCGCTAATACTAGAGTCGTCTCGGATAATTATGTACATACTCATATTAGATCGGGAGCCCGGGTACCTGATCCTAGCTGGAGAGCATAGAAATTTTCATGTATATTTTCGTACTAGGCAGGGCACAGTGTCCAAGGATCTGGATGTCTGCCGAGGTCTGGCTGGTGGGTGTGATCAGGAAGACCAATATTTCTAGGTAAAATATCGGTTAGATCATTTTTCAAGTATAACGTCTGGGATTACTACACACTTCACCCTCATTATCTCAGGGTAAATAATCTTGAGCAGCCAGACGCTTTGAGTGGTGGGCATGGTCAGCCAGACAAGATAATAGCTATCTAAATATTAAGGGGGCCGTACCTCCAGAAATAAAAAATCATTATCAAGCCGATTTGAATGAAACTTGGTACACGCATGTAAAACCAAAATTGAAAATTATTTGATACGTGTACTTTTTCCCATTTTCGCCATAGAAAACGAGTTATTCAAAGAAAACAAAAACGCAGGCTCTCCTGAAAAATCAATTTTCTCGACAACTAAACCTATCTAGTCCTACAATTTTTGAGCTACAGAGATGATTCTGGTGTCAAACGGAGCAGAATTTGATCTTCTACTCAAATGCTATATTGTTCTTTGAATTTCGAATTATGAGACGAGTGTCGGCTAACATTTTGGAAAAATTTAACATTTTTTTTATTTTCTAAAAAACTAATATGAAAATTGAAACACAAAGTAGCTTTTGAGTAGAGGATCAAAATTCGCTTAGTTTGATACCAAAATAATTTCTGTAGCTCAAAAACTGTAGGAAATAGGTTTTCCCCAATCCCCCTTTCTACCCGTTTTCTTTGAATAAGTCGTTTTCTATGGCAAAAATGGGAAAAAGCACACGTATCAAATAATCTTAAATTTTGATTTGACATGCGTGTATCAGGTTTCATTCAAATCAGTTTAACAATGAAGATTTTTATGTCTGGGGGGTACGGCCCCCTTAACCCCTTCACTACGGTGACGATACTATTGTCGTCATGACGACCGCACCGCCGCTCTCCGATGACGATACCCCTATCGTCACGTTTTTATTTCTTCCCTTCATATTCTCTATGCCGGAGCACACTGCTATACTCACTGATAGAGCATAAATATAATTAGAATACTTAATGCCGGATAGCGCATAGTATGGCGAAACCGCGCGGTCGTGCGGAAGGGGTTAATGTTTAGATAGCTATTATCTTGTCTGACTGACCATGCCCACCACCCAAAGCGTCTGGCTGCTCAAGGTTATTTACCCTGAGATAATGAGGGTGAAGCGTGTAGTAATCCCAGACGTTATAAGAGAAAATCAGTAAAATGATCTAGCCAATATTTTACCTAGTAAATATTGGCCCACCAGCCAGACCTCGCCAAACATCCAGATCCATGGACACTGTGCCCTGCCCAATGCAAAAATATACATGAAAATTTCTATACTCTCCAGCTAGGTTGAGGTACCCGGGCTCCCGGTCTACACAATGTGGCGAGGCGCTCTACAATTTCTTGTCGCCAGAGTAAACCTGCCTTTTGCATTACTGGAATCAGCTATTACTGTTTGAATACAATTTGCAAGCATGTAGTAATTATTAACTTTTTCTCATTTAAAGCAGTAGTAAAATTATTTTTATACTTCATTTGTCGAAGAAAAAGAGGAAATACTCAATATCCAACACAGTGTCATGCACTCAACTGCTATTATTATATGTATTTATATTGTCCCGCTTTTTCTGAAACTAAGACATCAATAGCGATCTAAGATGATTTACTCGGCTTACAGCCGGAACCACAACGTTGTGCTCAGGTGACAAGAGCTGAAGGATGAAAAGAGAAGACAGAAGAAAGAGGCGCCCATGCGGATGGTCCCTTCTGTGGCCCTCCGCACGGGCGAAAGCAAGAGCCCCGCAGAAAAAGTCGGTCACCTTGATCGGCGACCCACCCCGCGGAACAGAAATGAAATATAGAAAACCTACCTAACTTTACAAAACTAACTTTCTCAGAAGGAACTGCGGCCAGCTGCTACATCCCCAGCGGAGAAGGCGCACTGGGGACCACTCAACTGTCATTGTATAGTAGGAATAATTCACAGGAATGCAAGTGAGCAAGCTAGCTCCTTGGCTTGAAAGTAATACAAGACATAATATATGCAATAGTGCTGTTATGAACGTACAAAATATTCACACATTATTTACACAGTTATTCCCTCTAGATTATAGTAACTGGGTTCTTTTTGACAGACGTTCTGACGTTTGCGACGCAGAGATCACTTGGCCACTCGTTTGAGGTGACGCAGCTCGTGTCCGAGCCAGAGCGCTGCCGACAGGGTGGCCAGGGACCCGCACTGGTGGAGCGACGCCAGCCATGTGGGCACATACAGCAGCAGCGTGCTGATGCCCAGCCCAACCTGCAAGATTGACCTCATTCGTAACAGCTGCCATATTATGCTACAATTGTGACGGATTTTGTACCAAAATAGACTTTGGTATTAGTGCAATAGTAGTTATGCAATAGTAGTTACTGTAGGCGACAGAAAATTAAAGTCGCATGTACACTCAAGGTTTTATTCACATTGAGTCATTGACTAGCCCCGATGCACAGAACGTCAAATACTTTATTTCGACGTTTCTGCCGGAAAATCTCCGTGTTGGCCAGAGTACAATGCCGACCAGGAAATACAGCGAACAGTTTCTCGAAGAGACGAAAGAGGACAAGAAAAAGACACTCGTGCGGAGGGTTGTTGCCGGCACTCTCCACAAGGGTGCAGATAGAAGTCCATGGACCAGGTCTCTTAGCATTTACAGCAGCCGACCTCCAGGACCAGTTAAGAGTAGCGAAGAAAAGCTACCTAACTAACCTTAGCAATAAATGCGGCCAATAGCAACAGCCCCTGCAATAAGCATTACTGTCACCATCTGGGTGCACAGAGTCTTGGCATATTCTGACAAGGATAGGGACCGCCAGCATTCCCTCTCGAAGTGCCAACTGTTAATTCGTCGTCATGTAACAACTGCCCCCAAAGGGTTACACCTAGTCTGGTGCTTCAAAAAAAAAAAAAAAAAAAAAGTTGAATGGTCACAATAAGCTCCTATACCTCGTCGAGGTGACGCAGCCTCTAATTCTAACGTGATACGAATGTCCAGTATTCCTGGTAATTATTTACCTTGGGCGGCTTTATAAGGCTGAAATAACAAAGAAATCACGTGAGAGCACTACGCCTCAATATATATATATTATAATAATAATAATAATGTTGTGGGTTTTCCCGCTGTATTAGAAACGAACACTACATATATAACAGCGATCCAATTTTGTATGATTTAGTTTAGAAGTTAAGTCGACCTCAAATGAGTTCTGTTAGAACAATCTTGGCCAGGTGCACCATGTCTGGCAGGAAATAAAGCGCGAGTATTTCCAACTCCATACGGCTCGGTCGAATGAAATTGTTCAGTCGTGCAGCGCAGAGAAGGAGACGAAAAACGAAATGAGAAGAAAACAGAAGAAAGCGAACACTCGTGCGGGGGGTCCCTTCCGTGTCCCCCCACACGGGAGCAGATAGGAGTCCCATGGGAAGGGTCGCTCACCACCTTTCGGCGGCCCACCTCGCGGAACAGAAGGGGAAATATAGAGAACCTACTCAACTCTACAGAACTAACCTTCTCAGCAGGAACTGTGGCCAGATGCTACATCACCTGCGGAGAAGGCACTCGGGACCCTTGGGTGCGTGATGACGAAACATATTATGGCAGGGAAAGAGCCCGCCATAATAAGCCACTGAGGGCGCACAACGTCTCAACAAACCACCCTATCGCCTAGTTCAGTGGTTCCCAAACTTTGCTATGTCAGGCACCTCTTCAGAACGTCTTGCATGTTCTCGCACCCCCTACAAAATTAAGCAGCTACCCATACGATGATACATAAAATTTATACCAACTATTGGACCTCAAATCTAAGTTAATTTGTGAATGACTGAGAAAGAAAACATTATTTCGCACCCCTAGCAGTACCATGCACCCCAGTTTGGGAACCCCTGGAGGCCCTAGCCTATGTCATGTGAGTTACGTCTCATCGTAAAATAGCTTTAAGACTTATTCGATTCACCAGCTTTGGGTGAAATGATCTCATACTTGAAGTATCCAGATTCTCAGTCCTGAGTGCTGGAGTCTACTTTGCATCGAGTTTACGGCAGTAATCGCCAACTATTTATGCTTCAGAAGACCAAGCATCAAGTATGAATGGTTAGCAACAAACGCCTGAAAATGAATGGTAGGTAGTTGATCGGACACACAAATTCACAGTAGACCTGCGCCGTTCGCTGTACAGCCACTAATCCGTTTCGCCTCGGAGAGCGATTATAATGGCCTGATGTAAACGTCAACAGTACCAAATTAAAGAATGAAGCCAGTTACTGAAGTTTTAGGCGAACTAAAGTCCGACGCACGGTCACAACACGCTACAGGGGCTCGAAATGACAGAAAAGTCGTAAGTTCGAAGTTCCAGAAAAGTTACAGTTTAGTGGCTTAGGTTCAGTAGCCGAAAGTGGGCGGCAAAACCGTTGGGCGCGTCTGTGTGTCCCGTTACCTGCATCCATGCAGCGGCAGCAAGGGCAGCCGCGGCGCTGTGAGCACGAGGGGTCAACTTCAGGCGCCCGCCTCTTCTCCCCCACAGCCAAGCCATTGTAGCCAGCACCAACGTCGACGTTCCCTGAGGGGGGGAGGGGGAGTAGAGACACAATCTAGTCTCAAAGTCTGATGTACTAAAGAATTGCATACCAATGAAAAAATATCAATACACATTTTTCGCTTTCTGCATTTTTCATTAGCTAGCTGACGATTTCATGCAGGTGCGTTTCGAATTTAAAATTAACAGAGTACAGAAATACAGTTCCATACTAAGCAGCATGATGGTAATTTTTTAGTGAGCTACAGGCTGGCTACGGAGGCTATTTTAGTTAGTTATAAAGGAAGTTTAAGCCTCCGTTTCCGAGCAGAAAGATATCACAGAGGGAGGAGTAAGGGATATATAGTATGCGAAGAGAAACGGGGAACCCATGCACGAAGGTGTTCCCACACAGGATCAACGCGCATGGGAACAGCAAGTCGTGAAAGAAGAGGAAAAACAGAATAAAGCATGAGAAAGTAGGAGTATGAAATCGGGAAGGAAGCAAAGTGGGCAGGAAAGAGAGACGTCCCGAAGGCCTGGCTAATGGCTGAGGTAACCAACACGGCCCCCTGAGGTTGCCTGGCCCCATAGCATAGGATGGGCGAACTTAAACGAACCTAACCCTATGACGGACGCTATGCTCTCTGATTACATACATTTATATACATCTCATTTAAAATTTATCGTGTTTCTCAACACAACAAATTTTAAAAATTGCGTCTGGCTCTGCAAGGTGAAAGAACTGGCCGCAATTGAGAAAGTAGACATGTTCATTGCTGCGAAGCATTTCCATCACGTAAACGTTACTTAGGTATTATAAGAAGATTTAAGCCTCCCTTACTTAGGTATTATAAGAAGATTTAAGCCTCCCTAAATAAGTACTAAGCTCTTCTAAGAGAGGAAAAGGAAGGGACATATAGTATGTCGACAGAAAAACGGGGAACCCAAGCACGAAGGTGTTCCCACACAGGATCAACGCGNAGCACCTACTTGCAAATTTTAGCACTTTTTAGCATATTTTTTAGCACCTCTGCCATTTTAGCACTTTTTAGTACTTTTTAGCACTTTTAGCACCTTGTAGACACCTTGAAAGGGCCAACTGTTAATTCGTCGCCATGCAACAACTACTTCTAAAGTGATACGAATGTCCAGGATTCCTGGTAATTATTTACGTTGGACGGCTTTATAAGGCTGAAATAACAAGGAATTTACGTGAGAGCGCAACGCCTCAACAAACCACCCTTTCGCCTAGCTCAGTGGTTCCCAAATTTTGCTATGCCAGGCACCTCTGGAGACCGTCTTGCATGTAGGCCTACTAGCACCCCCTACAAAATTACGTACCCATACGCTGATATATGAAATTTATATCAACTATTGGACCACAAACCTAAGTTAATTTGTGAATGACTGAGAAAGAAAACATTATTTCGCACCCCTAGGGGTACCATGCACCCTAGTTTGGGAACTCCTGTAGGCCCTAGCATACGTCATGTGAGTTATGTCTCTTCGTAAAATAGCACTAAGACTTATGCGATTCACCAGCTTTGGGTGAAATGATCTCATACTTGAAGTATCCACATTTTCAGTCCTGAGTGCTGGAGTCTACTTTGCATCGAGTTTACGGCAGTAATCGCCAACTATTTATGCTTCAGAAGACCAAGCATCAAGTATGAACGGTTTGCAACTAACGCCTGAAGGTGAATGGTAGGTAGTTGATCGGACACACAGATTCACAGTAGACCTGTACCGTTCGCTGTACAGCCACTAATCCGTTTCGCGACAGAGAGCTATTATAATTGCCTGATGTACACGTCAACAATACCAAATTGAAAAATAGAGCGAGTTAATGAAGTTTTAGGTGAACTAGAGTCCGACGGACGGTCACAACACGCTACAGTGACTTGAAAAGACAGAAAAGTCGTAAGTTCGAAGTTCCAGACAAGTTACAGGTTAGTGGCTTGGGTTAAGTAGCCGAAAGTGGGCGACAAAACCGTGAGCGCGCCTGTGTGTCCCGTTACCTGCATCCAAGCAGCAGCAGCTAGGGCAGCCGCGGCGCTGTGAGCGCGAGGGGTCAACTTGAGGCGTCCGCCTCTTCTCCCCCACAGCCAAGCCATTGTAGCCAGCACCAACGTCGACGTTCCCTGAAGGGGGAAGGTGGAGTAGAGACACAATTTAGTCTCGAAGTCTGATGTGAAAAACAACTGCATACCAATGAAAAAATGTCAATACATATTTCTTGCTTGCTGCAAATTTTATTAGCCATATAACGACTGACAGCTTCATGCAGGTGAGTTTCGAATTTCCATACTAATCAGCATGATAGTAATTTTTTAGTGAACTAGAGGCTGGCTACGGACGCTATGTTAGTAAGTTATAGTGGGGAAGTTTAAGCCTCCGCTTCCGAGCAGAATGATATATCACAGAGGAAAGAGCAAGGGACATATAGTATGCCAAGAGAAACGGGGAACCCATTCACGAAGGTGTTTCCACACAAAATCAACGCGCATGGGAACAGCAAGTGGTAAAAGAAGAGGAATAACAGAATAAAGCATGAGAAAGTAGGAGTATGAAATCGGGAAGAAAGCAAAGTGGGCACGAAAGAGAGACGTCCCGAAGGCCTAGCTAATGGTTGAGATAACCTACACCGCCTCCTGGGGTTGCCTGGCTCCATAGCATAGGATGGGCGAACCTAAACTAATTACATACCTATATTTATATACTGTACATCTCACTTGAAATTGATCGTGTTTCTCAAAAAAAGAAATCTTAAAAATCGCATCTGGTCCTGCAAGGTGAAAGAACTGGCCGCAATTGAGAAGTACACATCATCATTGCTGCGAAGCGCTTCAACCATCACGTAAACGTTACTTGTAACG
The DNA here is from genome assembly GCA_001587735.2 of Parhyale hawaiensis. NCBI lineage: Eukaryota > Metazoa > Arthropoda > Malacostraca > Amphipoda > Hyalidae > Parhyale > Parhyale hawaiensis. Next base: position 26,400,156 of record LQNS02276883.1, on the reverse strand, counting down.
GTCACTTTCCTACAGAATTTAGCTACTTACAACGGTAACTAACTTGCTACACTGATCGCTAGCACAGAGGTGCTACTAAAATTCCCTCAAATATAGCAAGGAGCAGTGCAATGTAACCCACTACACTTCATAAATGCTTTTCTTCTATTTGGTCCCATCAGGAGTTTTGGTCCAACTGAGGCGCGGTGCCAGTATATTGTTAACATGGACCGTCACCTGGGAAAAAAACTAGTTTGCACTGACCACAAAAAACCGGGCTAAGCTAACCCGGAGTGGGAATATTATGTAAATGATAACTGTTGCTCCGAGATCTGAAGCCCAAATTACGCTGTCAACACTGCAAACCCAGAGGCAGCGGCTGAAGTTTATCCCTTTGTAGTGGATTCTTTTTGGAGCCAGATATCTTAATTCAGCTTGTGCATCATCTTCTGGTGTATTGGCAAGGACATTCTTTGCTGAGTGAGTCAGCAGACATTCAAGTTCCAACAAAGACGAAGCGGAAGACCGAGCATAACTTGCGTGCTAATTCTACAAAAGCGGCAACCCGTACAACGTACAGTCTGTTAAATTGAAATGAATGTTAGGTACTATAAAAGCCCCGTGCACAGGGTTGCGGAGTCGGATGGTTCAAGGTCCAACTCCTGGCCCTCCAGAATTTCCGACTCCGACTCCTTAGTCCAACAAGTAAGTAACAAGTAAACATTAAACATGTCCAAGTAATTTTTGGGAGTATACCTACACACATTAAGTTAAAGATGCTGGAAGTATTGCACATATACAATGATACTGTATATTGCATCATTTGGGACATGAAATTAAGAACATGACATTAAAATAAATGTTGGGAAAAACTTTCGAACCTGGTACATTTTGAGAGGGGGCCAGGGGGAAGGGGGGGGGCAAAATGATCGATTGTGAACCGGTTGTTCTAAAATTTGCACAATAAGGCTATATGGATTTTTGAAAAAGAAACATATTTTTCTCCTACGAATTTTTTGATTTAGGCCTAGGTTTTTTAAATAATGGGGAATATATATAAATATTCCATATGAGTATTTTTTAAATTTCAGAAGAATAGATCTCAATGAGTTTTCATGCAACAATAAAAACAGTCAAGTTTTGGAATTCTTGAAACATTCTCAACAAAACTACAGAGATGGACTCTCCATTTATTCTTACGTTTTATCGCAAACTAAAATATAGGAAAAGAATAGGGTTTGAGCTGTTAAAAAAATTATGAATGCAAAAATGGAAAATCCACCTGTATAGTTTTGTTAGGAATGTTACAAGGATTCCAAAACTGTCGTTTTTATTCTAGCATGAAAGCTCATAGAGTTGTCGTCAATTCCTTTGAAACTTGGAAAAAAATGCATATGTATTTATATATGTTTCCCATTATCTCAAAAACTAAAGCCAAAATAAAAAAATTGTATGAATAAAATGAGTCTTTTTCAAAAATACATATACCGTACTGTGCAAATATGAAAGCAATCTGTCTAAAATCAATCATTTGTTCCACATGCCCCCGTCACAAAATGTACAAGAAGCAAAAGTTCTACCCAACATTTTCTCAATGTCTTCATCATATGGAATAGAAAAATACATGGTAGCTATAGCTGTAGAAGAGAAATGTACAAAAAATATGTCCATATTTACAAAAAATTTTATTATTTTTTTAAACTTGAGACTAAAAATTCTGGATTGGTATTTTTTTTACAAACGGGATTTCGGAGTCGGGCTAAAAATGCCGACTCAGACTTCTAGAGCAAGTGAGAGTCCTACTCTGACTCCCCCTCAACTCATCCGACTCCGCAACCCTGCGAGTCTGTGCATTAGTGGCAACAGTGCTGCTCCATTTCTTCAGTGATAAAGAAAGGCAAGGACGCACCATAATTCTGTGGTCAAACTGGACAGTGGTTGGATTCTCGGTAAGATTCCGCAGCGCTGGAGAGAAAGCCAGCAGGTCGGACGGCACCCAGCGGTCTGCCATCTTCGGGAAGGAATTGTAGATGAGGCCGGCGTCCAAGCCAGCGACTAGCGCCCCTGAACATACAGAGTAACAAGGAGCAGTCATGATAGGTGAACACATAGTAGAGGAGGCTGAATAATGGCAGAGGGGTAAGGTTTCCAAAGTGGCTGGTTTCATGGCTGCCAAGCATCATACACGACATCTCAGTCAAGTATCAACTAAAGAGAAGTTGATAAGTGGGATCTGTCTCCGTACCCAGAGACGTGACGTCTATTGACACCTATAAATAAAAAGGCAATAGCGGTTGTCTAGGTAAAGACAAATTACGGTACGAATAGTTAGCAGGAATAATGTGCTAAGCTGAATTACCAGCAGCAGCAGCATCAGAAGAAAACAATTATATATTCAACAGCAGAAGCAAGGTGGAGCCTAAACGCACCCGCGCTTCGCCGAATCTGCTCGTTCACACCCATGCAGTAGGTAATAACGCAGCACTCAGCTAGCTACGTCAATCCAGTACCACTGCTACATCTACAATGCCAAATGCTTGACAGAAACAGAATAAATTTATAGAAGAGGCATACAAACAAATGATCATCACTCATAAAATCTATATCCTGTGTTTTTACAGTTTATAAAATTTACCTCGTTCTTATCTAGTCAACCATTTCTGTGCATGTATCAATTAACTAATCACTCAACGCCAGATGTATTTATAAAATGCGGGGATTTCATTGCAATGCATCAGATGTGTAAGAGAAATTGAGGAAATAAATTTTTAATTAATAATGAACAACAACGGCAAGTTGAGGCATGACATGTTAACAATCATACACTTAGAATGCAATTATGAAACAAACTGCCTTACCTGACATTGCGGTGAGGAACACCCAGCCCTTAGTGAAGTGAGCAAACCTCCGGAACTTCACAATGGATGGTGTCACCTGTCGAAGTAAAGCCAACTTAGCAACAGATTCAAAAGTTTATTATTCAAGTTCACCAAAGAATATTGGGAATGAAATAGTATCCATTTATTCAGAAAGGTCTCTTTTACGCCATTGATCATTGAAAGTCACCACAATAATTCGGGACATTAGTTTAAAACGGGATATTCCTAGATGAGAATGAAAAAGCATAGGTACTGTTTTGACAATGATGGCGGCAGACTCCTCTAATTGTAACAATTATACAAAGCAGTCAGTAATCAGAATATTCCTATTTAATTTTAGGTGTGCTAAGAATTAGTATAATTATTGCTCACCGCCATCTCTGAGGGAAGCAGTCTTCGGCAAATATTTTATTAAATAGACATAAGATACTTCGCAGCAGGGAGTCATCTACTACTCTAAGCATGGAGTGACTGATGCAGTCCTCCCCTGGCGAGTTTGTCACCGCATTGTCGGAGAGTAGATTGTAAGTCTTTTACACTGATTGGAATATTGTAACTTAGGATCTGGTTGGGGAAAAAGTTTAAGCGTTTCGATTGTAGTTATTAAATCTAGGTGGAGGCGTAGTAATTTGGGATACTGCAGCGAAGATATCCGCTATGGCCCCTGGCTCGGTTTCGGTGCGGTTGTTCATGAGTAAAGCAGGTGTAGAGCTAGGCGAAAATTTTCCTGAAACCTTAGCCACCTTTTTCCAAATTTTCGACGGAGGTTCTCTGCTATTTATGGGCGAGGTATAAGCTCGCCACGAGGTTTTCCGGCTGTTACCAAAGACAAACTTACATTGGCTCTTGTACGGTTACAGGCTATTTTATTGACTAGGTTGTAGTTCCGACGGAGTCGGCGTTGGGCTTGACGCTGCTCTTGTCGAGCTTGATGGCACTCCGCCGTCCACCAAGGGACAGGAAGTTTGGGATATTTCCCTCATGTAACAGGGAGCATATTGTCAACGGATTGAATGGATCGAAGGTCTTGGTTAGTACACGTGAGCTGCCGGAATTCACTCGTTGTTTTTTGGTGTTAAACCTAGTCGCACTGCAACCAGGGAGAGCTATCTAGCAAGTATTTTTGATTGGATAATAATCGCTATAATAGAGATCATCAATGACTCTGTATTCGCGGTCTAGCAAACAGTCAGATGAACCCAGAGATACGTCAATCGTTGTTTTTGTGTTGGTTTGTATATGGCAATGGGTAGGTGTGCCACCGTTCAAGTGAGAGATGTTTCGGGTTTCTATATCAGTGAATATAGCCCCGCGTACATCTGTATCTTGGCCCCTCCACAGAGGGTCGTGAGCATTCATGTCTCTCGTAGCTGATCAAGTAGGGCAGTAACATCGGGTTTAGAGATGTATTTAATCGGGACATTATAGAGAACAAATTATATAGCGTTTTGGATGAAGATAAATTTTTATGGCAGCTGCCTGCAAATTGGTGTTAATAGTTATGGGGTCATACTGGTATCGATTGTGTATTAAAATAGCCGCTCCGCGTGAACGGGAGTCGACACCATAAGAGAGTATTGGGAAGGGGGAGTGGCTAGATGGCCGTTCAGTAAGGTTTCCTGTAAATATACACATACAGGTTCAACATTTATTAGTACTTTTAGGTTATTGAATTTAGAATTACACGATTGTAAGTTCCATTGGACTATATTTAGCATAGAATCTAAAGAGGGGGGGGGGAGATATCAAGTTACATCTCGCTCGTTTCTGCTACTATGTATAACATGGATACGTTCAAGTTGCCGCGTGTCCAGTGGGCGGTCAGTCTCATTGACATTGAGTGTTGTAGTTTTATCTGTTGTGTTGGGAGGAGAGACTTCTCGCTCCCTTTTTGAGGATTGATTGGTAGACTCCATGGGAGTTTCATCTTGTTGTCAATAGTGTGGTAGAGAGGGGATCGTTTTAGATTAGATAGGCGGCAGTAGACGAACCAAAAGGCCCATTCCCATTTGTTACTTGATCGAGAGCGGGAGCAAGTTGTCCGACTCTGCGGGTTTTGTCGCTCCGAGCTTCGGTCTTGTTCGCGCCAAGAGTTGGTCTAAGCCTCCGTTGTCACCACCAAGGTAATTATTATTAAAACTTCACGCTTGAGCTCTCACGGACAGGTAATACAACCCAAATGAAGCATCTTGCAACACCGGGAAGCCCAAAACGCTGATCAGAGGAGAAGGTGATCGGAGAGAAGAAGAAAGAAGGGACATAGCAACGTAGCTATGGCATGCAGCTAGCCGCGTGGAGTCCAGGCACGGAGGTGTTCCCACACAGGAGCAAGGCGCATGGGAACAGCCAAGTGAGGAGATAAGAGGAAGAACAGAATAAAGAATCAACAGTGCGAGTGCGAAAGGAGAAGAAAGGAGGCAATGTGGGCAAGAAGGATAGACGTCTCAAAGACCTAGTTCTGGCTCAGGTAATCTACAGGGTCCCGCTGGGGGTTGCTTCTCCCTACAACATAGGATGGATGGTCCATCCTATAGATACCCTGAGGAGGTCGGGTTGAGGCTACCGTAAGAGTTTAATCAACGAACCAAAAGCTGTTGGTATCCATAAGTCTTATTTTTATGAACATTTTTTTAACTACAACGTTTTAAATACAATCGCTGCAACAAAGGTTTCGAGAAATTCAGTTTTAAAACTTCGAATGCAACTACAGGTTACCTGTCGTAAAGCCTACTATTTTTGTTAAATTTAACCCTAATTAAAAAAAATATTTTCACTGCCATTTTGAGTAGTAGATCAAATCAAGTTGTCTCATTTTTTTTCGTTTTTAGTCAATGTACAGAAGTAATTACGGCCAGTATGAAGCATTTTCCGTGAGAATACACATGCAAACTTGCAATGGCCATTTCTAATAGTATGTAGTAGTAGGAGTGGGGTGGGTAACTAACGCCACGGGCATCACGCACGCCTCGTGCTAGAGGCACAAAATCACCACATCTTCACTGTTTATATGAAGTTTCACAGACTCGATGCCTACACAACGAGGTGCTGGACATGGGCTTATTATTACGATAAGCTACCATGAGTCTCATGGATCGCCTTGAGTAAGTCAAGTCCTTATCAACGTCACATTTGTGCCATCACAGTAAAGTGACATATCATTTATTCTGAACATCGAACGTCTCACTTCAGAACTTTCTAGACATTTCATAATCCTGCAGAAAGCTTTTTCTTGCTCTCACATTAAAGGTTCTACCAGGAGATTCACGAATAATCTCCACCATTATCAAGTCTGGGTCCTCCACCTTAGGGTATGGGAAGCAGTTCCTTCGAGTGTTCAAGTACCGTACTTGCGGCCCTCGACCAAGAAATAGCAGTCAGCCGTAAGAGGACTCATCAACAAAGAAATAGCAGTCAGCGGTAAGAGGCACTCATCAACAAAGAAATAGCAGTCAGCGGTAATAGGCACTCATCAACTAAGAAATAGCAGTCAGCGGTAAGAGGCACTCATCAACCAAGAAATAGCAATCAACTAAGAAATAGCAGTCAGCGGTAAGAGGCACTCATCAACCAAGAAATAGTAGTCAGCGGTAATAGGCACTCATCAACCAAGAAATAGCAATCAACTAAGAAATAGCAGTCAGCGGTAAGAGGCACTCATCAACCAAGAAATAGCAGTCAGCGGTAAGAGGCACTCATCAACCAAGAAATAGCAGTCAGCGGTAATAGGCACTCATCAACCAAGAAATAGCAATCAACTAAGAAAAAGCAGTCAGCGGTAAGAGGCACTCATCAACCAAGAAATAGCAGTCAGCGGTAAGAGGCAATCATCACAATAGAGTTGAGGCCGGCGTTGCAAGAGTTGAGGGGTCAATCTGGATGACCAATATGAAAGCGGCAAAATACTGCCTCCGNCAGCGGTAAGAGGCACTCATCAACCAAGAAATAGCAGTCAGCGGTAAGAGGCAATCATCACAATAGAGTTGAGGCCGGCGTTGCAAGAGTTGAGGGGTCAATCTGGATGACCAATATGAAAGCGGCAAAATACTGCCTCCGTGCGGCGGTCACTGCATCTGGAGGTCGCCTAATCTTGTCTTCCAGGGCTTATTACCACTGGCAAGGTGGTTATGTTTTTGTCGTGTTTCTCTTTCTCTCTTGGTCTTCCTGTCTGTCACCAAGATACCGATCTTTACGAAATTTTCAGGGATTGTCAGGTATGTTTGCAGTAACAGATGATTAACTTTTGGTGGAAATCCGTCCATCTGTTTGCTTGTCTACCTATTTTTTCTTAGCGCCATAACTCAAAAAGATATGGATGGACTTTCATGAAATTTACAAGAGTTGTTATCCTAGGCATCTTATGAAACGTAAAAATGGCCAAATTTTTGTGATAATCTGTTTGTGCATTCGTCTGTTTGTTGCGAGGTTTAATTTTGAGCTTGTTAGCAGCATAACTCAAAAAGTTATGAACGGATCTTGATGAAAATTGCAGAAACTGTCAATACTATCAAAAGGCACATATGATTCGATTTTGGTGTTGACCCAAAGAAAATCATGGTTTGAGAGCCAATTAGACTTTTTCGTAGCGATTGCCTTGCTTGACGGAGGTATGCGCTCTCAGAGTGTTCTTTAGTTATTAATTTGTTATTGTTAACATTGATGAATGCCAGGGTTTACTCCTGCTGCAGCACTCCTGGCTTCGCCGTGAGCTCCTCTTATTTGCTGCAACACCACACGGCCGGTCACCCAGCAGAGCCGCAGCTGCTTCAGTCCCATAGTTAACGCTGCTAGTTCTCTGTTACACACTACAGAGCGGTTACTATTATAGTTCTACAATGCCTTCTACATGCTCTGAGAATCTGTAAAGATGACGAAGCTGCTGTTCTCCACCATATCGATAATATTCAGGGCTTTGAAGAACCTATCAAGTTTCGCCGTGTAGGCAGACCTCGGAGGCAGCAGTTTTCTACTGGGCACTATGTCGCCGGTACAGCAGCACAGCCCACCGACTCTCCAACCGTAGAACAGTCCGTGTAGATCTTTCTGTACGTACTCCAAGCCGTCTCCAGCACATGATTCAAGAATATTGGTCAGGTATAGGTTGCTGCCACCAGTATTTTCCTGGGTAGCCTGCACCCGAGGCAAAACGACAAGTTGGGAATGCGCCACGTTGGGGTGTTCTCAACAACAATAGGCAGGACGGTCGTTGGAAGGTAAATGGTCTAATTCAGGCCTCGGCACAATTGCGAAGCAAATAGCTTAAATCCACATCGATATGTTTAAGATTAGCTTTAATTACGAATATGATAATATAGAATACCCACCGAGCTAAGGGACTGGGCAGGGAAGGAGAGCTGTAGGGCGTTCCACAGCAAGACCGAATACAGCACGAACGCCAGCCCGAGATGGCTCATGAGTCTGTACTGAGATACGCGCGGTACATCAGAGTGTTCATGGAACCGGTCCTCCAAACCTGACTTGACCATGTACCAGCCGAGCAGACCCTGCAAACACGGAGCTCTTTAGTTAAGTCAAGAATCACACTTGACCATGCACCAGCCCATGAGACCATATGAACAAAGAGCTTTTCAGTTTAGTTATTAAATGAATAAAAATAACGCAAAGGAAATTTAGGGTCTTATAAAATGAGAGAAAAAAATTGTAACCTTCAGTGCCTAATTGACTCGCATGCATTTACCTACTTATAAATAGTTGAATTATTAGATCTATAATCCAACAAAATAAAAACTTGTGCATGAAAAATCACTCACTGCACATGGGAGCAGCAAACAGAGAAAGCATAGGAAACGAACACAAAAATAAAAGATATGAGATTGTAGAGCACTGACCAACAGTGGTGAGTATTCACCAATACAAGACCTATCTGTACGTATGGTAATCTATTAGGATTTCTTGAGTGCTACACCCCATAAAGAAGAATGAACTTCAGTCCTATGAGCTACGCAGTCGCTCCCAAACTTTGCTGGATGGGAACCCCCTCTGCTCTTCCAGTTAAACCAGTGACAGCTACACTGCACAACAGAGGGGAATGTCTATGCTTTGGATTTCTACGGCGTATTGCCAATATGTTGCGAACCAGCAGCAGTTGAAAGATTGCTGCCGTATCTGTACTCAATGCATCGCTCCGGACCCTCAATGATTTTTATCTCGACTTTCCTGCAGGAAGGTCTCAAGCTATATGCGAAATCAGGAGAGCTCAATGGCTTTCAAAGTGGCCAGTGCGCAACTACTGACAGGGAAATATGGCGAAAAGCTTCTCTGAGATGAAAAAAAAATGAAAAGACAGGAGAAATAAACACTCATGCGGAAAGCCCCTTCTGGGTACGATACCCTCCACACTAGCATAAGTACCAGTAGCAGTTGCTTACCACCATTAACGACCCACGGCACAGAAAAGAAAGGAAAGTACAAAGGACCTACCTAACTCGACAAACTAAGCTTATCAGCGGGAACTCTAGCCAGATACATTCCTTTCGGGTCATGAGGAACAATGATGATAGGGATAGGGTCTGCCAAAAAATGTCCCAGAGGAGCCAATACGTTAGCTAATAGATATGTACCTACCTTTATTAAACTCTTGAACGTCCAAAATAAAACCGTAGCTACTGGGTTAAGTGAGTCTCTATGATGTTGTTGAAAAATGGTGGCAGGACTGACACGTGCTAGCTTAGTTGTGGAAGATAATGGAGCAAATCTGCCACTGAATGGACAAGAAACTGTTCAACAAGCTAAAAATGAGAGAATCAAACGGGCATAGGGTGTTGCTCCCGCATCATATCAAGCCAGCTTTTGAACCTGACTGTATTCCAACATCTTCTGAAGGAGTAAATTTGAAATTTTCACAATGAAGAGGGACACTACCTATCCTTAGCTCGGCATTACATGTTAATTAATATTTGAGCACTTGCTCTGTCTTTTGAAAGCGATCATCATGGCAGCCTTCAGATGCAGTGGAAATTCTCATGAGCTAAGGGATCAATTACAAGCAACAAGAAGCAGCGCTGCAGTCAATGAGTAGAGCCATACAAGTATGAGGGTCTTCTCGTAGTGGATCATTAGGAGAGTGAAAATGGAAGGTAGCAAATGTAAAATGAAATTACCCAGAGGCCGAATTACAGTAAGATTGCTCATACAGCTATTTCATCCCGCAAGAAATAGTACAGTACTTAGCTATCATAAAATAATGCGGGCCTAATGGCTCCAGAGGGAGTTTGGTTTCCAGGTACTCAAAAAAGCATATCTTATTATCCTATTACATATAAATGTTATCTATACGACTTTTTTCAAAATGCTTAAATAGCACTCTGTCACCTTTGCTTTCCTTTCTCTTTGCCTGACCTTCCTATCACCTCAAGAAAGGCAGCGCCACCTACTACTAAGATTCAATGGCAGGATTGCAAAGTTGGACTGTCTAGACGCTAAGATCAAACTATTGTGCACAGTTTGGGACACACGGGCGACCGACACCACATTTTTTGCGCCGAATTCTCCGACTCCAACTCTTTGGTTCAAAAATCTGAGGCTAGAGCTGTTAGCACCTAAAAATAGAAGATTCCAACTCCTGCGTTAAGCAGGTACGAGACACCAACTGAAACTCCTTGCTACCATTGGGAATGTACATTAGCTAGCAGTAGATGAACGAACAGTCCCATTCCTAGATAGTAGCCCAGACTCGTACTCCGGCCCTCTATGAGCTATCTATAACAGTTGCGTCATAGTAAAATCATTTAGATAATCAAAGAAAGATTCCTAGTGACTGAATCTGACTCTGTTCCCTAGTACAAATTTTAACAACCCAGAGAGGCATCTCTCCCAAGATTTTATGAACCACTGATCCACCATTTGCCCCTTTATTTACACATAAACTCAGATGTCCCCGAGTAAGACGTCGCTACGCACCTGAGCCCCCAACAGCAGACCGCATGCAACAACACGGCCCTTCAGAGCCCTGGTGAAGTGTCCTCTGTACCAAAAGATGGCAGCCGGAATCGCAAAAAACGCTCCTATAGTGCGACCCCACTGGCGGTGAGTGTATTCCATCCACCAAATGAATTGAAATTCTCTTAAGCTCATTCCCAGATTCTTCCTGCTCAGAAATGAAGACACCAGCTATTATTCTTACTACCTAATCTCTTAGTTTAGGCATGCTTAATTCCTAATAAAAAGTTCTCTAGAAATCAAAGAGATTCGGTGTAGTACCTAATAAAGATGGTATTTATCGTAGTTATTTACATAGACCCAGCACAGACGAATGCAAGCTGCTGCTTTATTGAATATCCGGCGTTTCAGCACCATCAAGTAGCCCAATTTAAAACATAACACAATACCGCAAAATGCTTTCCAGTGCCCTACTGAAAAATTATCAATCGTTGATCAGTTAAGAACCTTGCTTTACATTGGTGAGGGCATCAATATCCGCAAAACCTCGTATTATTTTCATGATTATCTGGGCCAAGACAAGAACATAGTCAGATTCAGCCTGTACATTTAGCTACAATGTTACGGCAGCTTGGTAAAATAGCTACCCCAATGGCAGCTGGTGGCAAAATGGAAAACTTTTCATTAATTTTCATTCCATTATGAACGTTCATACGGCTACTGTGGCAGGCCAATCTGAGAAATTCAATCAAATGCACTTCTTGTCCTAATGCGGATTCTACATTAGAGCTGGAGATCAACACTTGTCATCAATTAGCCAAGCTCTTCGCCCTTTAGCTACAACAAACTCATCAAAAGTAGAGTACAAAGCAACAGCCCGTGATAAAAATCCAGTGTTTAGTCTGATATTCATCTTTCCTTTAGTAACTCATTTACAACTTGCAGCACCTTAAGGCACCATCATCAAGCTTGATTTTTCATGCATAGTGTAGTTAGGTGTTTTTATCTATGAAAACTGGCAGCATCCCCATTCCCCAGCAGTCAGACCAAATTTTATTTCTTTGCATCTCTTGTTCATCACCAGAAGCTATTACACTCTTCATGACAGCCACCAACTGCCTGTATTTTCAAATAACACACCATACTCACAAGTAGGTATTGGTAACAAAAGGATTACAATAGTGCAATGCTCACTGCTGTGATTGTCAACAGCACTGCCACATAAAATCCACAGTACCTAGGTCAGTGGTTCTTAACCTGGGTTCGATCAAACCTCAGGGGTTCGGCGATTTGATTCACCCCAATCGTATAATTCGTGACGTCACGCTCAGCTTGCTGGTTTTGTTTTCTGAACACAGTGATTTTGTGTGATTAATAATACTTGGTACAGTTTGCGCACTAATAGGTTTAGTATTTGAGCAAATACATGCTTTCAATCTGAAGAAAAAAACAGAACATTATATTTTTCTTTCTACAAAGTGTTCGACGAATATATCTACGGAACTCCAGAGGTTCAGTAGCTACCTCCAAAAAAGTAGAGAATCACTGATCTAGGTATATACATATCAAGAAAAACATAAGATAGGTACTACTGATCACTTGAAACATACCTACCCATCTACAAGTTTCGCATCACTTACTGCTTATACTCGGGGAACTGCTGGTATTGTTCAAATTCTCTAACCCACTCATCATGAGTGAGTGGCGGTCGCTTGCCAAAGAGGTGCCAGTCAGTCATAGACAGCCCAGATTCAGTTAGCCGTGTTAATCCTCCTATGGAGCACAATAGAACACAAAGTAGATACTAAGTTTATTAGCTAGCCTATACACTAAGAAAGGGATTTCCAAGTTCTATATTATTTATAACATTAAATTCTTCATTATTTCAAAGCCACCCTGTACACTGCAATATTACTTTGTCAAGTGAGGAAGAAAAGGAAAAGGTAGTATGTCAAGTAAAATAGGTGGTGCACAAGTCCAGTGAACAACAACAAAGTAGGTAGCTATGTATGGCAACGGAAAGTCGGAAAAGAAGAGAGAGAGAAGAGCAAAGATATAAAAATTGGAATTGAAGAGAGCAGCTATAGTGAGTACCTAGGTCATGAAGATGTACTGAGAACATAGCTAAGGCTGAACTTGAGTGCATTATACATGTTAGTTTAAGCCCCCTTAGACTCCAGGCTGTGTTTCAAAAGTAAAATGGGCATAAGTGGTAGATGGTTCAAAGTCCAACTCCGGCCATGGGCCCTCAAGATTTTCTGACTCTAACTCTTTGGTCCAATAAGTAGATTTTTGATGTAAACATTAAACAAGCCCAAACAATTTTTGCTAGTATACACAAATATGAAGTTAAAGATGCTAGGTGTATTGTATATATACAATGATATTTTGCATCATTTGGGACAATAAATTGAGGCCAAGAGGACATTAAAAAAATTTTGATAAAACTTTCGCACCTGGTAGGGTAAAACGGAGTGTTTTCGCCGCGAAAGTCGTTTTTTTGAATGTCACAAAAATACGGTAAGGATAATGGCAAATGTTAGTGCAGTTTATATACATTCAGGGTTTTGGCTATAAGTGTGCATTATTGATTTTGTTCTAAAATTTTTTTTTTTACCTGTAATAAGGACTTGAAAAAAAGTGGTACGCGCGGCGAAA
>LQNS02276883.1:26375902-26386199 GCA_001587735.2 Parhyale hawaiensis | reverse complement strand
GCAATGAAATGCATCTTAAATAGCCTAATTTGATCCTTAGTAACTCCTCTACCACTGGACACTTCCAGATTTCCTGTATGTCAGTTTCATTTTGAGATATAGGCTCTATTATGAAAAAAAAACGCCCGCGGCGAAAACACCCCGTCTTACCCTACATTATGAGAGGGGGCCATGGAGTGGAGGTAAAATGATTGACTGTGAACTGATTGTTCCAAAATTTGCACAGTATAGGTATGTATTTTTGAAAAGGAAACACACTTTGCTTATACAAATTTTTTATTAAGGCCTTAGTTTTTGAGATAATGAAAAATATACGTATAAAAATATGTGTATTTTCTGATTTCTAGAGAATAGAACTCAATGAGTTTTCATAGTACAATAAAAATAAGGATAGTTTTTCAATCCTTGAAACATTTTTAACGAAACTACAGAGCTGGAGTCTCCATTTTTTATTCCGTCTGACCACTAACTGAAATATAGAAAAAAGAATTTGGTTTTGAGCTGTTAAAAAAAATTATGAGGGCAAAAATGGAAAATCCTGCTCTATAGCTTTGTTAGGAATGTTTCAAGGATACCAAAACTGTCGTTTTTATTCTAGCATGAAAACTCATTGAGTTCTATTCCTTTGAAACTTAGGAAAATATGCATATATATATATATATATATTTCCCATTATCTCAAAAACAAAGGTCTAAATGAAAAAAAAATTGTAGGAGCAAATGTTTTCCTTTTTCAAAAATACATTTACTATGCAAATTTCAGAACAATCGTTCAAAAATTGAACATTTTGCCCCCCCCCCCATACCCTCCTCACATAATGTATAAGGTGTGAAAGTTCTACCCAACATTTTCTCAATGTCCTCATTGGAATAGGAAAATACATAGTAGCTATAGCTGTAAAAGGGATTTGTGCCAAAAAAAAAAATATGTCCACATTTATCATTTTTATTTTAAACTTGAGACTGAAAATTCAGAATCGATTGATATTTGTTTATAAATGGGACTCTGGAGTCGGGCTAAAAAATACCGACTCCGACTTCTAGAGCAAGCGAGACTCTGACTCCGACTCCCGTAAATCCTCCAACTCTGGCCGACTCCGACTCCGCAACCCTGCATATGGCTAGTAGCTAGTAATAGTACACTTCGTTCTCATTATAACCAAGTCCATTCTATGCAAATTCGCTCTGATGCTAATGGACAAATGTGGCCACTAATTTTCTTGATGAGAAAATTCACTCTAAAGCAGTCTGCGTGCAAGAGGCAATGACATTTTCTTATTTAGAAAGTTTTTCATATAGAGTGTAGTAATATAGCTACAATTACTGTCCTGTAAGGTGTGCTTCAGTGCAATAGTACGATGTAAAAGTAGCTAGCTAGAAGATTTACGCCTCAGGGGTAAAAAAAATATGGGTCATGCAATGTAAACCCCTTTGTACAAAGTACATAGGTCTGATATATGGGAATTCATCTTATAGGAGCTTCTTTCGGATCATGACCTTCACACATACGGCATAGTAAGAACCGGTAAAACACAGAGCAAATGAATCAAGGTATACTCACACTGGAACAATGCACATGGGTGTAATTCAGGAAAGAAGAAAAAGAATACTAAAAAAATATATTGTCAGTAGGAGTATAAACATAGGAAGAGCCAAAAGGTGCAAAATAAAAAAAAATTAAAAAATTCAAGGTCTGAACTACTAAGGCAGAAGTAAGCTATGAGGCTACTTGTGGCAGTAGCTACTATCCATAAGAGTGGATGGGCAAACCTAACTAACCTAATATTTAGCTCGTCCTTAGCCCCATGATGGGGAGTGTTTCAAGAGGTGAGTGAGTGAAATGAATGTAGCTATGCATCTAGCTACATAAAAAAAAGTCTTTGTCAGTGGGAATAGCAGCTTGCCACGAAAGCTGAAGAGCACAATAAAATTATCAATTATTCAGAATGTTGCAATGATATTTTTGCAATGGTGAACGTAGGCAGAGTACCTCTGTCGGACAGGACCCTGACTCGAGGCATCGGCACGATCGCCGGCAGTCTCTCATCCAGGAGGGTGTTCCGAGTCACCACACTCAACGTTAACAAAGGTACTCAATTTTTTATCCTTCTTTTGGCACTTAGCCAAAATAAGCAGTCCTGCTCTTGTATAGGTATAAGCTCAGGACTTGACCAGTTCAAAGTCTTGTGCTTCTATAAGTAGCTATAAGTACCTGGACGCCACGGTAGCAGCATGCTTCCGTTCTCAGCTCTAACACCTTGTATCGCTTGTCGGTTCGATACCCAGCCAGACAGCGAGCTCTTTGCAAATCTTGGTGTGCTGACTCGGCAGTTGTGTGTGCATGCACAGCGCTGTGGCGGAACTGCCTTCTTCAAGAGATGAGGGGGTTGGGGGTCTCGGGTCATTTGTTTCTTCTGTCAAATTGGCGCCATAGTTCTTGGTGATCCGAGGTCGACTGTAACTACAATTACACTACTCATCTGGGGTCAGTGGGCCTATGCCCGCAGCACAAACCAGTGCATGTGGGTTTCCCAAGTGAGGGTGTGGTCTAAGTTGACTTTACCTCTACCTTTACTTTAGTAAAATTTCAATGTCCAGCACTGTATAGCCTACTGATACGAGCAGAACTTAGTCAAAATTCACAGTTCTGGACCTGTATAGGTATAAGACGGAACTTGGAGATGACGTCATAGGCCGGCCCTGTATATAAGCGATGGTCTCCCTAGGCTCTTTGCTATAATCGCGAGCAAATGGCTCCTTAAGGCAAAATCACAAAACGAATGGGTTTTTGTTTTGTTTGTGCTGTCCTACAGAGGTACTGTGCCAGAGTGAGCCACTGCAAAAGGATTAAAAATAAGATTATATCCCAGACGTCTCGAGAAGACAACCTATAGGGTCAAAGGTGTAGCTACAATTCCCTACCTGCTATCTACTTTGTTTCCATCAATCTATGGGGAGGAAGGAGGGATTCATTATCTCAAGCAAAAAGAGGAAGTGGCACACAATAAGAGCAAATGAGGAAAGAAGCTGACATGCACTACAAATTTCACTCATAACAGTACAGCGCATGAATGAAGAAAAGTGAGTAGGTAGCCTACATGACCTACATTAATGCATTCACTTAGGTTATGATAGGGTACCGTAGTTAAGATTAGGTTAGGAAAAGTTTGGTACAACTAGAACAGGTGCCTAACCAAACTTAAAACATAGGTAGCTACCATATAGCTATACATATATAAAATATAAAGTCAGGTGGGCCACCTACTAGCTATACGTACTGTACCAGCAATATTACCGTACCTATCAATTACTTTACTACTACCATATTGGCAGGGAGTCCCAGGACGATCAGTAGACATGATAGTGAGGAAAGAGCCTTCAGTATGTAACTATTAGAGAATTGTAGTTCATCTTGAGAGTATATAACACATACCGTACAACTTTATTACAGCATTTTGCTGCAGGTCTGGATTTAATATTTTGGCACTAAAATAGACTTACGACCTATCGAATGATTCCTAATAAACCTCTGGGTTTCATAACCCTTTATCTTGTGAAATAATCTGCCTTTCTCATAAGAATAGCACTATTTGAACAGTCGCACACAGACTATTCAACAGTATGAGAGTATGGGTCAACACCACCAAATCTGAAATAACAATCAACAAGTACAGCAGTAAATTACTTGCAGTAACGCTCACCAAGAGCCACAGCACCGAAGACCATGCCGGAACATCCAAACAGCCACCGGCCCACCCACTTCTGAGCACTACCACTCATCTGATGCTGGGCTGCTTGTACTGCTGTTGCACTGCTTCGACATCGCATGCTCCCTCCAACATTTCTCTGAAGAGTGAAAACATACATTGCATTCTTTCCAATTGTAATATAGGTAGCTAGCCCCTAGGCATTTCAAACTGAATTTGATATTTTAATCCATAAGACCAAACATACAATAAAATTATACATACCAATGATACCATACGGTACCTTTATCTTAATCTAAAAATAGCACTGATCTCCAGTATCAGAAATCTACATGGCAAGAGAATGAGATATCTGGAGGCAAGCAAGGATACACAGTTGGCAGTTGTATGCAGCCAAGCCCGAGAATCGTAAGGTCCAAGGCTCACCTTTGGCTCTAGAGACCAACCAGTATCTGACTCACACTCTTTGTGCACCAGAGAACTGATGCTTTATGACTTCAATTCTTCAAGAAAATAAACCAAATTTTAATCAGCTTCAATTCCACCTAGGAGAAGCAGCACAGTGGTCTGTATGACTCCTTGCTCTTAGCCTCTCACAAACAAATAGCTATAAATATGATTCAAATTTACAATGTACAACCCTGATACGAGTCAAATTTTGACAGATAGCCTAGCTAACTAACTAGCTACTTTATCCTACTCCTGAAATCTGATTATACAAATATAGTAGCTAGCTGGTAGGTGTTTTATGAATTCGTTCAAAGTTTCAGATCCAAAATGGCTTGAATGTTGCAACAAATGTTTCTCAGAGGTGAGCAAGGATAGAACACATCTGTTGGTAGCACCAGACCTCTATGGGGCATCTAAATGATAGTTCAGACTAGTGGTTTTCAATCTTCTTTTGATTGAGTACCACTGGGAGGTCTCGTACAGTCGCCGAGTAGCCAGCTCCGGGTCCAGAGAACCTTGATTCAATCAGGTATCGCTTTATTTTCATAATTGTCTAAGTAGAAAATGCAAATTAAGAAAACAATTCAATGCGGGGGCGGTATCTGCTGTTGTCTTTTTTCGTCAATAAAATGCAACTAATACTTAATTTATAATTAGAAGAAAAGTAAGCGTACTGTTTGAAATTAGCACTGGACCGATGGGACCAGGAGGGTGGCGGGTGGCAATTGCTACAAATCGTGGTCAGATTAGGCTATCCTGTAAACATTTTTTTGTGAAATAAGAATGAGTAGCTAAATATTGTTCATGATCCCGAAGGTGTTCGCGTACCACCTGGAAGGCCCTCGTGTACCACAAGTGGTACGCTTACCATAGTTTGGGAACTACGGTACCAGTTTAGGCAGTTTTGAGGCACAACCATTTTTGACAGATTCGGTGCTCCTAACTTATTTATCTTTTTTTTTTCAATCAATTTATGCCCCGCATCCCGGTAGCTCCATGTCCCAGCACTACGCCTCACTTTGACACGACGAGTGTACTCATCACCCATTACTCTAGGCCATGGAACTGAAGAGACTTTGGGCTTGTTTGATCCTCCAGAGGTGTTTGGTCCTTTAACACCACTAAGAAAAATTTGTTGCAACACTCTATCTATTCTCAGTGGCTAGCTCCGATAGAACACCTTTGTCAGTAGCACCAACATACCCAAGGCGAAACAGGGAGGGGTTTCATGCCGCCCCCCCCCCCCCTGAGTTGCTGGTGCAAAGGGATACTGAACTAATTGTGTATTTTTTTCCACTAAATTTCGTTTCAAAAATCATCCAGCTCCTGGGGCCCTCGTATGATAGTGCAGTATCTGACAGCTATCCTCAGGGTTACTCGCAAATTTTCTCTAGTTGTTTGCGGTATTCCTGACCTATCAAGAATTAGTGCATTCGGCACTGGGCAGAAAACTGTCCGGCTTGTCCAGGAACAAGTCCTTGGAGCCGCCCCGTGTTAGGGCAGTACTGCTCTAACTCGGAATTCTGCTGCATTCCACCCATACCAGAGCTCTGAGCTTAGTATTAAGCAGAAGGTAAAGCTCATTACTTCCTGGCATCCCTAGCACTAGCAGTTAAGGGCCATCGGCTTGGCTCCTCTAGAGCACGGGGCTAGACACCTTTCCCGGGGCCTGCTAGAGGTTTTCTCTGGACTTAACACCTACAGAGGAGGTGTATTACAAAACGTTGGCCTTCCCAGAAGGCCAACGTACAGGCTTCTACGCCTGTATTTCAGGCCCAAGTTCGCACACATCTGTGTGTGGTCGCTGACAAATAAAGGCAGACTCTGGGAAGCTGGTGGATCTGACGCAGACTCTGGGAAGCTGGTGGATCTGAAGCAGTCGCAGGGAAGCTGGTGGATTGAGGCAGGGACGCTGATGGATCAGACTCAGGAAGGCCGATGGATCAGACTCGGGGACGCCGACGGATCAGCAAATACCTCATCTTCCGTCAGAAAATAATTAGTTACTGATCTGAAAGCAAAGACCTAGAATCTCAAATATATTGAAAGGGGTGAGCCGAGAAAGGTGCAGAACTTCAAGTTTCTGCACATGGCAGACAATCATAATCTGGTCCCGTCAGAAACAGTAGGAGGGCTGCCCCTGGTTGACAGGCTCGGAGACCAGTGCCCTCAGATTTTTTTTTTTTCTGTGAAAGTTTCAGTGTCAACAAAGCAATAATGCTTTACCGCGGACTACATACCGGTAGTGCCAAGCAGCATCTCAAGAACAAGCCTGTCAATTTCGCTCTGAACTATGGACGTTGTGCAGCACCAATGGCTATCCATACAACTTTGCGATTTATTGTGGTAAAGGTGACAAAAAAAAGACACCACTTGGGACCCATGCTGTCTGTCCATTCCATGCTTGAACCAATAATTCATGCTGACTCGCACATTGGGTTCATTGGTAGCTATCTGTTGTTACTAGTTGTACACCTTTGGAGATCTTGCAAAGAAAAACATCCGGACATGCGGCAGCCTACGATACAAAGATACCAATGAATCATCTAAATTGCAGAGAAACAAGAGACGTGGTGACAATGATTTCAGGTCCTATGGAACAGTGCTGTGGGCGAAATGGAATGACAACAGCGTTATAGCTGTTGCTAACAACTACTATGACGTCGATCCGCCCGTTCGGTACATCAAGGGAAAAGGAGGGTGAAAACGAATGTAAAGTAACTGTCTCTCAACCTAACCTTGTCATAAGTATAACGCTGGATTGGGTGGTGTGGAAATATGCAAACATTTACGGCCAGCATATAGACCGAGGATTCCATCTAAAAAATAGCGGTAGAACCTTTCCAGGCATGCTCTGAGCCTGTGGTTGCTACTGAAAAATCCATGGAACTGTCAATGCATGATTTAAAATGAATCATCTGCAGTTTCTGCACTTCAGAAAAAAGTGGCGCATACACTTGTAGCAAGGCAAAGTGATAGAACAGCTCGGGGAGGACCATCTGGAACATTGATGCAATCAGTTCGATGTGATGATGCAAATAACGTTCTTGAATAATATGCAGCAATGGATGGTGTGTCATACTATGCCAAAAAATCGAGGTTACTCGAAATGTGGTAGAAAGCTTCACAAAGCATGCACTGATGCGTACTACCACTCAAAGTAATAGTCTAACCCTTAAAAAAAAATGGTGCCATAAACAATTCTATTATAAGTATCTTCACACTTTCCTTCTTTTTATATGGCTGCTTGTTTGCATGTGTTCATAGCACTAATGTGAATTTGGGTTGCCTTTTCGTTCATTCCTCATGTCTAAGGAATGTCATTATCTCAAATCAAGCAGGTTACCCTCACTATCCCGGTGTTTTACATTCTTGTATGTTTAGGGTCCCAAGCCGTCAACATTCTCATTTTAGGAACATATCAAAAATCTATCATACGATTAATATTTTTGGAAATGGGCTGAAATATTTTCTAATGAGATCAAATGAAGCTTGTATATCAAATTTCATCACATTCTGTCAAGAAATGATAGCCGCTTTTTAAAGGATTAATATTTGGCAGGATTGCAAGGCACTACGGTCTACACACCAAGAGAGCAACAATACCTGTACATATCGTGCAATTCTTTGGGTACAAGCACCTACCACCTAAATGTACCTATCGCTGCGCTAGATGGAATTGTTAGGGCCACGATGGACCGACCATCCAGTTTTTGAAGTTACGTTAACAGGTGGCACAGAAAGGACCAGAAAGGCCCACCACCGCAAAAATATGCAAAATTCTTCCGGTAATATACTTGGCGGAATTGTTAGGGCCACTAGGACCGACCACGAAGTATTTAAGCAAGCAATATATATGTATACTTTTTTGCATTGTTAGAGCTACAGAGGACCAACCACTAAGTATTTATTCCTCTGTTGCGAGGAAAATGAATTACTGAAACTTTAATTCAAGCACAATATACTTGGTGGAATTGCCATCAAGGGTTGACCACAAAGTATTTCTCTATTCCGAGTAAAAACGAATTACTAAAACTTTAATTTAAGTCACAAAAGCATAAAACACCATCTCTAGTCACTGGTCTTCATCAAACTGCTGCTCCTGTTCTGTGAACACAAGAAGACAAGAAGAAGAGATAAAAGATGGCAGCGCCCTAGGTCGACAAGACACCAAACACAGTCTCCAAAAACGTATCACTAAAAACATTAAAAACACATTTCCAAACAGAAAAAACCGCAATAGACCACTAATAACCCGTAATGGAGGTATTTCTCAAGCTCTAAGATCGATAGGTGAACAGTGGAGCAGCAGCTTGGACCAGAGCACTGACGGAGATGTTGACAGAAGCGTGAGTCGTAACAAAGTGCGGAGGCGTGGTGCTGGGACACTGAGCTTCCAGGGGTCGGGGCCAAAATAGATTTAAAAAAGGTAAAAAAAGCTTAAAAAGTTAAGAACACCGAATCAGTCTCAAAATGAGGATTACGCCTTGAAACAGTTCAACTATCATTTAGACGTCCCAGAGTTGGGCGCTGTCGCACGTCTGGTGCTACCGACAGAGGTGTTCTGTCGGAGCGAGCCACTGAGAATGAAGAAAGACATTAGAGTGAATAAAAAAAAAAAAAAAACGCTCTTTAGCTTAATGCATTGTTTATTTTTGGAAGTGCGCAGTTGATTCCAAGATAGCTTGCTAGTGCTAGTTTTAATGATAACTAGGTATCTAGCTATATATGGGTAGTTAGCTATGTATTACAGTTTCCATGTCCAAAATAATACAATAGCTATAATGCAAATGTAACGAGACACTTTGTTTAGCTTAATCCATATATGCTCGGTAGCCGCAGATGTTGCGTGCTGCACAGTTGTTCTGGGCTAGGTTCGGTCTTTGTGAATGCGCTCAGCATGCTGAATTAGCATATTTGCTTATGCGCATAGCTAGCTACTGCAAGGGTGCCTACCTTAGGGTAGATGGGATGGCTGGTTGTTGAACCTTCCGTTTCGGCGCCAGAGTTCTTAGCGACCAGTCGTTGGCTGCAGTAGCACCTACTCCTCTTGGGCCAGTTGGCCTATGTTTGCCACACGAACCAGTGCGGGTAGATTTGCCAGTAGACAGTGCAGTAAAAGTCAACTTTACCTTCACCTAGCTTCGTGTGTTGCAGTGAGTAGTTAGCCTGAGTAAATTATCATACAAAATGCTACAGTAGGTAATTACGTTAAGGTGTCCGAGTTGTAGTCAGGCTGTAAGTTAAAGTTAGATCTTATACCTACTACCATATAGCTATAAGTTTATAACAATGGTGACACTGAAAAGACAAAAGTTTGCAAAAAACATTCACAAGATATCTCAGATCTGCACCAATAGCTACATTAGCTAGCTAGGTAGATGATAATTCTCAAGAATAACGTACATAACATTCGCCTATCCTGGTATGGTAAGTGGCTACCTAGTACGGGATTGTCCATTAGCTACAGCCAAGTTGCAAGCTACTTGGTGCAGGGTTGCGGAGTCGGATGGTTCAAGGTCCGATTCCGACTCCTGGTCCTCCAGAATTTCTGACTCCAACTCCGACTCCTGACCCTCAAGATTTTCCGACTCCGAGTCCTTGGTCCAACAAGTAGATATTTGATGTAAACATTAAACATGTCCAAATAATTTTAGCTAGTATAAACATATCAAGTTAAAGATGCTAGGTGTATTGTACATATACAATATTTTTCATCATTTGGGAAATTAAATTGAGAACATGAGGACATTAAATTAATTTGGGTAAAACTTTTGCACATGGTACATTATGTGAGGGGGCATGGGGGGCAAAATAATAAATTTTGGACCGATTGTTCTGAAATATGCGTAGTACCCTATACCTATGTATTTTTGAAAAAGAAACACATTTTGCTCCCACAATTTCTTTGATTTAGGCCTTAGTTTTTGAGACAATGGAAATATATACATACATATACCTATGCATTTTTTAAATTTCAAAGGCATAGGACTCAATGAGATTTCATGCTACAATAAAAACGATGACAGTTTTGGAATCCTTGCAACATTCTTAACAAAATTACCGAGCTGGCCTCTCCATTTTCTATTCTGTCCGATCACTACCTAACTAAAATGTAAGGGAAAAAATTGGTTTTAAGCT
>LQNS02276883.1:26336433-26359185 GCA_001587735.2 Parhyale hawaiensis | reverse complement strand
AAAATAAAAGGCCATTTTTGTATGATACTTCTCATCTTTCTCCCCAAAATCACTGCATACAGAAAGTCCATAAATTAAGTGAATATTGGGTTCGAAAAATACTGACGGTACTTATTTGTACCACCATTGAATTTTTTCTATTCATGGCAAAATTTTATTTTTATTGACTAAATCATTTATTAGGCCTCGAATGAAGTAAATTGAGTGAAAAGTTTCTTGAAAAACATGATATTTTATATTGCCGTATCGAAAGGGTTAACCTAACCTTGTCTAACCTAATCTTACATAACCTAACATTACCTAACCTAATCCTAATTTCGCTTGTTTGGGACCGCTCGGTATTTTCTCCCATAGAAAACAATAGGAACTTCAAAGTCTAATATCTCAAAAACTAAGCATTTGCAACAAAAACGTCATTCATGTAAAATGTCTTGAATTGACCCAATTTACATACTGAACACAAGAAAAGTCATGAAAATCATGTGTAAGCGAAAGTAAAATAATACGAGCTGTTCTTCCTAGCATCAATGGTTCGTCTTGCAGCAGTTTTTTAATGGAGGGGTGTAAAAGTGATTGGAGACTAACACCTCTAGCCTACCCTATAACTACTTGAAGCTAAGGTTAGATTATTATATCTATTGAGTGTTAAGTATAGCACATCATACACTATTCTGTACTAGGCTACTAGCCTAAATGAAACCAAAATCTTTGTTTAAAATCCTAGCGCTGGCTTCACTGCTGCCTAGGCTACTGACAAACAAAACTTCGTTGGTAAATACACCGCTTTGGTTGTTAACGAAAACACGCCTCTGACGGGTGTTTTTATACCAAGTTGTGTTCATGAAAGGTACTGTTTACAACTTCGTTCGGAAATACACCGCTTTGATTGTTTATGGAAAAACGCCTCTAACTCCACAGATTAGTAAAAAGTTATGTTCATGTACGGTATTGCTTGCAACTTCGTTCGTAAATACAACGCTTAGTTGTTTATGGATACCAGCTTCCAACGCTTCAGAAGCGTATTTTTATGGCAAATTTTTGTTCATAAGTGGTACCACTTCTTACTTGGTTCGTAACTACAATACTCAGTTGCTTATGGAAACACGCCTCTAATTCCACAGATTCGTGTTTTTATAGCAAAATTGTGTTCATGAATGGTACTGCTTACACCTTCGTTCGTAAATACAACGCTTAGTTGTTTATGGATACAAGCCTCCAAAGCTTCAGAAGCGTGTTTTTGTGATAAAAATTTTGTTCGTAAATGGTACCACTTGCAATTTCGTTCGTAAATAGAACGCTTAGTTGTTTATGGAAACACGCCTCTAATTCAACAGATTCGTGTTTTTATAGCAAGATTGTGTTCATGAATGGTACCACTTGCAACGTCGTTCGTATATTCACCGCTTTGGTTGTTTACGGGAACACGCCTCTATCAGCGTCTTACTGTGACCATCGCGCATGATTCGCACGTTTTTGTGACCGCATTTTGACGTGATTCTGATAGCAATCAACCGTGATCAGTGGTGAGAACTGATTGCAAAATGATTTCCTCGGAAGGCTAATCATGCGTGATCAAAGAGTGATTTCAGCCCTTGGACAAGTACACGTTCAAAATTTGAAACCCAGTGTCATGATGTTTTCTTATATTTTGGGATAAATAAATTGGATAACATTGTGATGATTGTTTGTAATATTGACTTTTAAAATTGTAGTTCTCTAAGTTTTGTGCCTGTGTATGTTTAAAATTCTTTAAACACTATTAGTTCAGTTATGCATTGGCTTCAAAATAAATAAAGGCTCATAAGAATTCCATGCCCTACCTGCAATAAAATATATATTTCGAAATTTGACGTGGCCTCTCTGTTTTTTTTTTTTTTTTTTTTACAAAATCGTTGACCGTTCTTGTGCCTTTCACTGATCACGATGATCATGATCACGGTGATTCTGATCACGAGCGTGGCCACAAAAAGAAGCCTTAACTCCACAGATACGTGTTTTTATAGGAAAAAAAGAAAATCACGGATCTGTAGAGTTAAGGCGTCTTTTTTGTGGCTACGCTCGTCATCAGAATCACCGAATTGTGTTCATGAATGGTACCGCTTTCACAGGAAACGTGTTTTTATGGTAAAATGTGTTCATGAATGTTACCGTCTGCAACTTCGATCGTAAATACACCGCTCTGGTTGTTTGCGAATACACGTCTCACGGTTTCAGACGCGTATTTTTATAAAAGTGTTGTGTTCGTGAATGGCACAGCTTACAACTTCGTTCGTATGTACACCGCTTGGTTGTGTACGAAAACACGCCTTTAATTCGTCGGACGCGTATTTTTATAGCAAAGCTTTATTAATGAATGGTACTGCTTATAACTTCGTATGATAGAAGTCGAGGTGGAGACCTACTATTCCAAGCTCGGTCTCATTATCTCACGCTCTCAGTGTGAATGCTCACACCTATCTGTGGAATGAAATAGGGTAGTCCTAAATGCCTTAAACCAACGGAAAACAGCGAAAACCAAGGCAAAGACATGGAGAAAAACAATAGAAAACATACAAAAACAATACTGTGTAAATAACGCGCACAAAACATCCGGAACATAATGCTATAAAGTCATGATACAAAAGGCAACTCAACGACGACCGAACGACGTAACAAGTTAATACAAAAATTTAACGGAAACCTTTTAGTACCTATACGTTGTCTCCACATGTATTTACCGCTTCGAATTTACAGTGCATAAAAACTTGATTGCATTGATGTGAATAGTAATGCTTAGAAGCGTTATTATGAGCTTGAGTTTATTATCATTCTAATGTGAAAGTTTCTATGATGACGATTTCTCGAGTTCCCCACTCAACTTCCAGCAGATAATCGAGGTTCCACGAACCTCCTTCTAGAGACAAGCTATCATTTCTCCCACAGATCTGTTGGAGCTTCCCACAAAACAGCAACTCTGCCGCCCGTCATGAGCTACGACAAGAAAGGACGGACTTCCCACTATAGGTTTGAGGGAAAGAGGAGGTAGCATCATCGGCAAATGCGAGAATGCGAAACGGGTGGGAAAATTTCCTTACTTATTGTCATTTTATATTTTCTATTTTTTTTTCTCTGTTGCTTTACGTTGGTGTCCGGTAATTTGGACTACCGTAATTTTCTTATTATCAACACCAAAATCTAAGCCTAGCCTAATACTTTGTGCCTTTTAACACTATGGAAACAGTTTCAGTAATTTTTTAAGGATCCGTTCGTAATTTTTGAGCTTTGTTGCTAAGAAACATCCGTTCATAATTTTTTGAGTGAGGCTTTGCTGATAGGAAATATTCGGACAATATGTGACTCCAGCCAAGTGCTGACTATGGGAGACCAAGGGCTTTATAATTAATAAAGGCTCATAAGAAATCGATTCCCTACCATTTTCTCTAAATACAATAAAAATATATTTATCAAAAATTGACTTGCCGTCTCTGGTTTGTTTACAAAATCGTTGGTCGTTCATGTGCTTTACAGTGATCACGATGGTTGTGATCACGGTGATTCTGATCACGAGCGACGCCACAAAAAGACGCCTTAAACATGTCAAAAGCGAGAAATTGTTGATACAGCCTGAAACCTCGTCAATAAACGCGGAAGAGGCATAATATAAGTTATTATGAACAGTAAACGTGCTACGAATCTTAGGTACATAATTACATCATTTCCAGGCAAGACGGAACCTAACCAATCTATGAGATGGCCGTAAATATCTTTAAGAGAATCCTTAGAATCGATAAATGGTGTACCATTGCACAAAAACCTTTTCCTTTCAGAAGATTACATAAAAATTTAAAATTTATTTATAGATATATATATATACAAACATATACATGCCGAATAATTTGTTTGTCTCGTGAAGCAAATACTATCTACATAAAATGTAATTAGTAGCCAATCTCGCTTACAGTACAGCATAACATGTGTGTGAAATTTATTTTAGGAATACTGCTCTGCAGTGTAGCACTGTTTAAGGAGTTTCCTAACTTATCAGGGCTCCACAGTGTGGCACCGTTTGAGAAGTTCTTGGCTCACTGGGGCTCCGCATTGAGAGCTAGCATGGTTTAAGTATTTGTAGTTTAGTTTGGTGTGTAGGGATTCATTGGTATCTACAAGTGATGTGGATTCCTCCATGGTCTCGCTGTCCTGCACTTAGGGCGTCTGGGCCTGGGGAGATGCAGAGTTGAGGTTGCAGTGTCTTGTATAGTTGAGTGACCTGAGCAGCTTATGCTCCAGTGAGTTTGTCGCAAAAAGGTAGAATCTGAGAGCTTATTTGAAGTAAAGTAACGTTAATTATAAAAGTCAATGTAACTATTTCAAATATTCAATCCTCATGCCTGCCTGACGGCAACATTCAAAAGCTCCAANTTTTTCGAATCGCTCAGTGAAAAAGAGCTCTTCGAATAGAAACCTTAAAGGTAAGCATGAGTTACCCTTAACTTAATTTTGTTTTAATTGTTTTGATGTTTCTACTAATTTGCCACAAGTTTGCTGTGACCGGCCAACCTGCGGTGGCATAACATGTATTATTTAGAGCTGACCAGCCACTATTTGGTGGCAAAAGTTGTGTTATTTAGAGATATGCTGGCATATCGATTCAAAGATATGATGTTGCAGGCTGCCCATGCCCTACTGCACATCACCCCGCTACTGGAACTACAATATGGCAACTAACAACTATGTAATTTTTAGCCATGCACTGTTAACAGATACATTTGTACCAGTGCACGAACTAAATGTGGGCCACATATGCTGTGAAATCCATGTGGCCTACATTGGCTAATAACTGAGAAGTAACATTATTTTTTGAAATAAATTCTATACGTTCATGTTGATCTCGTTCCACCAGCGACATTTTATGCGACAGCATTCCAAAAGACCCATTTGTATCACGGCATAAGCCATATGTACACTCGTGTTCATGTGGCGTTCTAATAACGCAAAAGTAACCTTGTACCTTGGTGCAAATGGGTCTCTTGGCAGGCTGTAACATAAAATGTCAGAGCTGGCACGGGATCAACATTACATATACAATTTAGGTTAAAAAGTAATGTTACTCTTCAATTATTAGCCAATGTAAGCCACATGGACAAGAGTTTACATGGGGTTTACATTTCGCTGGTACCGTCGTATAGATGGGTTTTTTGGCATGCTGTAATACAGTGCGTTACCTTTGATTGTGCAAATAGAATTTTTTTACTTAATTTTTCCAGATGAGTGTTTAACTTCAAAATATCAACATTAACTAAATGTATGGCTATGTTGCCAATATAAATAGCACTTGTAGAATAAATATTTAGCCATTGGTTAAGTTTATCATACAATTCGCTTATTTACGAGTTTTTTTACTGTTACCTCAGATTATGCAACAAGCTAATAAAAATGTCATAAAGAGGAAATAAATACAATGAACAGGAATATTGTTATTAAACGTCCAAAACCAAGAAATTATAACCAAACAATTCAATAAACACTGAAATAAGTATTCAGTAGTGGTAAACATAACAAGTTAATTTTGAACATGGCAACCTCCATTTTTCACAATTTTTTAAGACGACTATCTACAGACTTTGTCAGATTTGATATTTCAAATGGCGGAATAGAATCTGCTGCTGTTTTTACTGCATTCTACAGGCTTACTTTGCTCGAAAACTGCTGACCACCTTCACAGATCTTCCTTTTGATCATTGCCCAGAGTTTCTCAATGGAATTTAAATCGGGTCTATTCGCTTGCCAGGTCATAATCCTTTTTAATTTGAATCCTCCATCCGCAAGCCAGTTAGCAGTGTACCGTGCTCGGTGTGAGGGAGCGTTATAGTGCTGAAATATCAATTTGGAGCTGCGTGCAATAATCTGCTCACCAAGCCATGGAATCAAGTTGGCTATAAGAAACTGGCAGTACCGTTCTGCATTCAGTTTAACTCCTTCTGCCACTTCAAATGGACCAATAATGGTGTCGTCTACTATCTTGGCCCAAAACATTACACCTCCACCACCTTGTTGACGCTTAAGCCGTGTCTGTTGAAGTCGGTCATGGAGAACTCATCCAGACGCCCATCCATCTGGACCATCATGAGTGGCTCTACTTTCGTCAGTAAATATGACATTAGAGAAATCAGTTTTCATGTTCTCCTCAACCCATTTGACCATATTTTCTTTATGAGTTTTTGTTAGAAGTGGTCGTTTAATTGCCTTGTTCACTTTCCCTAGCTTCTGCAGAACCTCACATCTTGTCTTTCTGCTTAGTATTGTGGCTTGAGCGTCTTCAAATATCGCCTTACTCGTAGAAAGTTGTTTTCTATCGATAACAAAACAAACAAACAAATGTCATTATTATCTCGTATACAGGGTACAGTGGATACACCTATCGAGGTTTTCTTTTTGCCTTATTTCTAGAATTTTGAAGAAGTGGTAGTGTGAAGAGCAGGAGAAGCAGTCTGTGATGAGCGTCAATTTAGGATCCCTCGCCGTGCGTCACCTGGCCTCTTGGTGCTGGAGTGCTCCACGCAGTGTACATCCGTAGCGTGCCGTCCGGGGAATCGAACCCGGGCCCCGTTGATACGATGCCGAGCCGTTGTCACTTCACCACCGAGATGGTGATCCGAGAGGATGTCACATATCCCGAACAGTCAATTTCCTCGTAGACGCTCTATAAGGAGTTTTCCTGTTGACTTTACCTTCAATTGCACAAGCCTTAATTGTTTGCTGATCACGCTGTAATTCCTTGGAAACTTCGAGTGTTGTCTTACCAGAAGCCAGTAACGAGGTCACTTTGATCTTTTCCTCACTTTTTAAATGGCATTTCTTGCCCATGTTGACTAGAGTGTGATGTTGCACAATGTGGGGTAACAGCAGAACCCCGTGCGATAAGCAAATGTTGTTAAAACGTGGGAAATTGTTCCGTTTTCTTTTTCTCTAGTTGTTTTTATAGTTACAACATACCCGTGCACTAACTTACTATTCGCATTTTAAATGTTTGACACTTATCTTAACAAATAAGTAAAAAAAATGTATTTGCATAATCAAAGGTAACGCACTGCATAAAATGTTACTGGTTGCACGGGCTCACCATGTAAATGTACAATTTTCTTCGAAAAGTAATGTTACTTCTGAGTTATTAGAGAATATAAGCCACATGGACTTCGGAGTACATGTGGCTTACATTTTGCGTGTACCGTGGAACACATGTGTCTGTTAACAGTGCATGGCAAGAAATTGCATAGTTGCCATATTGTTTGCTCATATAAATGAAATATTCCCAAATAAATTTTTCACATATGTTATGATCTACTGTAAGCGAGATTGACAACAAATTACATTTTTATTTAAATATTATTTGTTTCACGAGACAAACAAAATAATTGGCGTATATATATTTTTATTTATAAATAAATTGTTGATTTTATGTATCATCTTCAGGATGGAGAAGGTTTTGCGCGATGGTACACTTTCTATCAATTCAAAAGATCGTCTAAAAGATATTTACGGCCGTTCCATTGATTAGTTCACTTCCGTCTTGCCTGGAAGCAACGTAATTTTGTACATGAGATTTGTGGCCCGTTTCCTGTTCATAATAACGTACGAATACTACTATACTCTTCCGCGTCTATTGAGGATGTTTCAATTAACCCTACAAAGGGAGACCTGAGGTGTATTGCACCTCACCCTGCAGAAATTTACATCTTTATTACTTTCAAATTTCAGTAGAATTGCTGGAGACTTGTGAAGTTTTTTAAAATGGCAATTTTCATGTTTTGTGCAAAAATTTGAGTGAAAATTCAATAGATTTTATGATAAATGGTTCCTATAAAGGGAGACCTGTGCTATAGTGCACCGCACTCTGCATTTGTACGGCCTGCAGTCCCGTACGTTTCACCTTCTGTATTTAACTTCATGCCAGTGTTATAATTACTGATGGACAATGAAACTTTATACATATTATTTATAATAACTATAACCACCTTAGCTAAATGAGGCTACGTCAGTGTAGTCGCAGTCCATTGTACAGTATTCTGTATCATTCAATGAATATTCTTGTGTACACTTGTAGTATATTTATTGTTTTGCTTACGTCGCAGTACAGTCCACAGTACAGTACTGTGGTACAGTCTCTGCAATACAGCAGGCGTCCCACAGTTCCCGAACACATGCACACTGCCTGCGTTGGCGAACAAACTGCCACGGTTATCGTACAAAATGTATATGGCTGTATGCTTTCTACCGTTCTCTTAGAAAGGTTCATTTTATGGAGTCTTATTGTGATATACCGTTGAATTGATGATTCTAATTGTATCTCAACTTATGTATGAATGTCTGAAGAGTATGCCTGTTGATTTTTTTTATAATAAATACCGATAAATAATGAATTTATTAGCAAATCATTAGGCTACGGTACATTGCACCTCACCTCTCCCGTTATAACTCCTGGCTAGGGGTCTCCCTTTATAGGGTTAATATAAAGAATTTTTCCCTTTTGACTTGTTTATTGTTTTATATGAAAAAAATAACTTCCTCTTTAACGCTTTTTTACACTATGTAGAATATGATTATTCAAAAGTTTTTCATTTCATCTCGTCGACATGTACCACGGCAGTCACATTATTCGGTTCATTTTAACTTGACACATTGGTGTCCACCTCCCTTAAAGTGTCCACCTCGTTGACCCCAAGTCACTTACAGAATGGCCAACACCTTGTAGCTCCAGCTTCCTGGTATTACTCAGGGCGAAGCACGATTATTATTATTATGATAGTTAGGAATATAATAGTTTTCTATGAGGTGAGACAGAAAATTAGTTTTAAGCATAACTCAAACACTTTCAGTTTATCTGGTCATTTTAGTTCATATGTGAAAAATGATTGTGTAGTATCTTAGCTGTTATAAATAAATTTCATGGTGTTCTTAGACAGTAAATGGACTTGGAGGTCTCACAACATTAACTACTGTAAAAATCCACAATGAAAATTGCTCAACATTGCAGAAGTAAAGATGTAATACGATAATTTTATTCTATAACATCGTTGTACTGTACATATAAGGTTGTTCTTCACTGGCACCTCAGTAAAGAACTGAACGAAGCCCACCAGGAATTACATGTCAAGAACTTCAGACGAAAATGGGGTTTGACATTCACATTCGCGAGTACATAGAACCGTGATGCATTTGTTAGCAGCAGCCCCATTGAGCTTGAAATTATGTTACTGCTTGAAATATTCATGGCGCCTCACCAATACAGCCCTGAGTGTCCTTGAAATGTTGAAACCCCGTTTTATAGAGCAGTATTTAGGGCGTGCTTGATTTGGTGCCGAAATTGAGCCATCGAGGCTTAACTTGTCCAAAACTTAGACAGAAGCTTTGTTTTTGTCACTTTGACTAGTATTGCAAGTGTTATTAGAAGTAAAGCGATTACTTTGAGCCTGCTAAAAACTCCATCTTACGCAGTAAGACTGAATTTCTGGAACTCTAATAGATGAATAATTGAAGGTCAGTGAGTCGAAGCAAGCGCACCTTCCTAAAGTTTCGCACAAATCAAGCCTTAGAGGCTTATTTTTGCTGCTCAATCGAATGAAAATGAGCTCTCAATTTTCGGAATTCTCAAGCATAATCGATTTAGGATTGTCGCCTGAAACTCGGTTCAGCGGAGCGATGCAAAGTGCACCTGTCCAAAGTTCCGAGCGAGTCAAGCCTTTAAATTACCTTACCTTAGGCGTGTTCACACGTCCCTCATCGTAACGCGTTCAGTCTAACTGATGGACGCGGCGCGTTCATTTGATGAAGCAGCTGCACTAAACGCGGGAGACTAAAGGATGAAACACATCCCTTTTCTGAACGAGCCGCTTCGTTCAAGTTTGGCAAACAGAACCTATAAATAATGAATTGATCCTCTGTAGCGTTTTCAATTCATGAACAAGTAGACGAAATGCTTATTTTACCGCCATTTTAATGATCAAAATCACTGTATTCCCGTTTAACACAAGAAAACTAACAATGCTGAATATGTTGTGCTAAGAACACAGACGCACATTTTTGATTCGACAAAGAATGATTTGCTGCGTGCTGTTTCCACTTTTGTTGGTTTATCAGGCTACAAATATTTTGAAAATAGGCTGTTCCTATCAAATTCAGGCTATTACATTATGGAATACAAATGTGACTTCAATCCGACGCGAAATATAAGCGAAAAAGTAAAGAAACGAGATCATAGCTGAACGGGCGGCGTCAGTCATTTGAATGAAAATCGCTTCTACGTGTGGACAGCGACATCAGAAGTTGACTCGCGGCTCGTGCTTATTTTCGTGAGTCAAAGCGTTGCGATGATAGACTGGTGAACTGGCCCTTAGATCACCTTAAACGAATTTCATCCAACTGACGCGCAGCTAATGTGGATATCTACTGGAATCAGGCAACTCCTCCCCCACACCCCGGACCACTGAATGAAGGGCGTTGGTACTGGAACTGGGTTACCCTGGTATTGGGGCCCGGTCTGAAACTGCTGCCAACCACTCAACCACTTGTCCGGCCTGGCCTTGAAGATTTTGTCCCTCCCCCCCCCCCGGAGTGTCAGGCTCCTGAGTTCATTTGGCACAGGGTTAAAGAGGCGTGCCCTAGGAAAAGTGAAGCTGTGGTGCACTAGTGTTTGCACTCCTTGTTTATCTCCACCCGCTCCCCTCACATAGCAGAGACGACTCCATCTGGGATTTTCATTCACTCGGAGGCCCACATTCGTGACCAGACCCTCAAGGATATTCCATGTATATATTTATCACGCTATACCTTTCCCCTGAGTTTCTGGAGGGAGTAGAGCCCCATGTGCTTCAGCCCTTGCCAGTAGCTCAGGTGCTGGACTCCCTCGATCCTGCTGGTAAAAGTCCTCCGGACCGACTCGAGCATCTGGATGTCGCCTATTTTGTCGGGAGACCAGAGCTGACAACAGTACTCCAGCCCGGGGAGCATAAGTATCCTCTACTGTATCAGCATACAGTGCCACTCCCTGGTCCGAAAAGTCCTCAGGATCCAGCCAGTTATAGTTCGTGTTGTTTTTACTATTTCATTGATGTGGTGGCTGAAGGTCAGGGAAGATTCTATATTTTAGTCCTGGCAGGTGTAGCCTGTGGTGTCTTTAATATCTTGGAAGGGTCCATAGCAGAGAAGCGTAAACTTTTCTCCATTTAGCTGCATATTAGTAGCTTCAGCCTATTGGGATTAAATCACCTTGTCTTTTCGGCGTCTGTGGCTGACACTTTTTCATCATTGTGGAGTGTCGTCTTTGAACCAACAAATAAGAAGCGGATGTTTCTTCAGAAGACAACACAATTTACAACTAGAGCCAGAGACCAACCAAAAGGTAGCTTGTGCTATGAGAAGGTGCAGTGCGAAGTGTTCTGTTTCGTCGTTTCCTGCAGACATTAGAAGAGTGTACAGCTGTCTAGTTCTAATTCGCTATTTATAGATATCATAGATGCACTAGTGACATTTTTTTTAGAAGCAAACTGCATTGATGGCGAACATTTAAGAAACGTGTTTACTGGACACTCAACAGTGTTTGCAAGAACGCACCAATCACAGTGCGTGCTGTTCCGGATTGTTCGGCAAATGGTGAGTTCTATGCTTACAATTTATTTCTCTTGTCTAGTGCCTAGGTATAAATGAAAGAAGACCATAAGCGAGAGTAGGCGTCCATTTAGGGGATAGGTTCTCTAAGAATATTTTGACCTAATTAATTAATTTATTTATATCACAATTAAATAAATATTGTATTAGTATTGATAATAATTATTACCATTATTATTTCATAATTATTTCTAATTAATTATTATATTATTGTTAATTTTCAGTTTATTAGAATCTTGTGATAGGTATTATTGCTGCTCCGCATCTTCCATGTTCGGTGGTCATCACCAAATTTTATTTGAAATACATTTTTTATGTATTTTTATGTAGAGTTCGAAAGCGATAACTATTTTTCATACAAACTTTATGGTTTTCGAGTAAAGTGACTTTGAAACTATTTCCTCCCATCTATTACTGATGAAATACAGACTTTAATAAATTGGAGCTTCTTTCAAATATATTGAATATAGTTTCACAAGATAATATATGAACATAAAAAGCCAGACCTTACCTAATGAAAGCAAATCTATTTCTATATATTCATTTTAACAAAATTTGAGAGTTTCGAGCTTAAGAAAGAAAAATATATTCAAAAAGTATAAAATTGTCAAATTTTGAACTTCTTTAGTAATAGATGGGAGAAAAAATTTACAAACCTCTTTACTAAATAACCATTAATTTTTCTAAAAACAAATATATGTGTCAATATCGTAAATGTTTTCGCTCACAATATTATTCATTGATTTGCTAGATTTGGTCTCTATTTGATAGCATTGTTTTTGGATTTTTGTTTAAATTACTACTTGCTTTTTATCTATTGTAGTTTTTAAGATATAAATACATTCTAATTAATTAAGTTCAACGAATTTTATTCCCCCGAATATGTATACTAAAATGAAAAGATATTGCGATGTAATGTTTTACAAATCATTTAGAAATGATTGAATATCAGATTACATTTCCAAGAAGATTCATATCATAGCCTATATTGACACCAGCCGTATCCAGGATACGGAGCACCATTCCTGAAACGGAACTGGCAGGTAGCAGTCTAGGACTCTTAATTTTAAGAGGTAAATGTAACAAGCATGGCCGTATTTATAGTAGGCCCTGTTCTACCACAACCGAAAATATGGTACAGTCTGACACGCGGCTCTGTCTCGGGCGAGGCCAATGCGCCTTTCTAAGGTTGCGGACAAGTCTAGTAGAGTGGATTTAGCTTAAATCAACTTAAGCGAGCCTATCAACGGCACCTGAACACTTTGCAGAGTGTAAAGTTCAGATTATGGGCATTTTCGACTGGGCCCCCGAAATGAAGCCTTCGAAGTCTGACTTGTTCGAAACTGCATGCAGGTGCCCTGGCTTCGACGAGCTGGATTAAGTTTCAGGTGTTGACTTTCAATTGGCTACTCTTGAGACTTTCGGAAACTCGGTCTTACTCCGTAAAATGGAATTCTCAACAGGCTCAACAAAATCGGCTTGCGTCTAACAGTTGCAACACAATCCCAAGGAACAAAGTCAGACCTTGTGACTAAGGTTCCGGGCAAATAATTTTTGTGCCCAATCGAACGCGCTCATTCCTATATCATGTATCATTCTTATATCAGTATAATCCAGTCCGCGGAGATACATAAATCATAGTTAAGATGAAGTTTCCAACAATAAGGAAATGATATTGTCCTGCCCAACGAATCTAACTACAATATACCCCATTTTTTGCAGAAAATTTCAGGTGGCACACAGATATTAAATCGCTTAGAAAACAAAGGTTCGTAAATATTGTTGTTGAAAGATATTAAGGAACTAAAGCGGCAACTTCCAGCAATAGTCACCATGCAGTCCTGTACAATTTGGGTAAACAGAAGCAAAGTAAGCTTCAAGATTTCTTTTCGCTTTTTCTTCTACTAACATGATTGTTATAAAATATAATTTATTTCACTTGGCCTCTAGCATAAAAACACACGAGCTGCAAAAGTGAGGTGAAGTCGGTGTAAATCGCCGAAGTCTAACACCCTCACTGCAGTCCAGCAAAGAGTGAACAAAAATCGCCCAGAAGTCAGTGTACTTGACCTCCGCGAAATGGAAGAAGGTGCAAGAAGCGTGGATTTATGGTAATATCACGGAACCAGTGATAAATTTTCCTGCAAGAACGACTTGCCTGTCGCTGCAAAGCAGTAAAAACATCACAGGGAGCAACGCGAAATGCTGAATTCTTGAAAAAGTACAGAGGACCCGAACATTGTGGCTGCTTTTTGAGGAGAGTCGGCCGTAGGTTACTGAACTTTGGGATCAGCACAAGGTCTCCCTTTTTGTTTTTTATAGAGTGACTTTTGTTGTTAAAAAGAGAAATATGGAAATTTTGCAAAAAATAATATTGAAATGTTTCCAAACAAGCCATCGGAATCACTTTGAATACACATAGCATAAGCTGATCCAGTCTACTGCGCTAATTCTTGTCGGTTTCCTGATCAACTGCACTGCATTATGTAATTCCTAAAGCTGTTAGTTTGGCAACCATCTCTGAGGAGTTTGAAGTAAACAATTGAACTTTAATGTAGACAGAACTCCGCAAAAAGAAAGCAATTCTAACTCGGTACAGCAGTAATTAAAGTTGTACGCCACTACCTGGACGCTGCTTAATATTTTACACTAATATACTGTGAAATTTTGCATCTAACTTTAATAGTCTAGAACGCTTTTTTTATCTATCTTTAAACAGCTGTGAACGGATCACAAAACCCAGTTAGTTAAATCTCCGGTGCAACTTCCGTAGACTCAATTCGAAAACAGGGCATTTTACTCCATGCCTAGAAAATACCACCGCGATTGCTGTTACAATTTTAGCACAATGTGAATTTTGGGTATTCTCGTACGTTGCTTGATGCAGGTTCGGGTTTAGAGGTCTTCCTTTGGTAGTTATATTGAACTTCGACTTCTTGACTCGCAAAGTGTAGTGAGTATTTCAGCACAATTGTGCGTGTCACAGACTCGCCACCTCAACTTCAACTATACCGCTAAGTTTTCCTCGATGGGATGTCTCATGGAGTCTTACAACAAGGGGTCCTAGTCTTATATAGGTTTTAGTTTCACCACAGAGAGCCTTAATTTGTCACAGAAAGTCTCACTTTGTGTGCCATTATGGCACAAAATGTCTCGTCTGGCGAGCAGGTACTTAAATGCATTGTATCATAAATCTCAGTTTTATCGCAAAAGTTCCCTGTCTCACCACCAGAGATCATCGTCTCACTGAACCAGAAGTTCTAGTTTAACCACTAGAGGTCTCAGTTTTTTCTCAAGTGGGTAACCGTTTCAGTATCAAGGTGTTACTCCTTTTTTGCCAGTGGTCCTAGGAAACGTTCACGTCATGTAAGGCTTGACATGTGCCAAACTTCAGAGATTTGCATTGGCTCCGTCCCGTCGATAGGCATTCCAGGCACTGATCTTTATTCGGTTGCCTTTAAGGTTTTCAGTTCTGCTCCGTAAAGCGGATTTTTCCACCGGCTCAACGTAATCGCGTTGCTTTTAGCATTTGCAATTTTGCAATACGATTCAAAGTGACAAATCCAAAGCTCTTTCTGAAGTTTCGGACAAGTCAAGCCTGGAAGGGGAAATTTTGGGGCCCAGTTGAACAGAACATGTCTCTACTGTCCCTAGCAGGAGTTATTTGGGTTAATTACATGAGAGCGCGGTCCCACCGTAACAGATCGTCGTCACACCTCAGAGGTCCCAATTTCGCCATAACATGGCCCTCGTTTCGCCACCACAGGTCCTAGTTTCGCCACCACAAATCCTTGTCTCTAGTCTCATCACCACAGGTCCTAATTTCGCCACCACAGGTCCCTAGTTTCGCCACCACAGGTCCTAGTCTCTAGTCTCATCACCACAGGTTCTAGTTTCGCTACCACAGGTCCTAGTTTCGCTACCACAGGTCCTAGTTTCGCCACCACAAGTCCTAGTCTCTAGTCTCATCACCACAGGTCCTTTTCTCGCCACCAGAAGGCTCGTAGCGCGTCGCATCATCTCCTCACTGCGAGATGTTCCGTGCCGCTGTGTCATCACTCACGCTCTCCCCTGCCCCCAGGATGCTTCTGTAACCACGCCACCGTAAATTCCACTTAACGTCTTGCAAGTTCCTTGGCTGCAACGTGCTTTTCAAATATTCATCGACGCAACGTATTAGCCTCCTACGTAAAAACAAGATCGTAATGGGCTTGGAGGCAAATTAATCAGTCTCCCCTTACATTTGATCTGCAAAGAAAATGACCCCAGGGACAAAGCTGAAGAACAACTTCCTCGTGCTTCTGTCGCGGATTGTGAAGGGGGAGTCAAACAAGCTAATGTTGCTCCATTAACGCTGTATGGCCGCCAGGAGGGCGAGTCGTCTTTAAAATATCATACATGCTGTTATTAATTGGGAACAAGAATACTGCATAGTATATGCGTCGTAAAGTTTATCTCAAAAGGATACACTTTCTGTATTAATTTAGGGCTGAAAGTTACCTTTGCTCCTAAAGTCATCAAGATACTTGAAAACTGCCGATACTCATATGTCTCGACTTTCTGGAAATTCGTTACTTGTTTCACTTTAAACACCCACCAAAATAAAAGAGAATGTGTTTGAACCAACAGACTTCGTTCATAAGCTCATACTTATGAGTGGTAGCACACCCCGAGGGCCGTTATTTTTTCTTTACAAATATCTAAATGACGCTGGGTGCGTTTCCGTCACGACTCGTAAATATTTTTGCTCTTACGGAACCCGCTGCATTAGGTAACTTATGAACACGAAATATGTGACAGCAGGACCATCAAACCAATGATATTAAGCTTGCAATCAGTCACTCATCAACACAAAATGAACTGTGATAATAGTGGTCATTAGATAGCTGATCCTTCAAGTGCAATAGCCCTAAAAAATTTAGTCTTTCTTTGAATCTTTCGTGGCTAAGGGGTTTGTCACACTACTACCTAATGTTTTTTTTTTGGAATTTATTCAATAATAATTAGTTCTGACCAATGATGCAAGCTCATACGAAGAACACAGGAGGCCCCTAAAGCAAACTAATCAAAACAACAGAATGCGCTGCGGTCACAACTTCAGGATTGCCTCTTCTGCACCAGGATCACCCACCGATTAAAATTGCAGCGCAGTTGGTAACATACCACATCAGAAGTAATTTTATTTGTTTTACTTTGGCCCAGTGAACACATGTTTTGCCTTAGGTTAGCTAAAAGAAAAGGCTTTTATTGCGACACCAACGCTTCAGTACCCGTGTTAACAAGTCTATATACACAAAATGAAACTCATCTGACAGAGATTTCCCAACACGGTGAATATCTTTGCGAAGGTGGATCAGTGCGCATAGGAACAGCAAGTCAAGAAAGAAGAAGAAGAACAGAATAAAACATCATCAGTACGAGCATGAGAACTGAAGGAAGCAAAGTGAGCACAAAGATAGATTTCCTGAAGGCCTAGGCAAATAGCTAAGGTACCACACAAAATCCCTCTGGGGTTGCTGCTCTCCTTACTATAGGATGGGCGAACCTACCTAACCTTACCCTATAGCCATCCTATGCCCCAAGAGGGGACTAAACTGAGCTTGTAAACTACACTGAGGTAGCATTCACAATAACTACGGCGTTGGCGAAAGCTAGCATTTCAAGGAAAACAAATGTACTGTAGAACGTATCTCCTAGGTACAGAGACTCGATTTTTATCGGGGACAATATTTCTATCAACATTTTAGGTGGTCTGGTGTATTAGGTAATGGATTACTCTTCCAACAAGCGTCATATACGCAGACAAAATTCGAGTACACACCTGACGTCATAAAATTTGCGCAGGGCAACAGAAAATTGCCAGGAAAACCGTGTTACAAAAGACCCTGGTTTTCTCGCCAATTCCGAACGTCCTCCAATCCAGGGAAGCCAGAAAATTTCACGGTTTTCAACAGAACTCGGCAGTCACGACACGCACAATCGACCTGTCAAGAAACAAATCCTTACAAATTCCAACTATGGACTCACTTTAGGTTCGATTTTGTACGGCCGGTTGCTGGAGGCGCTGCTGCGGAGCATTATTTTGCGCTTGAGTTTCGTGTTCCCTCTTGCTAGCCTCGGTAATGTTCAGGCGTACAATTGCTGGGTCGCCCCAGGGAACCATTCCAGCAGCGATACACTTCAGCCAGCCGCTTACGCTTTTTAGAGGGTCCGCCTGTTCCAAAAAAACCTCGGACAACGAATTCCGCCAAAGCGAGGTATTTCTTGGGCGTCCTGCTCTTGCTGATTGCTTGCTCCTGGCAATTAAAGTAAATGTAAAACAAAAAGGAATGCCCCGCATTCCTAGGAGATTCCAACCAGTGGGTAAGCCTTTTAAGGCTCTGCTAATTTCAGTAGTGTAACATGAGAATTTTATTTATCCTAAACGTACCCATTCCTTATGCCTTCAAAGGAAACATGTTGCTCATATTTTAATGGCATTGCATGATGACATTCATTAT
This sequence comes from Parhyale hawaiensis, assembly GCA_001587735.2. NCBI lineage: Eukaryota > Metazoa > Arthropoda > Malacostraca > Amphipoda > Hyalidae > Parhyale > Parhyale hawaiensis. The sequence continues at coordinate 26,341,045 of LQNS02276883.1, read as the reverse complement.
CAGCCGTCTTTTGCATATAATATTAAACATTCGGAGCTCAAGCAAACTATTCGAGGGAGAACTGTACTGTATGTTTGCAAAATCTCCAGCAAAAGATTTTACTTGTGGTACTTAGTTTTGGCGTCTACCTAAATTGATTAAAAATAGGGTTACATAATGGTATAGTATTATTGCCAATTAAATAATTATGTAATAGTAGATAGAATTTGAAGTGGCATATGCATACAATAAACGCACCATATTTGCTTAATTTAAAAAGTCTGAATGTTTCTGCTGAATGCATAATACACGAGGGAAGAATTTGACAATGCGTTGGAAGTGAGAAAAAGAAATCTGTGGTGAAAAACGATATATATCGGATTGGTCTAAAAGTAGAAGCAGCAAGCTATTCTTCAAGTAAGCCAATTAAGGAAGCGTCTATAGGGAAGTTACTACAAAGATGAAGTGAACTTGTTTTCAACCACACAGACTAGGAGACTGCTTCTCGTCCTGACAAACACAACTGTGGATCTACCAAATATTTACCTAAACCTTCACTTTTAGATCAGCTGACGTGGAAGGTGGCACTCGTAAATTCAAACTTTAAGTAATTAGTACTCAGCCGATGTTGAATTGCTATGCTGTTTACTTTTAATAGACACGACAAAGTATTCGCATGCCGATTTGAGGCAACACATTCATCTGAATGTCGAGTGATTGGTCTTAACGTCGAAGTTAAGGAAAGGGCTAACGAAACGCATGGGGATCTCAATATTATTCCAGAAAAATGCTAAGAAATAAAATTATTACTATAGGTTGTTGCTCTCTAGCACGGGAAGATAGACCCCTCTACAGTGAAGAACATGCTGCTCAGTCAGCACAAAGAACGCACTATAATAAAAATCTTCTCTCTATTGCATTTGACGTGGCACGTCGCTGAAGCTGGAGCAGGCTGCTCCTAGGCCCCTCGCTTCTAAGAGGCTGCGTTAAGAGCAACGTCATTTTTCTTCATTTGTTGGGACAGTGGCAAGTGATACTCGCTTTTGTCTGCCAGGAGGTAGGCATCTCTGAGCTCATAAGATCACATCTCATTCGTTTTAGTCTGGAGGAAAAGCTAACTTTGTCCGAAGACACCGATACGGAAATGCTGTCCTTGATGAGTTGCCTTGTCTTACTGCAGTGACTCATTTAACTCCATCCGAGCACGGGTTGTTCCATTAGGGTTAACATAACGAACTCAAACGAAATACATGCAATGAAAGAAAAATTGTACATTTTTCCCAAGGAGACCCGCTCGCATGAGTATTAATTAGTTGAAGAAAGTCGACCTTCTTTTTGAAGCTACTCTGTACTATACACCCGCATTTTCTAGACTGAATTTGACCCTGGTTGCCTGGGATTAACCTTATTTACCCTGTCGATGCAGACATTTGTGGAGCTTACATACAGTGCTACTGGTACGAAAAGTGAAGTTTAATTCAGGCATTATAGATTTGATGCCCAACATTATGCAAAGAGTGAGTTTACAAAGGCTATTTCTGTATACGAGACGTTGATGATTGATCTAGCCAGTAGTGTTAGCTTGTTACAGACTGCAATAAAGTTTTTGTCAGCTTCTTTTCCAAGTTAAACATTTACACGCTGCAATACCTCAGCTACGTAATTACTGACAGTATATTTTAAAATACTCAACCGTGAATGTTCTGCAACCATCTGAACATAACAGAAACACTTTTGTACGAAAATTGATGTGTAATAAAGGTATAAAAGGAAAATTAGCGCAGAATCCACCAACAAACAACAAACGGTCTATAGTGAAGCGAAATACAAAACATTTATCAACAAGTGAAACAAGTTCATCAACAAAGGTAATCTGCGAAACTAACATTAATTCTGATCACATTGGTGTTCCAAGTTTGAATGCTTATTGTTCACAACAGAAAGTCTGTTTCTTGAGGTTTCAAATTCGAAAGCATTTAATTAAGTGTGATCTATTACGTACAGGACCTAATTGTCACATATTTGTGATTTTGAGTAAGTTATCGAGTATAGAGTAGCCGTTAGGATCGTGTTTCAATTTTGAAGCTTCAGTTCTGTCGCGTTTCACCGTCTGCTTCACGATCTCTTTTGTGGCCGGGAACACACTGGTTTTCTACAGCTGCTCATAACTGACGCGGCACTGTCGTTGCACAGCCCTTGGGTCACTGAGTTCATACGTGCTTGATTGCCACTTGCGCTAAGAAGCGTGCGTATAGTGAGTGCTACTGCATCGGTCGCCTTCAATTTAAGACTGGTTTTATTTCAGTTGGCTGTTAAGGTCATCCTCTCCAATGGGCCACATCTGTTTGCGCCGATAACAGATTGGTGCATCAGCTGCACTAAGCCTCAACTGATGGCGGTGGCCATTGGAGCGATGAAATTGGTGCTCCGAATGTGATAACAGAAATGCCCGCCAACTTCAGTGCAGTTTAAGCCTCACAGAATAAAGAGACCAGCATTTCGCCAGGCGTTCCATTCAGGATTTAGAATGAAAGTGTGCTGCACAAATCTAACGGAAATTAACGAAATGGACTAAGTCCTCTTGGAGCCCACCTACACAAACTTGACCGCGATGTGAGAGATTTAGTTTGTTGTGCCTGTGCGGCAACTTGACCATTCAATTAGTGCTAAAAATACAAGTACGGCCACAGCAATCAAAACATATCTTGATTGGCTCAGTGCAGTTTTCTACAAGCACAAGCACTCGCAATATATTTAGTTCACCATTGTAAAAGCTTTCTACACAATTCTGAGAGAAAAACTTTTAATCACAGTAATGCAATTTTCAATATTGAAACGATGGAAGCTATATACGGTATACATACATGAACCACGGGTCATCACATGGACTATATGATATACGAGTATATTCTATGTATTATGGCAGAGAAAATAGGAGTAATTCACAAAATTAAAAAAAGAGGACAATTCTCTTTGCTTTCTCTTCAGAAACCTGTTCTTTCCATGCGGTTCACTAAAGTTATATTGATATTATTTATAACCGACTCGTAGCTTAACTTCATAACATTAACAATAGACTACCTTAGCCCAAGTACACCAATTAAGCTAGGATATACGATACCCTATTGCTTCTGGTAACTGTGTAAGGGTTAAGCATCGGCATGATTGGGCATTGCATTGTAATAAGCCAATTCAATGCCGAATCTGAAAAGCTCCGCATTATATTATTGCAATAAAAATATTAGGCATTAACACAGTGAAATATTTCCCGTTGTACCATCTAACCAGATTTATTTCCATTTAAAAATTGTAACATTGCAGGAAAACTCCTCCTATGCAATGACAGTACCTGAAGTTCTAGGAGAACATAACAAACACACGAATAAATAATGAGGCCGTACTTAATCTTCCTAAGCAACTGCCAAGTATCACATTTTCTAATGAATTAAACCACTGCTGGGTGTTTACCGCCTCTAAAGAAACCCACAACGTTTTGATCTCAAAATCACTTTCTTATTGTTGAATGCTCTTCACAAAATCATGTTGAGTTCAGTTAAGGCATACACCCAACAAAATTGGACGTGTTTGCAGACTAAACAACGGTCGCTGCGAGGTGTTTACGAACGGCCAAAAACCTATGAAATAGCAGGTCCCTGCAACGTAGGCCGACCTTCCGAGTTTGCCAGGGACTTTTCTTTTGAGTCAGGGGAGCTCTCGGAACTACCACAATGCCCTTGCTCATTCCTTTCATCTGAGGCCAAGTCAAAATTCATTCATCTTTGCTTAAACCTCAAATTAAGAAGAGGGTTTGTCCCAGAATTTAATTTAGGCACAACGAGAGCCCCCTCAACTTCCCCCGCTCTTGTTGACTCGGCTAGGTTTTAATTAGTGCCTCCAAGATACGCTCTTTGTGTTCTTTCAACGTCTGCGTAGTAATTTGTTGAACGAATGTTGATGTTATGGGGCGGCAAGGCAGGATTTTGTTTGAGCGAGTGCAGTTAAGGCAACACTTTTAGGGCAACAAATGGATGGTATTTCCAGGTCTTCGAATTCGCTCGTGAAAATTAATTACTGCATATCGCATCTGACATTATAGAATTCTAAGCCGTACATGATGTTTGCGTCACTAAATTGTTTTACGGCTAATTTTTTTTTTACTTGAGCGTTCTCCACAAAGGCGCCGCAATCAATCACGAAGTAATCCAACAAATGAGGAAAACCATCAATAGTTTGCCACACAAACAGGCTCTGGCGCATTGTTGTGCGTATTCTAAAACGACATTGCTTCTTTTATACCCTTCTCCGAATTAGTGGTTGAAGCTTTTTCATCTTATGAAAGGTGTAGAACTCTGAAAATTTCACTCGTGCACTCGTACTTGGGCAAGTATGAGTTTTTTAATTCAAAACAGATAGGTCAATATTTACCTCCGCCAAGGAGGTTATGTTTTCGTCGTGTTTGTCTGTCCGTCTGTCGCTTTGTCTGTCTGCTTTTCTGTTTGTCTGTCACCATGATAACTCAAAAAGTTATGAACCGATTTGGATGAAATTTACAGGGATTGTTAGGTATGTTAGGAGGAACAGATGATTACCTTTTGGTGAAGATATGTCCATCCGTTTGTTTGTTTGTCTATCT
>LQNS02276883.1:26304352-26335875 GCA_001587735.2 Parhyale hawaiensis | reverse complement strand
AATGATTAGATTTTGGAGTTTATGCAAAGAAAATTATAGTTTCAGAGCCAATTTGAATTTTTGCTACCGTTGGCTCACTTGGCGGAGGTATGCGCTCTCAGAGTGCTCTAGTTTATTAATATAAACAGAGGGGGTCTGGAACATCCATTGGACTGTTGAGACTGACTCCCCGTATTTCAGGGGTTCGAATCAACCTATAGATAAGCACCATTATCTTAATTAACAGAGTAATCCTGTTTCTTAAGCTCAAATCTTTCCAGCACACCACATAGTGATGAACTTTCAGTACCACGGGACCACCGTGTACCTAGTGCTATGCCATTTTATTATTAGTTTAAGCCTTCGTAGTTCCCACACAGTTGTGTACATATCAGCACCATCTAGAGTAACAGTATTTGTATTATCGCTGTGTTATGTTTTCAAATATGATTTTGGTTGGTTTTGAATTTCTTTGCCTTAAAAAAATTGCGGGGAAAACTGAATGATTGCTGTGGGTTGAAATCATGTTTTTCGTTGCTTCTATGTTATCTTTTATGTCTCAGTTCGCATCTCAATAGCTGAGAAAAGTTTGACAGTCTTTATTGGAAAGCAATACTCACTTTTTCGCTTTCACCAATAGACCTGATTAATTTTTCCAAAGCCAAATCGGATCCTCCGCAGGATAAAACTTTACCGATGTAGAAACAAAGCATCTCTGTCTTCCTTTTAGTTGCTTTATGAATCATATGTACTCGCTGTCCAGCAGGGAATTCTAAGCCAAACATAACAACAAAATGCCCCTAACAACAAGATGTCCCCAACAGAAAAAAAGTCTTGTACGATGGCAGTCGAGTCCGTATCAGAAGGAAGCCGATCTCTTGAGGCTACATACCACAGCAGCAGCGCAGAGGAAGCAAGCCTACATGACTTTAGAAAGAAATAGCCTTTTTTTTCTACTTGTGTTTCCGGCCTAACGACCTCTGCTTGTGCCTCTGCGGAGTTCAAAAGTTGCTGTAGCTGCGCAAATCTTCCAAGAAACTTCCGTGGAGTTTTGTATGTTATAGCGAAGAACCTTGAAGCTCTTGCTTCTTTTCTGTGAGTATGCATCGCCTGATGCGGCGGGACTTAGCATCTCGAGAACGCGTAGGTGGCTTCAGGCATGCACAATTATTATTAAATTTTATCTGGAAGATAAACACTTAAAAAATGTTTGCAAACTATTTTTATATAACATGTCATGAGAGATAAAATTTGCATCAGATTATCAAAGTATAATTACGGAAAATTTTGCATCATGCTATATAGAGAACTATACTCTGTAACCCACCAGGCGCTGGAATATGAAGCTGGTTGCAGAACCCTAAGATCACTTCACAGCCGCGACCAACCTCAGGGGACCTGTTGCGGAATACAAAACAATAGATTACACTACTTGCCTGCCTTCACATGCTCTTTAAGCGTAGTTCAGGAGGGTAATGGCAGCACCGAAACACCTGCCCTCCTTTACTGGACAGCGGTCAAGCCGCTCAAGTTGGTTTAATAGAAGGAGAGAGCATGGTCGCTGTTCGCCTGGCAAGCCAGCCAACTATTTTTTTCTGTTGTGGCTGATTTTTAGTGGCGCGTTTTCCGCAAAAATCTATTCCACCATCGATATATAAAGTGCGTTAAGCATTGCAGCTCTGTTCGACCACAATGTTGCAGCCTTCTTGCCGCCACAGCCTTTTGGCCATCCTTCGTACATACAACTTGGTGTGCATCGATTCCCGCCTGGACACGCGTACACTACAATACAGCTATACATACATAATTGCAGTGCAATACCAAGAAAACCTTAAAATTTTTTAAATGTAGCATCGTAATCCACATGTGCAGCCAGCCAGGCTTCAGCCTCTCTGGAAATTTGAGCTTCATTAATTCATTTATCGTTTTGTTCCCTCCGTTTTTAAATCTCCCTGAAGCCGCTGCTAATGCCGCTGTTACGGCTGCCAATGAGATTTTTAAGAAACCCCACGATACTGGAGAAAGACATGCGTTGGGAGCCCTGGATGCGGAAGGACAGACACACTGAATGGTCGACATTCCAGCGGATACTCCGAAGGCTATGTTTTGAAAACTATGGAAAATGACTATCGATTTTTTCTCCCTTCTAAGCCACAAAAATACGTCCCAAAATTTCAACAGAACCAACAAAGAAAAGATGTAGAAAGCTCCAGCCCAGCAATGAGGAACAAGACTGATGTGATTTATTGGGTAGGGAAAATATTCAAGAACTCCTCCATTTGAATCCAGCAGTGGTCGATCCACAATGAAACGTGATCTGGTTCCTGCAGTTGTACGGTTGTCTTTCAAAGACACACAATTTGATCTGAGAAAAAAAATCGAAACCTACGCTCACAGCTGAACAGAACGAGCAGAAACAAGCTATGAAGTGCTGTAGTGCGTGAAACCTGAAAGAAATAACACCCGGGACATAGCGGTAAGTAATAAAATCATTACTATTTGTAAGTACTATAATGAAATAAGTATTATAATACAAAGTGAGGCGATCAAGTACTCCGTTGTGAAGGATTGCACCGATAATGTTTTAGCATTTGTCTTCAGAGTCATCCGTATCCGACTTTTAGCACCGCATCCTTTTTATACTTCTTCTGCACTTGTACCCCGTCCTGTAAGCACGCGCTCCTATGCTCCGCTGTAAATATACATTTTATCGTCTATCCTTGCTNTTGATCTGAGAAAAAAAATCGAAACCTACGCTCACAGCTGAACAGAACGAGCAGAAACAAGCTATGAAGTGCTGTAGTGCGTGAAACCTGAAAGAAATAACACCCGGGACATAGCGGTAAGTAATAAAATCATTACTATTTTTAAGTACTATAATGAAATAAGTATTATAATACAAAGTGAGGCGATCAAGTACTCCGTAGACCACAAATACCAATATAAAAATAGTATTTTTCCTAAAAAATTGCTTTTGAAATGTCCAATAATATTCTTTCATATATATGTTATGTAAGCCACGATACTCATTTTAAAATTAAGTCAAAATTCCGAAGCTGAAAGTGTCTACGTGTCGGCTCTAGAGAGCAAAGTAGAGATTAAAAGATTCCGTCGCGTTGCTGATCTGAGAAAAGAAATGAAATCTACGCCTAGGCTGCCTTTTTATGTCCCTTTTACGGGTGTTCTAGCATTCGCATGCATGACTTCGTCTTTGACCTGAAAGTAAGATAAATTCTACCTCAGCCTAGTTCAATACACGTCGAGTTTTTCTACAAAAATTCGTCATATGTTTTACGTCAATTTATTGCGTCCGTAGCAGCAAAGGCTTTCTGAAAACCACTCGTTTCCCTAAACCCATTCCAAACAATGATAAATCGGGACCCATTCTATGGGCAGTGTCCGTGAAATTGAGAAATGCTCGTGCAGGGCAGGGAGCCTTTTTCTGCAGCTGAGGGATCCCCGCTCCGTGTGATGCTGTGTGATCCCCATAAATTGTGCCAAGGTTGTCTAAATCGAAAGCATTTCGTTTTCTGTCCGGACAGAAAATTATTTAAACTGCTTCACCGAGTGTGAACTTTTCTTTATATTTCAACAATGCTTTTCGTTCAGAAACCAAATTTTGGTTCATCGTCTTGAGGTTAATTTAGCTAGATACTTTATTGGAATAAATCGGGCTGAATATGAATAAGTTGTTTTAAACGAGCTCGTACCTACTTCGCTACCTATACGAACTGAATTCTGTAAATGATGATACAGATGTTTTAATATATAATTCGTAAGTAGGTTTATTTGATCCTCTGTCTGTGGTACTGACTTAAAGGTGGAAGCAGCAACAACCAGTGTCTTGTCTGACTTGAGGACTTTAACTGACCCAATATAAAAAAGACACTGTAACTTTGACACTAAGCCACATGTACAACTGGCAAAACTTGAGCTGAAAATATAGTTAGTTCATAACGATATTTTACAATGAATTAGAATATGTGTGATTCGAGCAGATACCAGTATTTACTAAGCCCATGCTCGTGTCCAGGTCACGTACAGTGAGACCTCCTTTTCCTGCACTCATACTTGATGGTGTGTCACTTCCTGTGGTTGATGACTTGGTAATCTTGGGTTTATATTGTGATCCAAAGTTGACGTTTGAGCCCCACATTTGTTCGGTTGCCTCACGTGTATCGCAGAAAATTGGTCTTATGAGGCGTGCTTGGAAGGTGTTTGGCTCAGTGGAATTGACGCGTCGCTGCTTTAATTGCTATGTCCTCCATCTTCTGGAATACTGCTCCGTACTCTGGGTTTCTGCTGCCGATTGTCATCTGTGTTTGCTTGACAAAGGGGTTCGTTGATGTGCGTTCATGCTGGATGGTGTTGTGCCTTGTGATCTGGCACATTGTCGCGGAGTTGGTGGGGCCTGCTTTTTGTATAAAATTTATAACTGCCCTAGTCATCCAGTGTCTGATTTTCTTCTGGAGCCATTTGTTCTGGTGAGGTATACTCGGCGTACTTGTGTTCTTCATGAGTTTGCCTTGGAACCGTTACGATGCCGTAAGAGCCAGCATTCTCGTTTGTTCTTTCCATCGTGTGTGGATGTTTGGAGCGGTCTTGATTGCTCTGTCTTTGCTGGTTCGGGTATTGGCAGCTTTAAACAATCTGTACACAAAGCTATTCTGTGATATCGGATTTTCTCTTTTTTTCTTTTTCTTTTTTTTCACTCGCTGGGCTGGTTGCGTGGGGGATTGTCAACCTCATCGAATTTCTCCGTTCTCACCTCGGCAGTTTGGTGTGATTTAATAATAACTTAGAGACCCTATTTTGAAAACTTTATTTCGTGGCAGGGTTTTGCCTGATTTCAAGCCATTGCAGAATGAATAGAGAGCTCCGCCACTGCAGCTCATCCCACGTAGCTGTCATAATATAAAGACATCGCGTTTGTAAACTCTTGTCATAACTAAACAAGATAGTTGACAGTATTCTCTCTCGTTTCACACTGTTTCAGGTTAAAGAGAGAACTCTTTGAGTGCGACGTGCCGCACGTAGCTGTAAAGACATCACGTTTCGAACCCCTTTTTAAATTTCACCAAGACACCTCACCATGCTCTGTCTGACTTCTGACTGATACGGAATGAAGAAGGAGCTGAGTGCGTCAGAGCCACACCAGAATATGTCCCAACCTTAAGGCGCCAAGAAGGCTCTTCCAGGCGTCAGTTGTCGAATGTGTCTGGAACGAAGCTAAGCGATACGTATGAGGCTCACATTAAGGAGTATTCCTGAGAGAACGGCGGTCCCCCAAGGGAGAGTGAACCTCTGGAATAGTGATGAGCTCCAGCATGGTGGCACTCTGGTGCACAGAAGTCGCGGGGCGGAGTGCGCAGGGAGGCAGCAAACCGGAACAAAGGTGTTGTTGGGCGCAGCTGCGCCCGCTGACGGGAACCCTGGCTGGAAAAACGGACCCGTGGTAAAATGGAGAGCAAAAGTGAGGAGGACGACGTGCGGCGTAGCCTTAATTCGCGTCGTGTATGGGGTGTTGGAGGGAAATTTGCAGAACACGTGGCGGCAGTTTTTGTTAAGTTGTGTATATTTGGGCTATACTACAGAAATATCAGGAGTTCTCAAGTATTTAAGAGATTTTTTTAGTGAATAAACGTTGAACAGTAGCCGAAAAAGTCGAGCGATGTCAAGAGTTCGAAATGATTTAACCGGTGTTGAAGAGGGAGCGGTACTGAAAAATTGAAGAAAAATGAAAAGTTCAAGATACCGTTTATAAGTAGCATTGAGTTAAGCTAGTAGATATTAGGAATTTAAGATTTCATATTGTTGATAAACAGATTTCACTAATAAAATTATGATGGAAAAAATTTGTATGTAGTTAGAAATATGCTGAGTAGAGTAAACAGACTGACAAAAACGATTACAGCAAATGCGGCGTTGATGAACATTTTCAGAGCAACCAATGCTTTAGTTTAACAAAAACAGTCCTCACTCAGACTCTTATCTCGTTGTTTGGGATATACTGTACTTTGTGCAGTTTTTTTTTTCATTTTAAATCTTCAGCATACACTTAGCGTCTGATTTAAATTAAATTTAAAACAGAAGCCGAATCACTTCCAATACTTATCAGCATACGAAATAATCAACTCCTGGTGGCTGCTGGGGCATGTCTTACGGCCTGACATTTCAAAGACTGGTTTAATTCACCAATATAATTTACATGCATGGTGTCGACATCTTCCTCTCAGAGGGAGAAACAAAATTATTCAGTCCGTGTGCAATATTGTAGAGGAGGTATGACAGTGAATCGTGACCGTCTACCGCGGCAGCTGCCTTCGTGAATTATAGAGCAAATATTAAACAACGCACAAGGTTTGCTCCCGTTACACAGACCATGCTCTGTTCCATGTCCCCAGAATAAAACAAATATATAGTGAACTCTGTATGGTAACTTGTTTAAATTTAGCCAATCATCACAATATAAAAAATGAACATTTTAGATAATTAGATTGTCATTGGCGTAAATTTCACTTTTTTTTAAACCATACGGACGACTCGTTTCGTCTGGCGCTTTATTCAGAGCGTGGGAAGCATCAATGCAAGGGTAGGTTTAGACTACTAGTCAGCATATTACCTATTTTGGACAGATTTATTTGCGCAAAGAGAAAAGTATATGACCGGCTGTCGAAATTGCCATGGCTTTGACTGGCGATTCCAAATGAGATCACTCCAATTGCGATATTCATGATTTTACTGGAGACTGATATAAAAATTTACACAATCATCTCACGAACCGAGCCTTAAAAGTTTTGGTTATGTGCGCTCGAAAGTTGCCTAGGTCGACAGTACATAATATATTGCTAATACATAATGCACTATCGTGCACCAGCAATCTCCTAAGCTACGAAATATATAGCTATCGCTTTCAGTAGCGTCTAAAGGATAAACGAAAATTAAGTAGATAATGTAGGAAAGAAGTTTATTTACATCATTATCATGATCTTCATGAATGCGTTCTACTGTGTTTGTACACATTTTTTTTTTACAAGACGAGCATAGAATCAATCGGAATCGAACATGATCAGCAGTCGATGGTTTAGTCATATGCCAAAGATTATATGCGAACATTACAGCTGATGTGCAATTATTGTTGGTCAGAATAAGCATACCTTCATTCGCTGAATGAGATGCTCTATATGTACAGGTAAATACCCTTCCGATCCTAATTTATTGATCTCTAATGCGTTCTAAATTTTGATACCGTAGCTCTTCATTTAAACTCCTCTCTCTCAGTGCGTTTATATAAAAAAATTAATGTTTCGTGTATATATATATANTATATATATATATACCAAATTCTTTACATTTCTCAGATATCAACAACTGGCACATAAATTTAAGATAATGGAAGTTTAAGACGTAGAATTACAGAAGTTTTCTTGATTTGGAACAGGCTGCCTTTGAAAGATTTTCTCACGTACGGTACGTACGTGAGATATTTCGGTATCTTGCGATGGTAAAATTACTTGCTCATAATTTATGCGAGTCCTGTAATTTTTATTTTTCAAAACGTATTCATTACCAAGTACGGTGTTTACCTTTATCTTCAAGTCTATCATAAGGATCAGTGTGAAGCACTGTTTTAGGATTGCTCCAAGGCAATTGCAGGTATTAACTAAATTTGATGAATCGTTTCGGGATTTCTTGTACTATGTATAAGTATTAATAATAATATATATATATATATATGGATGTTTAAACAGCAAATCCAAAATGGTACGTTTCAGTTATGTCACCGTAACACAGGTATTCGTTTTACAACACTCAACAATACTCGCGCTTGCAGTGCAATATCGTGTCAAGTTTAATAGACAAGCCTAGCATGTTGGTTTGTCGACATTCAATTGTATCTTCTTATGTTATCCTAACTTATTGAGAAACTATGCCGCTACCATTCCAAACGCTTGGTAATCATCGATTGGGGTGAAAATGCTACTCAGTATATACCTATATAGCTGCCAAAGGAACATTCTTGCAGTATGCTTTTTGCAGGCACTGTATGTATATATTGCGGGGTCTTCCTAGCCAGACGTGCATTGTGAGATGCAAACTTGTAAGCCAGCAAGCTATTTTTCCGGAGTTTTCCTTTCGTTCTGAAAGAGCACTAGTTTTAAACTGCTTACAAGTTATACTAAGCGCGTTATCAGGGAAGTTTCGTTGCAAAAGATTAAGCATTTGCCCCATATTCTTTGAGGCCTGGAATCCAGGCTTAGAAGAAAATCTTTCACACAAAATTTACTTGGTGACAAAAAATAGCATTCTAAAAGTGACCATGGACAACTCTGCAGAATAAATACAATTGCAAATGGAATGAATGAAACGAAAATAAATTATGGTAGAAGCACAAAGCAAAATGAGGAGTATTACATCCGGCAGTTACTAGTAATTCATAGAATTATGCACGACGTTATAATTTTGAACAGAAGCTTTCTACAGTATAATACCTACAGATACGAACCGGAATAATTTATCCTGTTATGGAATAACAACTGACTTGCTGTATTAAGTTAGGGACTTTGGTTATTTAATTTCGTGTCAATGGTTTCGCATTGCTTGTTTGATGTTCATTAGTTTCATATCGCTATTTCCCATAGCAATCCCATATGGGTTTTTCCCATTTTCGGGCGTTCACAGACGTGGGAACAAAAAAAATTCATGACTCTTGTTTTTTCCTTATCCTAGTCAATATATTACATATCGTTCGTAATAATAATCATGGTGATGAACATTATAACAGTCATACGTCAAGTAAGTCATTATCGCAAAACAAAAATATTAAATTAACTTCTGATAAAGCTGCCTGGATTAAATAAGTATTATTTTTGTTTTGTCAAACACTAATATTCGTACCGGAGCTTTGATGCCAAATGGGAATCACAAGTTGAATTTCTCCCCACCGCCAGTGTTGTAAGTTGCAACCAATACTCCATGTTTAACACAAGCGCTCGAATTGATAGGTGCCGTAATGCACTAATCAACAGTCGAGTAGCTCCTCGAGAAGGAAATTTACGGGATATAATGACCTCCCTCATTAGCATTATTGACAGAAGTTATTAATAACACAACTATGCTTATTAAGGCACTGACTTTATTTGTAGCTTCCCTTCATTCCGTACCACGGCCAAAGCATGCATTTAGTACAACAATGCTCATTGAGGCACCGATATTGTCTGCAGCATTTCTACATTACGTATTGATGCGGCCGAAGCATCAATTTTCTGTACGCAGGCAAGAACTGAATTGGTCCTAACTAACAAATAGGTTACCAAGATTTCTGTCCATTTGAATTGACTGGGGTAATTGCATTTAATGCTGGGAAGCATATTGAGGCTCCGATATACAGCAGACGCATAAAATTTTTCTTACGCCTGGGAAGAATTCAATAACTGCTGACCCGCAACGCGATGATTTCCGACCATTAGAACTGACAAGAGTTACGGCACTTAATACAACTGCACACATTGGGGCGCTGATATTATTTGTAGCTTCCCTACATTGCATGCAACTACCAAAGCAGACGCATAAAATTTTCCTTACGCCAGGCAATTCAAGAGAAGTTATAGAGGTGGCGGATGGCAGTCTGCTGCTTGCGCACTGTTGCGGCATCTCAAGCAGCCTCAACAACACTCTGCTGCATCTTATTACGCACGCAAAGCAGAGGGAACTGCTTCTTATTCTTGCTGGTGTTTTTAGCAAAAGTTTTATGAGCATCTACTGGTGACTGCAAAAACCAAAAAGTTTAGACGTTCCGCTTGTAAAGGGACTTGCAGAGTGTAAGAAAACTGGAGTTTGTTGAGAGTTATGCCTTCACGAAACAAGCAAGATGAGTAAAGGCAAGTGCTAGTGACAGACGTGTATTCTCTCCAAGAAATATAAATGTACATTTACGGAGCAAAAAGTAGTTGATTAGAATTTTTGGCAGCAAACTAAAAGCTTGTGTTCGAATAGAATTCAATTTTTCTATTTTTAATATAATTCGCACGAAATTTAAACAACCACTTCTCATACGTAGTTTTTCAAGGCAAGATGTATAGAAAGAAAGCCCATTCGCAAACACTGGACCGTCAAATGTCTATTTTACAGACAACATTTTAAGATTTTTATACATCTCGATTAGATACATTGTTCATAAATTTATTTTACCTGCATTTTTTCTGGGAATTACCTACGTACAACTATTGGCATCGAAGTAAACTACGACTTCATATCAAGTAGTTTTTATACATGCATTTTTAGCTTCTATATTCCTATCATAAAAGTGGTATGACTCAACTGCACTTAAAAATGTAATGAAGTATGTAGTACATTGCTCATAAACGATAGCTTACACATTTGACTTTTATGAAAATTTATTTTGGACCACGTCCGTTTCACTAAATAGTTCTGAAGTGCAACAGACTTGAGTCCTTTTCATGGTTTTTGCAGCAACCTTTGAACGTCTATTTCACTAAATATTTCCTATGTGATAGCGCCTTACATGCTTTACAGTTTATTTTAATTATAAGCTACTACTATGTGCTAGTAATCAAATTGTTTGGCCCTTCATAAAAAATAAAAAATTGTACATAAGCCCGACAAAATGGAAAATTTTGGCCCTCTGAAGAAGCTTCGGTTGAAGTGCAAGTAAATTTAGCAATATTTTCAGGGAAGAAGCGAACATCGGCGGCGGTGGCGATCGGTTCCGTGAAGCCCACACAAATCGTCTTTTAAGTTCAGCGTCTTCATAAATTGCGCGCTCGATGCTCGTTTCGATGCTTCGAATTCATCATATAAGGCTTGAGCTCGGCTGCCTTGAGCTTTTCCGGCTTCGGCCGCCCTGCTTTATTGACTTCATATTTCAAAAATGTGTCGAAAAGTGACGTTACCCCCCAAAAATATTGTACACAAAGAGCGGAAAAACAACGAGTGAGAAGAATATGCTTGGAAGGGACACCGGCCAGATTGCAAAGATGGACGCTATTCTGCAGTGTCCAGAAACTTGGGGGAGTTTAGCCAAGGATGAAATTTATTTCCAGAAAACAACTCAATCTGAGCCGAGCAGAAACTGTTACTGGCAAAACTGTTTATTCGGAGGGACCGCAACGCAATATTTCGGGTCCCAAGGTAAACAAATAACTCAGTTTGTTCAGAGTTATCTTGCCGTGTCAAATGAAAACTAGATACAGTAGAGACAGTGTATTCCAGCGTCATGTGATAGCCTCGTAAAATGTGTTATTGTTGCAAGTATCGACCATGAAAGTAATAGCGCATTATGTTTTCTTCAGTGTAGGCTACTAGCGCAAAAGAGCCTCCGTACTGGAATTTACCCAGTGGATTCTATATTTATAGCCCTACGGTTAATAAATAAAGAGTACATAGAAGATTCAAAGAGTGCATGAAAAATCAGCATCGGAAACATTCTCATTTACCTATATTGCACAAACATGAGAAATTGCTTACATTCGTGAAAGGAAAATTATTAACCTTGAGGACCTGAGAGCCGAAGTGCTAATCTAGTATTCTGTACCTGGTGCGGAGAATGTATTTGGTTATGAAAATTCATGTTAGTTTTTTAGGACATTTTAGTTTCACTAATTGTAGCTCCTTTGACAGTTTTACTATAAATAATATTCAAGATCAGCTCTCGCGAGCTAACCCTATCTTTTCAGGCTGTGCAATTTTACTCTAAGGGGTCTTTCTTCTTCAGTATTATAAGAGAAAAAATCTTGTAGAGAAATAACACAGCTTGAGGGCAAAATATGGTTAACCAAGCACTAGCTGCACGTACTACGAAAAAATGACCTTATCTCTGGTACTTGGTTTCGCTATTCGTCGAGTTATAGAACGAAACTGTTAGAACAGGACAACAGACTATATTATCTCGTCAGTTTTGTTAGCTAATATTTTGTTCACGGTTATGTAGCGCGACACTTTGGTTTACCTCTTGCTTTTTAAAAATTCATGTTATTCAGGTGAAGGGTTGTCGCTTACAATACTACTAAAAAATATATACATTTTTTATAATATGGAATAATATTTGATTTTACATAGCTGCCTCATCACTATTGCTTGTCTACGATTAAGTAGCGTAATATTCAAGTTTCGGAACGGCTGTTTACCACAGTACTGCGGTCAAAAATTGCCTCATCACTTTTACTTGTTTACCCCAATTCGCCGAAAACGTTCGTCGGTAGCGAGAGAATTTTTGTACACTAAAAAAGAGCGTCTCTTTTAGCTGCATACTCCAAATATGAATAGCTCGCCTGAAATTTATGTTTAACATTAGAGATCTCGCATTTCTATATGAGGCCATTTATATATGCCAGTAAATTCAACGGCCACTAAATTCAAGAGTAGATGCGATGTGCTCCCGCTGAACAGCATCCAACAGTGACAAAATGGCTCCCATTCGGGGACTCTTTAGCGTAAAATTGAATGGGATGAAATTCCCTCACAGCGTCGCTGATACGCACGAAAACAGTGCGATGCTGCGTAGCGGGTGGCATGCTGGTGGCAGCGGCTTTAACCTATATGGAGAGTACGTTCAAAGAGTACGCTACAGCTGTGTTAGTGAAGCTACATTCATTTTCCATTTCTATGTTGATTTTCCATGCAGGTTTCACCAGAACAATACAGCCGTAATTGATATATTGCTGCAGGTAATAACGTAGAAATGTAATGTATCAAGTAATGTGCATGTATACTTAGGGTGAATGTGTTTCTATAGACACTCTTGTCTCAAAATGAACCTGAATTTGGAGTTTACCGGTTCCTTGCTATGTTTCTTCACAATCAAGGTAAAACTTCCCTCAATTTGAACGAGGAAAGTGGAACACTTTGTCCATTGATATAAAATCCTCACGAGACATAATAATGTACATAGATTTATATTTACTTACCAGAAAAGGAAAGAAAGGCAGAAACAAATATCATTAATTTTATTTCACTGGGTATATCCCAAGGTATACCAACCGTAATACCAGTACAGCGTGCATACTCAGTCACCAGGTGATGAGTGTGCACCAGTACTAAAAGGTTTGTCATGAGGTGCTTAACCTTATTTATTACCAGCCTGTATTATTCTGCGAAACGCGAGCTTTGTCCTATTGTATTTCTTCGAGGAAAAAACCCTTTGCGGCGATTTAACTCAGTCTTGTATAGGGAGGGTTAACGTCCCAACTACATATATCGTGTAACTAGACTTCCGCTGGGGCCTTACCGAGCGACAAAAGCCGTTTTCTGTCAACGATCCATTTCAATGTGCAATGCCATTTTCAACGTAAACTTTATATATTGTTTTTAAGTTGACACCTGAAGTGCAAATACAAAAGCTAACAAGAGATTTTTAAATACGGTCTACCAATTGATCTACTAGGATTTTGGGTGGTGTATCGAGTTTTTAGTAGAATGTAAACGCAAAAGCCCAAAAGTTACAAGTCCTGTTAAATCTCAGCCCGATAGAATCCTCTATGTACCCGCCTTTATATTTAAGAGAGAGCTGCCGCAAAGCTGCTAGATGATTGTACACATAGTGCCATTCACTAAATAGTCATGTGTTGTAAAGACTGGAAGTGTCTGTACTGTTCACCAAAGTACTTATGTTTCACTTAATTCAGTGTCTTAATTTGTGAAGTCTTACTTTTAAATTATTATTATTGCCTGTAATGTCATTACAATGGTTACCAGCTCTATACTCGAATTGTACAGTTTACCTCAGGATAAGAGAAACGCTTTACAGCGGCCTTTTCGCTTGGGGCAAATAGCATTGTTATAAAATCACAAGAGCTATGAGCTTTAGCTTTCGACATGTAGTGGCCCTTGCACTTTAGACAAATGCTCTCAGTGTTGTCGCAATTGAATCGCAACAGCTATAAGTTAACTGAAACTCAGTAGGTCGAAAAGAGCCTCGCTGTAATCGACCGAGTATTTTAGACGAAATAGACATAATTATGTTGCTCGTATTGCAATAGAATGACAACAGCAACTTTAACTTCTTTAACTTCATTTAGTCTCAGGTTTTCAGAAGGCCGCCCTGTCATTTAATGTACAATATTCCCAGCAATATTATCACAATGGAATCATAATAATTATAAATTCAGCTAACTTCAGGCAGACAGAAGGCTCTTTGCTGTGGCCTTTACATTTCAGGCACACTATTGCCCGTAATATCATAACAATAGAATCAGAAGACCATAAGTTTGCTAACCACAGGCTGACAGAAGCCTCTTTGCTCTGCCCTAGCATTTATGGCATCAGGGCGCTTGTTTTGCGTGTAACGCGACAGTTTGCTAGCGTCTGCCACGGCGGGGATTTTTCGAAGTGCTCTGAAGGAAATACAAATGGCGACAGCTTAAAAGGGACGGAGACCTGACTCCAAGGTTGGGTTACCTTGAGGATCAGATGACCGTGGAAACCATCAGCATGACTTAGCGGTCTAACTTCCTGTGCCCGAGCAAGGGGTAATGGCAATCGACAGCGTTGGCAACATTGCAGCGTTGCAACCGAACCCAAATTTTGGTCAAAAGAAAACTTTAGAAAAAGTCTTCGAAACTGCGAGTGACCTTGGCACTTGCAAGGAAGTTCGAATAAATGAAGAGGGGAATTTTGGTATTAAAACTAGAGAAACAACGAATTTAGCTGCTGAAGAGAACATGTTTTTTTACAAATGAGTGTGAAACTTTATCAGATTTTAATCAGCTATAGAGCAAATATAAAATCTGTAGACGTAACACAATGCAATAAACCCAAAAATAGTAAGAACCTCTAGCAATGCGAGATAATTTTATGAGATTTTTAAAATTTTGAAAACCAGAGCACTAGATATGCTAGGGGATACAGACGGATACAGATATGTTCTACATTGCCTTCGAAGTTATTTTCAAGGTGTTTTAATAATATTGTAAAGGATATTTCTAATCATTTACACGGAGTGCATGAAGTGTAGGGTGCAATGTGGTGAGTTAGTTCACTTGCCTGTCTCAGTAATGATAGAGTTAGGATGTGCCAAGCACACCCATTTTTTGGTGATTGCATCTCTAGCAATATATCGAAGGTAATTATTCCATATCAACAGTGGCGGATTGAAATAATATCAGATAACCACTATAATTTTCTGACTGCTATGCATGCGGGTCCATTAACCAACGGGGCGAGTAGTATCATGCCTTTCTCCGTACATTTCTTATACATAAACAGCATCCAATAGGTTGACAGACAAATCAAATATTTCAAAAGAATCACACTAGCGGTAGCGATAGCTAATTAAGAGAGTTAGCCTGTAGCAAAAAAATATTGAATCTTCAACCCTTCTTCAAGCACCATACAAATCTTGGCAACGCATTTGACATCGGTGACGTCTATTCTAAGAAGTGACATCAGCCTTACCCAACTGACTGGGTCAGTGCGCGCATAGACCGGAGTCTCCAGACGACGGATTTACTTGAGCGCAATTTGTCAGAGCTCCAGCCAGCGCATTACTTCTGCACACTTAGCTCAAAAATGACGCTCCATTTGAAGCGAACCAATTCGTCTTGCAATTTTGTATGCAAATTAAAATGTGGAATTTCTTGCCGAGGAAAAGACACGGGCTGGGGCAAGGCCCTGCCTGTTCAGGTGAAATGGAATTTCAATAAGGAGGATTTTGGGACATTGAGACACATCTGAATTTAATGTGCTGCTTGTAATACATGGGAAAGTCACATTGGGACCAGCTTCAGACTGCCAGGGACTGATGGCTCACTCGCGATACTATCGAAGAGTGACAGGATTGAGTATTCTTGATGATTAAACTAAGAAGGTTTAGAAATCATATAAATAATGTATTTGTATAGCTTAAAAAAATTCTTTTGGAATCTTCAACGCACAAAAAACTTCTAGCAACCAATTTCTATTACCTTAATACTGAGTGTAAGCATCCTATATATATATATATATGTAAAGTATATATTGTCTTTAATTATCTCTACTTTAGAGATAATCCCATAAGCCGCATAATAAAGTAACTGACAGAAGACTCCTTAACACAGCTTTGTGGCAACTGATGAAAATCAGCTACAGAAACCGTAGAGTACGCTACTTATACAAATAAATATATTTTATTTACAAAAGCAGGTCATCTTCAACGAGAAATGTTTATGGAATTCTGATAACTATAAACCTTTACTCTAGTAATTACTTCCGTCAAAGAGATTATGTTGTCTGTCAGCAAGTTATTGACGGATCTTTACGAAATTTATAGGGATGATTAGGTGGGTTAGGAGGAACAGATGATTACTTTTTGTTGACGATCCGTTGTACAGTTTATTTTGTTTTTGTCGACCTCATTTGGAACTACCATAGCTCAAAGAAGTTATGAACTAATTTTTATGAATTTCATACGCATATTGTTGTTTGCTATGTTACGTAGAGCAAATTGCCAAATTTTTATGATGCTCTGTTTGTCCGTTTGTTAGTCTCTATGTTTGATCTTATGATTATTCTTACATTTTATGTCGGCCAAATAACTTAAAAAGTTATTAACGGATCTTAATAAAATTTGCAAGAAGTGCTAGAAATGTAAAAATACATTCATGGCTTCATACTGGTGATGATTTTTTTACCCCTTTCTGTGTTAGACTATGTTCGTCAGAACGTAATTCAAAAAGTTACGGAAGGAACTTCAGAACAACTACAGAAACTGTTAATACAGTCAGGAGGCACATATGGCCGAATTTTGGTGATGATAACGACAATATTCCGCTTTCAGGGCCAAATTGAATGTTTCGTTAATATTGCCTTTCTTGACAGACGTAGAGTATGCGCTCTCAGATTGCTCCACTTTACTATGTTAACATAGTCCCATTTTTTCGGAGTAAAAATTGGTCAGTTACAGTGTTTCAATAATCTGGAGCAACTGTGCCTGTAGGTTTGCGGCCTCAATGTCATTGGCAACGGGAAGAGCAGAGAAGTGGTTATCAATCTCAAGACCGTACGATGTATTTCAGTTAAGCTAGCAAGTGTGTAAGTAAGTATTAAAGCCTAATATGCTGGAACCTGAATTCCATGTTGTCCGCAATGACATGCAGAGGTCCCATAATGCAGAAGATCAACACTTTTACTGCACACCATAGAGACTCAAGAAATATCCTAGTATTGGGGAATATTATGAGGAAGGAAAATGTTTGAACATGAAAGGAGATGAAACATAATATATAATTATATACGATTGGAATGTACACCGATCAAATTTATTTCATAGCTTAAAATTTTTGTCTCAATCGGTTTCTGATTGAAGTCCTGTATGGGTATCGTGGTCCGTCACCCTCTCCTACTCTTTGCACGTCCTTGGCTGTCGGACGACTGGGAACTAATAATTCCTGATGGTTTCTCAATTTTAAATAGGTACGGTAATTTAAGCTGTATGCACTACACCCGTAGGTGAGCGATTACAATACGATCTTATATGCAACGGTTCGATATTTAGAGACATAATCGTAAAGTAGCCATGTACTATGTTACATCTGGAAACGGAAATTGTACGCATATTATTCTAAAATAAGACAACATGGTACTGAAGATAGTGGAATTTTTGAGAAAGGATCGAATCTTCAAAAAACAAAGGTGCATGTAAAAGAATTAAGATGCAGCAATCACATTACGTTCCATGCTGCTCGCAGAAACTGTAATAAAAAACTCTTTGCGTACTTTCAGTAAAGAATAATTGCTAACAGCACACAAATTTTATGTGTGTTAAACTTCACTACTCAACAGTGAAAAAAAAAAAACTTGTAGGAAACCTCTTAGCTAACAGGCAACATTTGATGAAAGAAAGACTATTATTCAATTTATTACCTTGCATACATGCAGTGAACAAACTTGCGATGGATTAGTCACGCTTCAAATATGAAAATTTAATCAGTTAAACTGTAATGTGAAGAATTGGATCGTTAACCAATGCCGATAGTTAATTTGGGAATGCATCGTACGCTGTTAAAAACTGCATAAGTTTTGTGGGACTTTCACGGCATGTCAGAGTCCATAATTTTCTTCACAAAATAAAGTTTTTTTTCTTGCAATGATTCAATACCATTTTCTGCAAGAAAATCTACGGATCCACTGAAATATATCATGAAAAGTCTTGGTAAATTTTAAGGAAACCTCTGCAAATTTACTTTTTTGTAATGCATGTTATTTCGTTCTCCCGTAATAATACTAGAATTATTTTTTTGCAGCCTACACATTTCTGGTTATTTTCCACAGTGTATAGTAAATCTTCAGCCAAAACGCAGTCTGTAGTTACGCAGGAAACGGTTATTTTCTACCCGCACTTACACTAAAGCAGAAAGAGCTCCATTAACGGTATCACATCCGAAAATTCTGGATTAAGTCGCATGTTACATTGACATTAAACACTGGTTTAATGACGCACTTGCAGCAAAACTCAAAGATCTGCATACAGTAACAAATCAACATATTTCGAGCTAAATCACACACTGGCATATAAAATGTTGGTTCATTGACTCACTTGTAGCAATAAAAAAGAACGCCGCTTACTGTATGACATAACTTTTTTCTGGGCTTTGCCATGTTTCCTTAAGCAGAATACTGGCAAAAACTTGAGTCTTGCAGCCAGCCCGCCAGGCCGACAGTGAGATGGACACGCTCGTCACCCGGAGTTTGTGCGGTGGTTCTGTCAGATCTGCAGCAGAGACTTCGCTTTTTCACTATCATCTCAGCCATCGCTTCCATTGAGGATCCCTGCTCGGAAAAGTTCGGGAATCCTCGGCTGACATGCCTGGAATATTTTCACAAAAGCCATTGTTGGAATTGTCAGACGGCACTGCGACTCCGACGGTCTTTTTACAGAATCAGAGTAACGTCACGACCACCCGTGCCTGTAACGACACTGTCGTCATTATGGCTCCACCTCCGCTAGTAGCGGTGTAATAACAGACTTACAGCAGAAGAGATCAGCAGTGCTTCGGAAATGCTCCGTGCATATAAAACCAAAGCATAAAGATAAGTTTGAAGGCAGATTTGCTAGCAAGACAAGCATAACTGAGGCGACGAATGCTTTGAGAAGGCGCCGAGACTGAAGTGAGACACAAGAAATAAAGCATATTATTATTATTAAATGTCCACAGTTTATGTACACGACCGATGAAACGGAGAATACTTAAGAATGTTAGCTACATGCTTTATGACATTGGGCTAAAACCAGGACCCAAAACTTAAGAAACACATGCCGTCAAGATGAGTAAATTTGAAGCGAGGAGTGCATGAAATTGCTGGTGCAGCGGGTGAACTGCATCAAGCAACTAACCGCCGTTCTAGCCCCTAAACTTGAAGAAATTTTCCCGTGTCTGATACGGTTAGGAGATATTCCCTGTTGTTGGTGTACTGAAAATATTACCACCATTACCAAAAAATCACTGTCGCCACATACATCGCTAATTATCTACCTATTACGCCGACGCCCATTTTGTCGAAGTTTTTTGAGAAACTGGTGGAGTGTAATTGCTGGGTTGATTTGCTGAAGTTGTTGGATTGCTGCCTTTTGGTCAGTATGCGTACATAACTGGTTTGGGTTGATGTGAAGTATTGTTGACTATTGAACACCATTAACAGTCAGCACTGGACCGTCGTTCTGAAGCCCACAATGTACAGTTGGACTTCAGTATTGCGTCATACAGGTTCAGCTCATGAGTCTACTGTAAAAGCTGGAGTTGGTTGGTATGGGTGGTAAAGTTCTGTCAATCATTCGTGCTTTTGTTTCTGAGCAAACGCAGAGTGTGTCTGTTGACGGTTTTTTGAGTGCCTCAGTCGCAGTGGAGTCTGGCGTCCCTCAAGGTAGCGTACTTGGCTCGCTGGTGTTTGTTCTGCACAGTAGTGACATGCTCACTTCTCTGGAGAACATGATCAACTTACTTAATGATTCCACTCTAGTAGCAATGATACCGATCCCCAGGGTAACCAATGTGTCTTCCAGTCTCTAAATAGGGACCTGTCGCGTATTAGTGAAGAGTGCTCCGCTTGGAGTATGAAGCTAAATACCGGCAAGATAAATCAAAGATTGTCTGTCGGTTTCGGATATTTTTACCCCAGCATACACCTCTGAAGATAGATGACACTGCTTTAGAGGTCTATGCCCCTGGAGATTTTCAGTGTCGTCTTTGATGAGAGGTAAGCTCTAGTTCCTGCGTAAGGTAAATTCTTTGTTTGGTGACAAAAACGGAGTGCGTAGGTGCTTTTAAAATTTTTTGCTGCATTGTGTTGGAGCATTGCTCTCCAGGCTTCGGTTGCTGGCCCGACTCGTTAGCTCAGCCAGCAGGTTGTGTGCTGAGAGTGATCAGGTGAATCTGTCCCTTAGGCGAAGGGTTGAGAGCCTCAGTATGTTTTATAAGGTATACAAAAAGAAAAGACGTTGGTTGTATTCTTTTGTCCCTACCCTCAAGGTCTTTGGGAGAAACACACGTTCTGTGGCTCCTGCCAACCTCTTCACATTAAAGACGGTTAGGTGCCACACTCTTCAGTTCAGTCGGTGTTTTCTGCCTTGGTTCGTTTCGGTCTGAATTCACTGCCGGGATCGGCTTTTCGTCGTGTTGGCTTTTCCCCGACTTTTCCCCGACTTCCCGGTGTTGCATAATGCTTCAGTTGTGTTGCACTACCTGTCCGTGGTGGCCCGAACGTGAAGCTTTAATAATAATATTACTAAAAATAAGCGGCGTTCAGAACTAATTTGCTGTTCGTTTAGAGTAAAGATTTTCTAGAATGGTGACAATTATTGACTACTTTCTGTGCATTAACCGAAGTCAATAGTGAAACGTCTGGCAAGTTTAGTTAGCACGCATAATAACAGAACCTTGACTGAAGAAATGAATGCATCATTTCAGCTAATGATACGACGTATGCGATATCCAGAATTAATGTATTCAATAGCTGAAAAAAAACTTTTAAGACTGGTGAGCAATGACGCGATGTTTTGCGATTACTTGGCAATGCCAAGATCTATACCTAATGTAGGCATTGTCAACAGGAGAGTCTGCAAAATAATTATAAATGAAGTGGTGAATACTACGTACTGATATTCAGAATACTTTTGTCTGCGACATGAGGCAACCGATGTTAGGAATAGGAATAAATGCATTAACCTATAAGCCATCAAGTAAGCATAACTGGTTACTTCCACAATATTATTCCAACGAAAATATATTTTGGCTATTATTAATTCTCGGAAAATGGTTACAAGACGAGGCCCATGATCTGGCAGAGTCTAAAGCCTAGAATTCAAGTCACTCTGGGCTGTTGCTAACCGACACAACAAACTTATTTGTACCAGACTCAAGGCGACTTCTCAGTACGGGATTATGGTATTTTTTTTGCAAAAGCGAAGTTTACTCCCTCATACTATTCTAAATTTTACCTTCAAATGCTCATACCATGCCAGATAAACTATTTTTATTATAATTCAATTGAGAATAATCTGACTGACGAGCTGCATTTTAACGATACGTGTCATTATGTAAAGAGCATGCGGCCAGCACCGGTGTCAGGTGAAGCGTCACTGGAGCATAATATGTGACGAGTGCCTTACACAGTAACAGCTGATGAGTCACTGAAAAAGTGCCTCTCTCAATGACGAACCGATTTCATCAGTAGATTTCTTCCTGAGAATGTTCAAATTATTTGTATTTAGTGGCTAATTGTGCGTAATTACTTCTGCCGAGGAGGTTATGTTTTCGTCGGATTTGTCTCTCTGTCTGTCTCTGAATCTATCTGTTTGTCTGCCTGTCATCAAGATAACTCAAAAAGTTATGGACCGATTATTACGAAATTTACAGGAATTGTTAGATATGTTAAGAGAAACGTATGATTAACTTTTGGTGAAGATCCTTCCATCCATTTGTTTGTTTGCCGCATTTTTCTCAATGCTATAACTCAAAAAGTTATGGACGGATTTTTATAAAATTCACATGAGTTGATAGTTATGCTATGAAGAGTAAATGACCAAATTTTTGTAACGATCCGTTTGTTTGTTCGTTCGTTTCTTATTGTTTTTAATTTTATGGATGTTAGCACAATAACTCAAAAAACAATGAATGGATCTCTATGAAATTTACCGCAGTTCTTAGTAATGTTAAAAGGCATAAATGATCAAATTTTGGTGCAGATCAGTTTTTTCGTTTGTATGTTTGACTCATGTTTGTCATAATGCATGTTAGCAGCATAACTCGAAAAGTTATGAACGGATCTTCAAAATAATTACTGAAGCTGTTAACACTATTAAAGAGCACGAAGATTAGACTTTGGTGTTGATACAATGAAAATCATAGTCTCAGAACCAATTTAAATTTTTCGTAACCGTTACCTTGCTTGGTGGAGGTATGCTCTCTCAGAGTGCTCTAGTTCTGGTATTTTTCTATCTGTAAGAGGTCATCAATGCATGTTAGACGAAGAGATGTGAACATGTAATGCTAAGGTGACTATCTTACAAGATACGACGTGATTAATAATCATTTGGTGAGAAACTCCAATCTTGCACTCGAGGAATATGTATTACATAGAGTAAATATTATTCATTATAAGGAAAAGAAAGCTGATGTTCAGTACTGTGAGTGGAAAGAGTGAAAATTATGACACTGGAGCTTAATCATCAGCTAAGTATTCAGTACTTCTTTCCGTTCACAAACAGTGACGATTGCGCACACTTCAAGCTTGGACTTTTTTTATTCTAAACCAAGACTATATCCTTTAAGGCCGTTGGAGACGATTATCTTACGTCCTGTGTTTTCACTTCACCGCGTTCGAATACTTGGTACTGTCGTGGCAAACAAGACTGTGTCTCTACTAAAAGTTTCGATAAAATGTTTACCGTCGCATTCGCTGTCTTAAAAAGTGTAACTAGTGCAGTGGCTCGTGTATTTTCATATTTTAGTGAATGTTGTCTCAAACAGCAGGGCTCTTTTTTTGCTGTTTACACAGACACAACAACGCATTCGAACGGCGTGAAGTAAAAACACAGGACATAAGACTATCGTCTGCAGTGGGCCTTAGGATACAAAAATTCACAACTTCTTCATGAGTCCTCATGAATGTGGCCGATTGCCCCAGCTTGCAAGGAACTGGCATTTTCATTCCACTCTCGGATGTGTCACGTAAAGTGAACTAACTTTCCCTTGGCTCAGCTAATGCGTTCGTCTCTTTCTTGATAGCCTAGCGAACAAGAAATGACCAATCACTCGGGTTAATGGTCAATTGATTGGGCTCTTGGTCACCCAAGTTGATTAGGCAATGCCGTTAGGAGGCGCAAACGTGACGATAGTTCCCGAGGCTAAGCGAGCTCNTGAGGCTGCCAGAAAAATGTCTTAGTCTCATTGCAGTGCTGGTGGGCACGGACATTGCTGTGACAGCAGTAATACCGAGGTGGAGGCGATCATCGCCACATTATTGTCTGAATGTCGTCTTCTCTAGTCGTCAGTTTCGGAAATTCTCCGTGCATATAAAACCAAAGCATAAAGATAAGTTCGAGGCAGATTTGCTAGCAAGACAAGCATAACTGAGGCGACGAATGCTTTGAGCAGGCGCCGAGACTGAAGTGAGACACAAGAAATAAAGCATATTGTTATTATTATTATTATTATTAAATATCCACAGTTTATGTACACGACCGATGAAACGGAGAATACTTAAGAATGTTAGCTACATGCTTTATGACATTGGGCTAAAACCAGGACCCATCATTAAGAAAGACATGCCGTCAAGACGAGCAAATTTCAAGCGAGGAGTGCATGAAATCACTGGTGCAGCGGGTGAACTGCATCAAGCAACTAGCCGCCGTTTTAGCCCCTAAACTTGAAGTAATCTTCCGGTGTCTGATACGGTTAGGAGATATTCCCTGTTGTTGGTGTACTGAACATATTACCACCATTACAAAAAAAAATCACTGTCGCCACATATCGCTAATTATCCACCTATTACGCCGATACCCATTTTCTAGGAGTTTTTTGAGAAACTGGTGCTTTAATAATAATAATATGCTTTATTAGGTACACATAGGGAATGGTACACAGGAGACAGCTTAATACTAAAGTTACATTAAATACTTAGATCAGGTAATACCATCATTACAAACTACACTGTATTGCGGCCCATGGGTTGATTTGTTGAAGTTGTTGGATTGCTGCCTTCTGGTCAGTATGCGTACATAACTGGTTTGGGTTGATGTGAAGTATTGTTGACTGTTGGAAACCATTAACAGTCAACACTGGACCGTCGTTCTGAAGCCCACAATGTACAGTTGGACTTCAGTATTGCGTTCGGCAGGTTCAGCTCAGAAGTCTACTGTAAAAGCTGGAGTTGGTTGGTATGGGTGGTAAAGTTCTGTCAATCATTCGTGCTTTTGTTTCTGAGCAAACACAGAGTGTGTTTGTTGACGGTTTTTTTGAGTGCCTCAGTCGCAGTGGAGTCCGGCGTCCCTCAAGGTAGCGTACTTGGCTCGCTGGTGTTTGTTCTGCACAGTAGTGACATGCTCACTTCTCTGGAGAACATGATCAACTTACTTAACGATTCCACTCTAGTAGCAATGATACCGATCTGCAGAGTACCCAATGTGTCTTCCAGTCTCAAAATAGGGGCCTGTCGCGCATTAGTGAAGAGTGCTCCGCTTGGAGTATGAAGCTAAATACCGGCAAGATAAATCAAAGACTGTCAGTCGGTTTCGGATATTTTTTCCCCAGCATATACCTCTGAAGATAGATGACACTGCTTCAGAGGTCTATGCCCCTGGAGATTCTCAGTGTCGTCTTTGATGAGAAGCAAGCTTTAGTTCCTGCGTAAGGTAAATTCTTTGTTTGGTGACAAAAACGGAGTGCGTAGGTGCTTTTAAAATATTTTGCTGCATTGTGTTGGAGTATTGCTCACCAGGCTTCGGTTGCTGGGCCGAATCGTTAGGTCAGCCAGCAGGTTGTGTGCTGAGAGTGATCAGGTGAATCTGTCCCATAGGCGAAGGGTTGAGAGCCTCAGTATGTTTTATAAGGTATACAAAACGAAAGACATTGGTTGTATTCTTTTGTCCCTGCCCTCAAGGTCTTTGGTAGAAACACACGTTCTGTGGCTCCTGCCAACCTCTTCACATTAAAGATGGTTAGGTGCCACACTCTTCAGTTCAGTCGGTGTTTTCTGCCCTGATCCGTTTCGGTCTGAATTCACTGCCGGGATCGGCTTTTGGTCGTGTTGGCTTGCGGGCGTTTAAGTCAGCTGATAATGGCTTTCTGATGGATTTTCCCCGACTTCCCGGTGTTGCATAATGCTTCAGTTGTGTTGCACTACCTGTCCGTGGTGGCTTTAATAATAATATTACTAAAATAAGCGGCGTTCAGAACTAATTTGCTGTTCGTTTAGAGTAAAGATTTTCTAGAATGGTGACAATTATAGACTACTTTTTGTGCATTAACCGAAGTCAATAGTGAAACGTCTGGCAAGTTTAGTTAGCATGCATAATAACAGAACCTTGACTGAAGAAATGGATGCATCATTTCAGCTAATGATACGACGTATGTGATATCCACAATTAATGTATTCACTCGCTGAAAAAGCAAACTTTTAAGACTGGTGAGCAATGACGCGATGTTTTGCGAATACTTGGCAATGCCAAGATCTAAACCTAATGTAGGCATTGTCAACAGGAAAGTCTGCAAAATAATTATAAATGAAGTGGTGAATACTAGGTACTGATACTAAGAATAATTTCGTCTGCGACATGAGGCAACCGATATTAACCTATGTTAACAGGCAAGTAATCATAACTGGTTACTTCCACAATATTATTCCTACGAAAATATATTTTGGCTCTCCGATAAGAGGTTAATCAGTGACAGAGAAATAATTGGAAATGACGTGTGGTAAGATAGCCAATTAACAATACAATAATTATTAATAATTCTTGGAAAACGGTTACAAGACGAGGCCCATGATCTGGCAGAGTCTAAAGCCTAGAATTCAAGCCACTCTGGGCTGTTGCTAACCGACACAACAACCTTATTTAATTGTACCAGACTCAAAGCGACTTCTCAGTACGGGGTTATGGTATTTTTTTTACAAAAGTGAAGTTTACTCCCTCATACTATTCTAAATTTTACCTTCAAATGCTCATACCAAGCCAGATAAACTATTTTTATTATAATTCAACTGAGAATAATCTGACTGACGCCATGCATTTTAACGATATGTCATTATGTAAAGAGCATGCGGCCAGCACCGGTGTCAGGTGAAGCGTCACAGGAGCATAATATGTGACGAGTGCCTTACACAGTAACAGCTGATGAGTTACTGAAAAAGTGCCTCTCCCAATGACGAACCGATTTCATCAGTAGATTTGTTCCTGAGAATGTTCAAATTATTTGTATTTAGTAGCTTATTGTGCGTTATTACTTCCGCCAAGGAGGTTATGTTTTCGTAGGATTTGTCTCTCTGTCTATCACTGAATCTATCTGTTTGTCTGCCTGTCATCAAGATAACTCAAAAAGTTATAGACCGATTATTACGAAATTTACAGGATTGTTAGATATGTTACGAGAAACGGATGATGAACTTTTGGTGAAGATCCGTCCATCCATTTCTTTGTTTGCCGCATTTTTCTCAATGCTATAACTCAAAATGTTATGGACTGATTTTTATGAAATTCACAAGAGTTGTTAGTTATGCTATTAAGAGTAAATGACCAAATTTTTGTAACGATCCGTTTGTTTGTTCGTTCGTTTGTCACTGTTTTTAGTTTTATGCATGTTAGCACAATAACTCAAAAAACAATGAATGGATCTCTATGAAATTTACCGCAGTTCCTAGTAATGTTAAAAGGCATAAATGATCCAATTTTGGTGCAGATCGGTTTTTTCGTTTGTATGTTTGACTCATGTTTGTCATAATGCATGTTAGCAGCGTAACTCGAAAAGTTATGAACGGATCCCCGAAAAAATTACTGAAGCTGTTAACACCATTAAGGGGGCCTTTTCACGGAAAATGGTCAAAATTTTCAATTTTTCGTTTTATGCTCAGAAAGTGTCATCAGGTATTGGGCTATAACGTCCCAAATTTTTAGGGAGCCAGCAGCACTAGAACCCTCCCCCCCCAAAAAAAAAGGGGGGGGGGGGTCCGGAGGGGGCCTGGAGGGGGTCAAATATTGACTTATTCTTTTTTTGCTGCAAAATGATCTATATACCAAGGGCTATTACGTCTCCAATTTTTAGGGGGCCAACAGCACTAGAACCCCCAAAAAGGAGGGGGAGGGCGGCAAAGGGGGTCCGGAAGGGGTCAAAAATTGACTTTTTCATTATTTATTCATGTAATACATGGCAATTTCATATTTTTATTAGTGAATGACGAATGTAAGGTATTTGTAGGTGGAAATGTACTATAGATAAAACATTTCAAGTGCATTTCCACTGCAAACAGCGCATTTTTAAAAAAAATCATCCACATAAACATAAAATTTGCTGCCCTGAAAAATTTGATTTTTCACAATAAAAATGAACAAATACAGTTTTGGAATCCTTGATAGATTCCCTACAAAACTAAGTGAGGATTTTTTTATCAATTTCCTTTGAGTTTTTTTTTATTATATGAAATATCAAGAAAATTTACATGTTTTATGAATTCTTCGGTAACCCATTTATAAAGTCTCATGTCAAAAGAAAACGAAAAGGAAATTGAAAAAACCCCACTTAGTTTTGTAGGGAATATTTCAAGGATTCTAAAACTGTCTTGTTCTTAGTGTAGCATAAAAACTAATCGACTTACGTTCTTTTTAAAATTTATCAAAAAAGGAAAAAAAAAGAAAATTTCCTTTTCTGAAAAAATTAAGGCCTAAACTGAAAAAAATTCGCGAACAAAATGTTCTTATTTTTCAATTCTACACCTTATGTGCAAATTTCAGAGAAATCGGTTCAAAAATAGAAAAATTTTTGAACAGGCCCCCTTAAAGGGCACAAATGATTAGATTTTGGTGTTCATACAAAGAAAGTCATAGTCTCAGAATCAATTTTAATTTTTCATAACCGTTACCTTGCTTGGTGGAGGCATGCTCTCTCAGAGTGCTCTAGTTCTGGTATTTTTCTATCTGTAAGAGGTCATCAATGCATGTTAGACGAAGAGATGTGAACATGTAATGCTAAGGTTACTATCTTACAAGATCCGACGTGATTAATAATCATTTGGTGAGAAACTCCAACCTTGCACTCGAGGAATATATATTACATAGAGTAAATATTATTCATTATCAGGAAAAGAAAGCTGATGTTCAGTACTGCGAGTGGAAAGAGTGAAAATTATGACACTGGAGCTTAATCATCAGCTAGGCATTCAGTACTTCTTTCCGTTCGCAAACAGTGACGATTGCGCACACTTCAAGCTGGGACTTTTTTATTCTAAACCAAGACAATATCCTTTAAGGCCGTTGGAGACGATAGTCTTTTGTCCTGTGTTTTCACATCACCGCGTTCGAATACTTGGTACTGTCGTGGCAAACAAGACTGTGTCTCTACTAAAAGTTTTGATAAAATGTTTACCGTCGCATTCACTGGCTTAAAAAGTGTTACTAGTGCAGTGGCTCGTGTATTTTCATATTTTAGTGTATGTTGTCTCAAACAGCAGGGCTCTTTTTTGCTGTTTACACAAACACAATAACGCATTCGAACGGCGGGAAGTAAAAACACAGGACATAAGACTATCGTCTGCAGCGGGCCTTAGGATACAAAAATTCACAACTTCTTCAGGAGTCCTCATGAATGTGGCCGATTGCCCCAGTTTGCAAGGAACTGGCATTTTCATTCCACTCGCGGATGTGTCGCGTAAAGTGAACAAACTTTCCCTTGGCTCAGCTAATGCGTTCGTCTCTTTCTTGATAGCCTGGCGAACAAGAAATGACCAATCACTCGGGTTAATGGTCAATTGATTGGGCTCTTGGTCACCCAAGTTGATTAGGCAATGCCGTTAGGAGGCGCAAACGTGACGATAGTTCCCGAGGCTAAGCGAGCTCTCAGAGGTCTTGCCCGCTTTATGAAGGACTCTATAGGAGCCATTCGAGGAGCTATTGGCTCCGAGGTGGTCTATCAGAGCTTCCATGGAATTGGGTATAAACTCTGATCGAAAGCTTCACTAACTTTGACGATTTTGAAGTCCTCCCTGCTTCTCATTTGCAGCTCTCCTTCCTAGCCGACCTCTGCATAGACTCTGAATGCAAGCTTCACTAACTTTGATGATTCTGAAGTCTTCTACGTCTTTCGTTTGATGCTCTGCGGAAACTCTGTGCAATTATCTAGCTTTGGGTGTAGGCTTCGAAAGCTCGGTTTTGAACTATTTAATTCTTCGTGCCAGCATTAAGCTTCGCTCTTCGTAAGAAAGGCGATTTTTATAATGGGTACATATGCATACAGTTGGAACGAATAGGTTAAAGTTGACTGTGTTAACGCGTTTGATGATAGGAAAGTCACGCAGTGAATAAACCTTTCTTGTTACAAACAGTCTCCCAACAATTGAGAGTCTGTGCTTAGTTTCATAAAAAACTCTAGGAACTTTATTATTTAACGTTTTGCGACTCTCAGCCTCACCAATCATTTATATGGAAAGTACGGGTACAGCTTCATAAACTTTGAGATCAAAGATATATATTTAGTTATATGATGATAAGTGATGCTATTTCTGATCAATTGCAGTAAAAAGGAGAGGAGAAGCGTAAATACGTATATATATATATATGTATAATTGCTCCTTAATGCAGAATTCAAAAATATTTTTCTTCGCAATTCGCCGTAATTACTACAGAGTAAGTCTACGCTTTCAGCGTAGTAAAACATTCCCGTACGGTATAAAATAAATTTGAAAATTTGCTTTAGTTCAGAGGCTGAAATTATACGGTAATTTTATAACATGTAATTGCTTAAAAAGAGATATTTCAATTTGCTTTCAATGTACAGTAGTTTTATAGGCCTCACAGCCTCAGTCAATGACGTTTCATCCCGCTGTCTTTCCAGGAAATCCTCTCAGTTTGATAAACTCCACAGCTGTTGTATTGAAAGGGAACCACCGCGTATTTTTTCAAGCCGCCGTTACCAGTTTTTATTTTTATTTTGAGCAGCACTGGAAGTGCAGCTGTGAGCTACAGCCCTGGCTCTGGACTAAGAGCGATAGAGCTTCCAGGCTTCGGCGATAGGCTCGGGATTAATTTTAAGGCAATAGCGAAAAGTATTTAAAAGGGAGCTTCGAGAAGCTTTATCTGGAGCGCAACGAATTCATTGGAAGAGCGTTTGCCGCTGCAAGAGCGACGCAGCGCGAGAGAAAAACAGCTAAAGTAAGAAATGCAGGCAAATAAAGGAATTTTGTTGCAGTACATGTATCGTTGAAAGATAAGGAGTGCATGAGTGAAGACAGCGAGCGTAAGGAGAAGTGGGAATAAAAGTGCGGATAAAATGAGAGCAGTGAGAAATGCATGCGAGAGAATATAGAGGAATCCGTAAGTTGCAGGTAGATTATTTCATGTCAGCGACATTGAGGTATATCAATTGATGTGAAAGGGAAATGAAAAGAGTGGATAAGTTAAGTTTAATGAGAAATATAGGGAATTATGAGAGTTATTACCGTATGTTGCAGGCATGTAAGATCGTGCCTTGATGAAGATTAAACGTAACTAAAAGGAACTAAGAAACTTGGCATGTTCCGAAAAGGGTAGGAGGGGGGGGGGGGGTTGGCTGAAGAGACTGCCGGGAACGATTTAGGAAAAAAAAAAAGACCCAATGCACTATAGATAAGAGAAAGTTCAACAATATGAAGTGAAATTCTAAAAGAACACAAGAAACTAATGCAAGTGGGACTTTGAACGAATTACAATCTAGAAAAAAAAAGAAAGAAAAATCCCTTCACTTATGTTTGTTGAAATATCTGTGCAATACATACTAAAGGTGGACCGAATGTCTTTTTTCTAACATTCGCGAATGCGAATGTTTTGTTTTGATATTCGCGAATGTTTACTCAAAGTTCCAATTCTCAAGTAATATGGCATTTTAGCTTGATTCTGGAGTATGGTTTCTGGAGTGGACTTTTTGAAATCTTGAATTTATTGTAAGAGTTTTGCTTCCGTGTAACACGTTTACTCATATTAATGGTAGAGACGGAGTAAGCTGGCCTGACCACGTAGCTATTACAATGAACTTATTTCATAGTGTTACTAACTGAAAATTAGGAGAGTATTCGCCACTCTCTGACCACTTGCCCCTTTACTGTAATTTTAGTTCACCATAAGAAAAATTCCAGTACAGGTTCAACAAAGACGTGACAATGCTTAGCATGTTAAATGGCGATTTCCCAGCTGAGAACTTTTAATATAGCCCCCCTAGACTAGTAAAACTCCTTGCAATTCTGCTCACTGGGTGTTTTACTTTGGGATTCCTCCGAGAGAACTTGATGAGCGTCGTAATAACACCAATAGTAAAAAACAAAAGAAAATGTGTGACAGACAAGAGCAACTATCGCCCTATCGCAGTGGCAACGTC
>LQNS02276883.1:26268895-26296920 GCA_001587735.2 Parhyale hawaiensis | reverse complement strand
CCACATTTACTTTTAGTTTGAAAAATAGCATCATGCTGCGATGTCACTCGTGCCAAGAGGCGTATAAGAACGCCCACTTAGATACCGGTTTACTATCTTTTTCAAATGGATCGAGCGCGTGTATCAACGTAAGCTGTTAAAAATTAGGGTTGACTAAATAAGAGACAACGCGAAAATCCTTGGAATATCAACCACTGTCTGGAATTTTAAGGTTACTTTTTAATTTGGCTAGCAGCTGCATTATAAGTACCTATATGTATTAGTGGTTGGAGCATATACATGTAGCTTACAGTGCCTTCTTGTCCTATTGTCAGTTGAAATAGAACAACGATAGAAGTATAGAAATTTAATTT
The DNA here is from genome assembly GCA_001587735.2 of Parhyale hawaiensis. Lineage (NCBI taxonomy): Eukaryota > Metazoa > Arthropoda > Malacostraca > Amphipoda > Hyalidae > Parhyale > Parhyale hawaiensis. The sequence goes on along the minus strand of LQNS02276883.1, from coordinate 26,296,567 downwards.
AGCAAAAGGTATGTGATATTAATTTAATTAACGTAAAGTTTCTTGTATCAGAGTGGTGATATACCGAAGCGCTGATTGCATGCAAAATACATTGCAGTGGGCATATAACGATAGTTAGAAAATTGATTCATAGTTTTATATAGGGAAGTGGCTGCATGTAGAGCAAAGGGCAGTGCGCGACGTAGAGTTGTCTACCACCGCGGACGACCCACCGCACTTGAACCCCGTTCTGCAATTTCTGTTAATTCAGAATCTTGCCTGGCTTAACCGTTGCTGTTCTGATGCCCTGCTCTACGCTCTTTATGCATGCAAAGTCTCAACTTACCTCAAATTAAAGCAGTTGACTTACCAAATTTCTTCGAGACGACGACAATGAATACATTTTTTTAAAACTCTAGTCCTTCCAACATATACGTAACACAACTGAAATCTCCAAAATTTTTGTGATATGAATCTACATTGCCCTAAGCCTTCACCAATGAAGGAAAAAGCGCATGTATACTGCGTACTATGCACTTCCACTCCAAGTCCCAACCTAAAGTTCCTGACGGGCGCAGTCTCCGTATGCACGGAACAGAGGCCCCTAATGGTATGCGTGTGTTCTCATGCATAGATCGCATTACGATAGCGCAGTCCCCGCCTCAGGTGGGGCCCATCCATAGGCCCCGTTAACATCTGTGGACGTGATGCCGCGCATTGCTGGTCTAATTTAGGCCTCCCAAAATCTTGAACAGAAGTTGCTTCAAAATATCGGCGTGGCTGTGTTTCCTGCAGATAAGCAGGCCGCGGGTGTCGAAAGTTTAGAACTCGAGTGTGTATGTATACGTCCAATTACCGAGGGGAATTTAATAGTTTGCTGTGGAAATAGATTGCATGCAGAGCCAAATGGCTTTAATAAATTAGGTTACGTGTCCCTGCATATGCAGGCGTAATGCATATGTTTAATTAGGAAATTATTGCGCGGTGCATGGGTCCAGAATTGCTTCGCAGGTTCCCGTTACTTTCACTGTCACGGCACAGGGAGCGTACTTGGTAAAAAGAAAAACTTTAAGAAGTAATTTCAATGCGCGAAAGTACATAACACTAGCAGAAACTTTCACACCATTTGTGCCGATTCAGAATAAATGCTTAAGGTATCACAGCGAAAAAAATGTGTTAGCTGGCTCATTTTATTTCATAACTGGTTATTATGCATGTATAAAATTTACGAAAGTTAGGCGTATGATTTCGTGCATGTTATTATCAACTATATACCATTATACCTATCATCTGCCACTTTTGGGTGTTTGGAGGAGCGTTTTTTTAAGTTATGAAGCCATAAAACTCACAGCAGGGGTAAAGAAGTCACTTGGTCAACGAAAGTGTAGCATTATTTGACCTTCTTTATCACTGCAGATATTCCCATATATCAGATAAACAAGCTCTATTAAAGTCAGCCTGAAATAAAATAATGTTCCAAATATAGGCGAGTGCCAGAAACAAGACGTATCCGTGGAAGGAGCTCTACAGTTATGATAGGAGCCAAAAGTAGAAAGTAATATTGTTGAAGTGGCTTTGAAATTATACAATTCTGCTTATTCACGAGCACAAGAAACAAGATGTAATGCACAGTGACTGATGTTTGAAATCTTTATACCGGGAGTATGCAAATTTAGCAGTTGAAGATCTCCATTTCAGGACGTCGAATAAAACGTCATCAATGCAATCAACTTAAGGACATAAAACACTGCGGGAACGATCATCCTCGGAAAAAGTGCATTCAAATCTCGTTGCTTTTTACTGCCGTTAGAGAGATTCCTCAAATTCCCGGGGCTTGGAACAAGATGTTGTTTTCGGAGGGCGCAGTTCAAAAGTGCTGAACTGGGGCTGCGTCTTTGTTCCGAGGGAACGATCACGAGGCGCTGGTTTTCCTCGGACAAAAGGCCTCAGCCTGNCGTTGCTTTTTACTGCCTTTAGAGAGATTCCTCAAATTCCCGGGGCTTGGAACAAGATGTTGTTTTCGGAGGGCGCAGTTCAAAAGTGCTGAACTGGGGCTGCGTCTTTGTTCCGAGGGAACGATCACGAGGCGCTGGTCTTCCTTGGACAAAAGGCCTCAGCCTGACCCGACCATCCTTTGATTGCGCCTCTGCCGGCACAAGTCGTGTATGGACTGAGGCCAAGTTGTTCGAGTTGCCGCACTTAGCGTCTAATCCGTTAAAATAGCCGGTGAACAATGGAGCAGGAGGCTTTATAAGGGTGCAATTATAGCCATTTTTTGTCGAGGAAACTGAAGCGTGGTTCCAACTCGAGCCACTGCTGCTGCTGTGGCAACACTGATACTAGCCGCTGTGCTCCGGACCTCTGCACGGTTAAGCGACCGGCCTTTTTGGTCGGCTGGAAGTTAAATGCCTTTATTTTCTCCAGAAAAATTACACAGCAGATATTCCTGGTAATATATAATCAAATGAGAGCCCTTTTGAGTCTGTTCCACTTTGTAAAGAGAACGTGTTTGGCAGGAAACCCGGAAATGCTAAAAAAATATTGGTTTGTACTGCAGCATCGGAAGATAGTTCAGTGTTAGCATCCATGTAAGAGCAGGAATTCCTCAGATGTAGAGTTGGCGTAACACCAGATAGACATGTAAAGATTTTACTCGCTTTTCCAACACAAAGATAGAGGAGAGGGTTTTGGTTGACTTACAATCTAATCGATACTATAATAAGAGAGCTGTCTGTCAGTCCGTCCGTCCGTCCGTTTGTCCGAAGCCTTATTTTCCCCTATCTAATACTGAAGAAAGAAATTCCGAGGTGCCCAACTTTTTTGTTGCGGAGAGGGTATCTTGGATACGGGGAGGCACTTGGGCGCTTGCCTGCATTCCCGTGTTTGGACATGTTCATTTTCAACGGTGCTACTGGTGATGTCACTTAATTATGTCTTATCTAGACTATCAACCCTTTTGTTAAGCTGAGATGTTTTCAAATATATATTTTTATGACTTATTCAACAAAAGGGTTACGCTTGGTGCATATCAAACCTTTTGTTGAGCCGAGATGTTTTCAAATATATATTTTTATGACTTCTTCATCAAAAGGGTCGCGTTTGGTGCACTAGTAGCGATAATGCCCCGCTCGGAAGTCTTTGTGTCTGACGAGTCCCATAGCGTAGTTAGGGAGTAAAGAACATTGCTCTCAAGTCGAGCCTACTGACCGCAGTGCTGTACTCTATTTCCATTCATGTAATGCCGCTGAAACTAAGTGTACTTGATATGGAGGTAGTGTCTCGTGCTACTACCTTATTACATGAGAGCAGGTTGTCTCTGATGAGTGTTGCCACCAACATCGACAAGCCATTTATGGTGTCATGAAGCAGGCGGTGATAATGGAACCAGAGGAGACACACGCCAAAAAAGTTCTTCTCCACCAAGTCACACAACGGCAAGTGCGAATAAACATATTACAAAGAGAGCTGATGTTTGATTCTTAGCAAAAACGCCCTACACTTAAGTGACAATTTCCCTAACTTCTATAGGACGTTGCTGTTTGAATGGCTGGACACTGAGAGTCTACACCAAAATTAAACTATCTTAAGGCCTTCACGTTGTAGGTAAGTAGTGGGTAACGACACCAAATAGTTGTTTTTGAGGGTAGGTTCCGGCTCCAGCTACTCCGGGTTTCCCAGGCCCCGCCCACTTCCGGTTTGCTCACCCCCAGACCCCTGCTAAACCGGTAGTGCATTGGCCGTTATAGACCGGAACCTCACGTCCGAAGGGAGCCTCGAGAGAAGGTTACCCTCAAAAACAACTATTTTGCGTCATCATCCACTACTGAGGCAACATGTGTCACAAATATGTTCTGTTCTAAGAGGAAGAAGCTTTTACTCTATACTGGATTTTGCACTGTGCAGTTTGAACCGTTGAGCAGTGCTGTGTGAGTCCCCGTATCGAGTTCCCACGCGCCCAACTGTGAAGAGATAGGTAATATATTTCTTGTTTTCGTTATAAGCGAAAAAGGTGTTACTAGGTGAGTTCGTATGCATCGAATTTACCTACATTATACAAAGGAGAATAAGTTCCAAGCTCCAATTTTTATCTCCTAAATGTTAAATCTTGCACTTTTTTAGAAATAATACTGTACTAAGGCAAAACTGAACCACAACAGTATTCGTATATTACAGCAATCTAAAAGAAAAAAAAAAACACTGTAAACAGGAAAAAAGAAGATACAGTATTCTCGCACGGCCTGCCGCCCACAATTAGCATAACCGTGAATTTTTTTCGCTTACAGTAGAAGCGAATCCGCATTTGGCGAGAGCCAGGTCTCTATGAAGACGAGTCGTGTTTAACAGCACATACCTACAGTATACAGGATAAATTTTCCGTATGCACTAGCAATAGAACAATTACTTTGCGTTCTTGCGCCTGTCTCAATTACATTTTACGTCACTTCTAGTCTTCATTGATGTCGCCAAGCTTCGTGAATCAGAAGTGAAACAGCTCTACTTTTCTAAAACGCGACTCTGCTCGCTAGCTAAAGTGACACGCGGCCTGCTTAGCGCCAGTGGCTCTTTCTAATTTATTCAGAACGCCTTCATTAGGGTTAATGAGGAGCCAAAAGAAACAGAGCCATGAGTAGCGACTTAATGAATGCATGCTACTGGCATCAGCGCTGATGAGCTTCTAAAACACCGAAAATATCGCTTAGGCTTCCATTACAGCCGAGGGTCGTATATCATGTCCACGCTATCTCTTGCTCTACGAGCTGGCTTCTGCAGGCCCCACTTGTCAGCCATACTTAGCACTTGATGTAGAGAGAAAACGCGGAGGTAAATAAGGTGACTTCTGACAGCTAAGAACTATGAACACTACTTCTTTCTACCTTGAAATTAAAGCTCTCAATGGTAACAGACTCTTCTCAATGTTGAAAATATTGAATATTTTTCAAGCAAAAAAAAAAAAAAAAAATACTCGTTGTCGCCCAAAAATGAAACAATTTTAGTACAATGAACAGAAATGCGTTTTTGTTGCCTGATATTTAAGACTTTTAATGACAAAGGATACTGCTTCTTGTTATTTACTGCTAAAAACTTGCAACAATTAAAACTTTGTTCGTTACTATTCGGATTTCAAGAATACTTTTATCCATAATAAACATTACTCATTGTTGTCCGATGTCTACGAGTCTTAACGGTTGCAATAATTTTTTTCTCGGATCTCTAGTGGATTATTTCTAACCCTCCATTGACTTTTTATCGCATCCTTAAAAATTTGGCGAAACGCAATAGCTGTCTATGTTATGTAATGGGTGTAGATGGAGCGAAAAAGAAATCATTTGGCGAATGTTTACTTCCGTATTATTTCTGTATCTACTTTGCAGGAAGCTCCACAACACTGACACAAAACTCGATCAACTTTGGATGTCTTGACCATCAGAAATTCTGCTAGTCACACACAATCCAATTTTGCAACTCCGTCTGCAACAAACTGTTCATTTCAGATATTTTTTTCAAATATTTCTTAGTTTCAGTACTTCAGGCAAATTACTTTACAAAGCCCAAAACGTTGAAAATTTTGGGGCATACGTTATCTGACGTTTCGTCGAAGGGCAAAGGCACAAATATAGGTATATCTTAAGGAAGAAAGATAAGACTAGTGCAAAGACAAACAAGATACTACGGAGCTCCGGAGGTACGGAGAGAGTGTGCATGTCGCTAAGTCGTTTGAACGGAGAAAAGGAAATTCCATACCGACAACGAGGGAAACAAGAAAGCCGCTACAAATCGCGTTGTCAACAAGTCGCTGTCTGGAAATTAAAAGAAGAACCGCAGCTCGTTATTGTGAGTAATAATCACGCAACCTTAGAGCCTGGTAGGTATAGGTGAGTTGTTACAAACGATTGTAAAATACAGTACATAGAGAACAGAAAAGAGTGAGTGACGAATAACAAAATAACAAAGTTGGTAATGAGTCAAGTACCTACATAGTTGTAACGCTAGTTAGAAAATTTAACGCGTTTATATCGAAACATCACTATTCGTTGTTTGGTTCAGCTAGTATTTAAGGTAGGAAATAGTTGACAATCGGTAAACACAATCTAGGTCAATGAACACAAAAGCTCATGAGAAGATAAAATATTTAGAAACACTAAGACAGTATTTGTAGAACATGAGTTAAAAGAGAAAACAGACGAGTTCCAAACAACAAGTAATTGAGTAATCCTACAAAATGTGCATCAGGAGAAAAAGTGAAAAAGTTCTCTTAGAATAATGTCATCAAGCAGCCTTGAAGAATAAAATACAACACAATCTTAAAATGAAAGGACCAAGAGAAAACGGTGTCATGAAACCATTCTACAGAATAAGAGACAATTTTAAATAAAATACACCAAACAGTACCAAGTAACAGTGTTAGCAAACACTCTGATTAAAATAGAAATATATTTAACTGCGAGAGCACGCAGAATTTTGCAGCACAGGACAACAAACCGTCAGCGCTTCAAAGATAAAAATAAATGCAAAGTCTACATCACACGGGCAGCAGCGAAAGAAGGCAGCAGCTGCTGCTACTGCTCTCGTAATGTCAACAAGCCTGGATGATGCGAGGGTAGACCGAAATTTATCAAAGTTAATCACCTGTTATTACTGCTCTTGCCGCTCCTATCGACTCTCATTAATTGCCTATGTCATTAATTATACAAACTCATAACTCAGCAGCACATGCTTAGTGGCGCGCGTGTAAAAAGTGGCTTTGTTTGAGTGGATTTAACCGAAAATCTGTGGACGAAAATCCGCATCACCAAGTTTTCGTCATGATGAATTGATCTCCGGGAGCGGCTGCCGAACTAAACATGAATAATAGAGCCGAGTTAGGTTTTTGACTTTTTGAAAGAGTTTTTCTTACGGTATAAGTAAGTGACAACCAATATATTTTGACACATAAAGTACTTAATTGCTTCCCTAACCGTATTGAATAAACATGTTATGAAAAGGGGCGCATGATTGGACGCGTAGATAATACATATCTAAACTCGGTAGTTTTTGCATCGTAGATAATCCATTTATTGGTTATCTTAGAATACAAGTACCACACTGGAGCTAATATTTCGCAAAATTCAGTTGCACTGGTATCATGTTAATAAATTTGATAGTATCTCCAGGTAGGCAAAGCTAGACAATACTCACTGCAGGCCATGTTGAAGTGAGTTAAGAGTTGTTGCAATGATACAAGGAATCCGTAATAAATATTAAGTTAAAAAATTTATTGTAAAGCGTATCTAATGTTTCTGAAAATTCAACGGTGTAATTAGGGGCAGTTTGACGCTACTAAAGTAGGCGCTGCACTGTTTCAAACAACAATATTTGTTATTCTTTTATTAGTGGAGAATTGCTTCTGACGCTACAGTATAGCGAAAGTCTGGCCATCCACCAGTTCCTGGAAGAAATTCAAATATCTGGGTATGCAGCTGTGCAGAATTTCTCTTTCGCCCCTGAGGATTAGATTCAAATTAATCAATTAGTAAACCCACTGAGAAGGCCGTAGACTGTAGCACAGGCAATAGTAAACAAAGTTCAGTACTCTAGAAGCATTAAAGTAATCAATTATTTGTAAGGCAGGGGTCCGTCACATTTATGGTGCGTTTCTCTCAGCGAAATGACCCAAAACTGCACACTCTTCTACTCCACGCCCCAAAAGTCGGCCTTACGAGCATCGTATAAGTTACCTTGTGTAGAAAATGGCTAGTCGTCCATGTCAGAAAGAGCTTTTTTAAAACACCCGTTAAAATCCATAGTCATTTTTTTCAGTTGTTTACAAATTGCATACTTGCTTATCAGGCACCCCATGTTCGCTGCCTTCACTTCCCCCACAAAGAACAGTTTGGACCCTCTGGAAATTTTGGCGCAGGCTTCATATTATTTGCATGTATAGCGCACATCAAAACCGGCGCTCTTTAGTTGGTGGAAGCGCCGGCGTTCCCAACGACCTCACTCGGCAGTTTGGGGGAGAGTGAAAGATGTTGAAAACTGACTGGCGTTGAAGGCAGAGAGAGGGAACAGTCAAGCTGAAATACAGGGAAACATGTTTCCCTAACAACTTAGCAATATCTGAGCTTGAAATCAGGTCTGAGGTCATTTAAATAGGATACGAGTCAAACTGAAATGCAGGGAAATACTTTTCCCTACCTCTTAATAGTATTTAAGCTTGAATACTGGTTTATGGTCATTAATATAAGTCATGAGCTAAAGTGAAACAAAAAAATATCCTGTTCTGATCTCTTAATGACATCTGAGCTTAAATACAGCTTTGAGGTTGTTAAAATACACAATATAAACTGAAATGCACAGATATATTCTTTATTAAACCTCTGAATACTATTTGTGCTCAAACACAGATCCGAGGTCTTCAAAATATCAACTCCATCTGAAAGAGACAAAAATTCTTTTTATTACTAATTTGTTAAGCTATGAGTTCGGGTGCAGGTTATGGAGACTATAGGATACAAGTATCTTTTACCACTGCTGCACGAGGCTCTAAGGTTATTGTGGCTGCACATTGATTTGCATTTAGGGTGCGAATTCTCACAAACAATGTACAGTGGCTTGACAACTGTGAAGATATATAGATCTCACAATGTGTAATCGGAGACGTTTACACTAGAAAATATCTATCGGACTGATTGATGCTTTCCAATACGTGCGTGATTCTTAATTAAAGGATCGTTAAAGTTAACGACAATCTGGTGGAAAGTAAACTCTTGTAACTGAAGTATTGCTTGACTTACAAAAGCTAAATAGAATTTAAAGAGGCGGTTTCATAGTAAATTGTTGTTATTGTATTTAATGGACAATAGCTACTATTTTACGTGCATTTTAAGTATTTCGCTTAATTTTTAATAATTTGCTAAGAAATTAGTATCACAAATCTCCAAGTATTCTTATTTCCCGTGTCTAAGGTCAAATGAGTTTAGTATCATCGTTTTATCCTTGATTCACCATTATCTATGATCCTGGTCTTCCAAAAGAGAAAAAGTAGATGGGACAGTTTTGCCCAGTGCACTAGTTAGCGATATATATTTTTTCCTCGGTCATTTCAATATTGCTCTTGATGCACTTTATGTGCTGAGTTTTAATTCCATTCATGAAGAAACATTAACACAATGCCGACATGAACGCATCAGTGACTAGCAGCAATGTTCATGCATCCATTGGCGCTACCGTCAGAGTCAAGCAATGGCTTCGAATGTTTGCTCTCTTCAAATTTAACTTCAAATATTTATTTTTAAAATGCAGAATTATTATTTTAAACAATTTACCATGATATTATCTTCATACATCTGTTATCCTCATTAACATAGCAGCTCCGTGAATTCTTCAAAAGTATGATACAACCTCTTGAAGAAAAAGTAAGTCCTGAAGTTGCGGTTCATATCTTATTGCCAGTTCATACGTCCATCATTGTAATGCGCTCACTCCCGAAAATGAAGACGAGCCGTGAGTCAATTTTGCTGTCGCTGTCTACACGTAGAAGCGACCTTCAGTCAAATGAATGACACTGCACGTTCAGTTATGATATCGTTTCTGTACATTTTCACTTATATTTCGCGTTGGTTTGAAGTCNCTTCAAAAGTATGATACAACCTCTTGAAGAAAAAGTAAGTCCTGAAGTTGCGGTTCATATCTTATTGCCAGTTCATACGTCCATCATCGTAACGCGCTCACTCCATAAAATGAAGACGAGCCGTGAGTCAATTTTGCTGCCGCTGTCCACACGTAGAAGCGACCTTCAGTCAAATGAATGACGCTGCGCGTTCAGCTATGATATCGTTTCTGTACATTTTCCCTTACATTTCGCGTCGGTTTGAAGTCACATTCGTATCCCATAATCTTATACATAGTCTGATTTGATAGACACAGCCTATTTTCAAAATATTTTTTAGCGTGATAAACCGTTAAACTTAAATCAGCTCGCAGCAACCCGCGTCGTGTCAATTCCAAGATGGCGTCTGTAATCTTAGTACAACATTTTCAGCTTATCAAGTTTTCTTTTATTAAACGGAAATTCATTGATTCTGATTCTCATAGTGACGGTAAAAAAACATTTTCATCGACTTGTTCATGGTATGAAAACGCCATAGAGGATTAATTCAGTATTTATATGTGCTGTTTACTGAGCTTGAATGACGCGGCTCGTTCAGCAAACGGACGTGCTCCATCTTTCAGTCTCACGCAATTGCTTCAGCTTCTTCCATCAAATGAACGCGCCGCGTCCATCAGTTTGACTGAACGCGTTACGATGATGGACGTGTGAACACGGCCTAAGGAACTTTGACTTGACTGTTTCGTGAACTATTGTCGCCACATCGTTATGACATCCTCAAATTTTTTTCCACAGCGGTCAGTGTACGGGCAAGCAGCGTTAGAAACAGGGTTAACTTCTGTTTTTGGCAGTAGGGAGAACATTATAGCATTATATAGAATAGGTTATTACGCCAACAAACACGTAGTTATATCCTATCTTTTAGTTTTTGTTCTATAGTCTACCAGCTTTTGTCTAGGTTACAGAGTGCGAGGCCTTATCGATGGGCGAAACAAGAGCTGTAGCGTCATCCTTAAAGCCTGTAATTTGTGACGTCATAAGAACTCTAAGAGCCTGTCCTGGTAGCAGTGAATAAAGCCCAAGAAAGATCACAGGGACGTCACATACGGTAACGCTTATTGTGACGTTGTGGTAAGGTCCCCTCTGTTGAAGAAGATTTAATGAGCTTTCTGCTATCCTTGAAAGCTGTTCTGATATAATCTGATAGAGTACAGTAAGTAGCGTATGGGCAATCTCGAGTGGGTCTTCAAAATCGATGTGAACCAACTCCACTTGATTCGAATAGTACGGAAATGTAGACAAGGACCTTGGCTTCGTCTCTTTTCAATCGTGTTCCAGGGGCTAGGAGCAGTGCGATTATACTACGCCCACTGAAATATTCATTTTAAGGAGTGAAACTAAGTTCACCGATGAAAAGTCAACGCCTGCATAACAAGTCGAAGCCAATTCAACGATTTGAATATTCGGGGAGGTCTAGCGTTTAAGACTTAATTTCTCTGCCCAATAAAACGCACCCTAATAACTCTAAAAAAAAAAAAATCACCGTACGAATGTTAACTACTGTATTTATTCCTACTTGATATCTATATTGCCGTTGGAGACCGACCGAAACATATAAGAAAAATCAAAGAAATTGATAAACTAGCAGAAATGTTATGTTTCGTGTGTGTCGTACGTTCGAATTACAGGGTTGGGAGATGTGAACAACTGACGTGCGGTCGATTTATTGTTGAAACATGTGAAGAAAATGCAGTAAAGCTGAGAGCATAATATTTTTCAACAATATTATGTATCCTAAATCGTGTAGGTTCCTTAGCTACTCTGTGATTCGAAAATGGGATGATTGCTTCATTACAAGCCATTTTATAATCTATGAATTTTATAAAAGATACACGTTCATGTGTACGTGTATTTGAATTAGTAATAGTATGCAATAATTGATTTGTGTTATGCCTGTTGTGCGTAGATATACGCAAAGAATCCTAGATTTTTACTTGAACATGTGGAGGGGAAAGAGAACGGGAACGTATATGTCCTATGGCGTAGAGCCAATACTGAGAAATGCGATATTGTCTAGAATAAAACGGACAAAGAATATGGAAGATGAAAAGGAATGGAGGGTAAGAGCGAAAAAAAACATGCGAGAACAAAAGATAAAAGTTGCAAGAGGGAGTGCAAGACTAATGGAGTTGAGAAGCTGAAGTGCAGATATGGAAAAAGCGAGGTAGAAACTCGTACAAGTAATAAATTTAATAATGGGAGGAAGTATAGGTGACGAATACAAGAGGGATTCAATCAGTGATTTCTTATTTTAAAAGCAACTATAGATGAACAAAGTATTATGATATACATCTCAAATAAAATTAATACGAGAGAACAAAAAAAAAAAAAAAGAATTCTTTATGCGATCCCTTTTCGCTACGTGGCACAACTTATGTAAGGATCCTTAGCTAGTTTTTTTAGCATTTGCATTAAAGCTATAAGAGCAATAGCTCTTCACTGTCATGCATTTCCCAATGCAGGTATCCTTTTTGATTTTTGTGCTTAGATGAGCCTGTAAATCTGCAAATGAGATACGTATTTCCTTACTTCATAGCTACTTGTTGGCTACTTCAATAATTGTTTCGGAGTTCTTCAAGATTTAAATTTTTAAAGTTCCTATTCATATTCACACCAACACTATTCACAGCGGAGTTCAGCTGTTTCTCGCCAGACACTTATTATTTTTCATTTTTATCTGCAAGCAAGCACTATTTTGTCTTACTGTTAAGACGCAGGTTCATTTTCATAGCATCAAATTCCTCTGTTCACAGCGGACTTCAGTTGTCTCGCGAGACACTTCATAGTTATTATTCTTCATTTCTACCTCGTATGCAAGCACTAGTTTACCTTACTGTTGAGACGCAGGTTCATTTTCATAGCATCAAATTTTTCTGTTCACAGCGGATTTCAGTTGTCTCGCGAGACACTTCATAGTTATTATTCTTCATTTCTACCTCGTATGCAAGCACTAGTTTGCCTTACTGTTAAGACGCAGGTTCATTTTCATAGCATCAAATTTCTCTGTTCACAGCGGAGTTCAGTAGCCCCCACGCGAGACACCGCAGCTTTTCATTTCTGATTTGGTATCTGGTGCAGTGACCTCGAGGATATCTGCACCGCACACGCTATCTCTCCACCTGCCTCCTGACCACAGGAGAGAACAAGATCCGGTGCAGACACTGTCAGCTCCACTCCTGGATCTGCGTTACTGTTGGACAGCCCACAAATTGCATGTGGTCTGCTGTGCTGAACTAGAGCAGTTTCCTGCAGTGGCTATTATGCGGAATACCTGGACAACGAAGAGTGTGACTTCTGCCGCTTGGAAGGAAATAGCAAGCGCTTCATGTTTGTTGGAGTCGCAAGGAAAACTGAATTTTCATGGACAAATTATAATCATTTGATCAACAGGATCAGCGTCAAATTACTCGCTGCAGTATTATATTATCAGATTTTCTGGATACTAAAGTGTGTAACTTCTGCTCTTTGAACTGTAATAATCGCGTCGAGTATTATATTAAATCGAAGATTGCGGGTAGCAGCGTACAAATCTGAATTTTTGTGAACATGATATTTTACTTGCTGTATTTATGTTATAAAATACTCAGCATACAAATTGTATATTTATGCACTGTGCAAGGCTGTGATTCATATTGATGAAACTGAAATAGAGCAGTTTTTATTATTGCTATAAGGTATGCACGACGCTGAGCCCGACTTAATTCGAGACTTATACTATACTGAGTGTGACTTTTCCTGGCCGGCCTAATAATTAGAATCAAAGTCAATATTAATTAATCGATAATCAAACAACTCCAAGCAGAACCACATCCTAATCTGCTGGTTAACTGAAAACCCCTTCTTTTCTCTTTGCCTCACACCAGGACCGTTGGTACATGCTAACAGACCGAATGAGTGTAGCACAAAACTGCATGGGCAGTGTAGAGCAAGGCGGAGGAATGTCTAAGGCATGCCAGACATGCTGCTCCCCTGCTGTTATTGAATTTACTCTAAATGCCTTCACAAGCACGCGGAATTGCACACACACGCACACACACACACTTTGCCCAAAGGTCGTTTGCTTAGATACTGCAGTGGTAAATTTCTTTCAAAAAGCATAGTGTAGGAATTTAGTTTTCTAATTAAAGGTCATCTTGTTTTATGCATGAAGTTTTTGATTTCTGTTAAAAATGTTTCGTGCCGAGTGTTCAATACACGCAAGCGTGAATCAGAAGTACATGTCTCTGCTTCCTGGAACTAAAAATTGTGATCGTAAACAAAAAAAAATACATTCAACGAGATGATCCATCACAATTAAAGGCTTCCGGCGTGTCTGTCAGAGAGTTTGATATTTCTTGACGATATTGTAGGTCAGGAGCGTAGCACTGCGCGGTGCGCTGCCTTAGAAACACGCACTTTGTCTTGGGGTTGCTGGTAGAAATACTTTATTTTTTTATAGTAACTAGCTTTGAAAAGCCTAGTATCTGTCTCAGAAACATAAGCCTTTCTTTACGATGCAACTGATGACAGAAGCACTGCATGGCGCGCTACCTCTTGCAAATACCGTTCACCGAAGTACTGCAGACGTAAATTATTTTTGAATAGCCTAGTGTATTTTTCACATATGGACTTATATGTCGACAATGATAAACAACTTTAATAACTTGTTCCAGCTTTAAACGCCTGTTGCCTTAATTGTTTTACAAGGCTTGCCATGCCTGCAGCTGCTTAATTGCTATACTCTAGTGCCTGGTATACAGCCTTAAGTATAGGTACAGATTATCTTTTAACGTAAGCCAGTTTTTTAGCTGTAAATCCCAGTAGCGATAGCAGTTACTCAAGAACACCAACGCTAGGTATCATTCTCTCTGGAGTCGATACCAAGTGAGTAAAATGAAAAATTCAACCGTGCCGTTATTGAATGTGGCGTACCAATTAATCAGGTATAAGTTGCGAACCTATAATTACCTCTGCCAAGGAGGATATGTTTTCGTCAGGTTTGTCTTTCTGGCTGTCACCGAAATAACTCTAAAAGTTATGAATGGATTTTGATGAAATATACAGGGATTGTTAGTTATGCTAGGAGTAACATATGATTAACTTTTGGCGAAGATTTCTTCATCCATTTGTTTGTTTGTCTGCCTCATTTTTCTCAATGTCATAACTCAAAAAGTTATGAACGGATTTTTATGAAATTTACATGAATTGTTAGGTATATTATAGAGAGTAAATTACTAAATTTTTGTGATGATCTATTTATTTGTTCGTATGTTTGTTAATGTGCATAATTTTATGTTTGTTAGCTCAATAACTCAAAAAGTTTTGAGTGAATCTATATGAAACTTACAGAAATTGTTAGCAGTGTTAAAAGACAGGAATGATTAAATTTTGGTGCAGATCGCCTGATTCATTTCTGTGTTTGAATTGTGTTTGTCTTAATGTTTGTTGCGCACTAACATAAAAATTTTTGAATGGATCTTTATGAAATTTACAGGAGTTGTTTATAATATTAAAATGCAAAGATGGTTAAGTTTTGGTGCAGATCGGCTGATTCTTTTCTATGTTAGAGTTGTGTTTGTCATAATGTTTGTTACACAATAGCTCAAAAAGTTTTGAATGAAACTTCATGAAATTTGCAGTTGTTTTTATGTTAAAAGATACAAACGATTAAGTTTTATTGCAGATCAGTTGGTTCGTTTGTATGTTTGTCATGTTTGTCATAATGTTTGTTAGCAGTATAACTCAAACACTTATGAAGGATCTTAAAAAAAATGCAGGAACTGTTAATACCATTAAAAGGCACAAATGATTAGATTTTGGAGTTGATTAAAAAGAAATCATGGTTTCAGAACCAGTTTCAAATTTTCGTTACCGTGATCGTACTTGGCGGAGATATGCGCTTTCAGAGTGCTCTAGTATAGGTTATGCGCCTATTCTAGCTAAACTAAACTTATCTTAACTTAACCTAACCTAGCCTCAGATAACACACTTTGCAGCAGGCCCTATCAATACCGGGACCGACTTGCCTTCAGTGTATACGTAACTCNCGTTCAGCCGCGCCCGGGGGTTGGAGATGCTCAACTTGCGCCTTTTTCCTATCAGCAGCGCACTGATCACTCTGAGACCTACCGGCAGAAAAGCCGAGATAAAAATCATTGACAATGCGCCCTAGTTGGCGCACGAGCCTGTGGTTAAACACAGGAATAGTTCGGCGCGATATAGGCAGTGTGCCACTGAAGCGCTAGTAAAACTTCTACTACTGCTACTACTACTACACATTAACTCAAAAAGTTTTGAATGAAACTTCATGAAATTTGCAGTTGTTTTTTATGTTAAAAGATACAAACGATTAAATTTTATTGCAGATCAGTTGGTTCGTTTGTATGTTTGTCATAATGTTTGTTAGCAGCATAACTCAAACACTTATGAAAGGATCTTCAAAAAAATTGCAGGAACTGTTAATAACATTAAAAGGCACAAATGATTAGATTTTGGAGTTGATTAAAAGGAAATCATGGTTTCAGAACCAGTTTCAAATTTTCGTTACCGTGACCCTACTTGGCGGAGATATGCGCTCTCAGAGTGCTCTAGTATAGGTTATGCGCCTATTCTAGCTAAACTAAACTTATCTTAACTTAACCTAACCTAGCCTCAGATAACACACTTTGCAGCAGGCCCTATCAATACCGGGACCGACTTGCCTTCAGTGTATACGCAATTCGAGAGTGTTGAAAATGCCACGTGTAGATTATGACACCTATGATAGAAGTTTACTTTTATGACGTTGTGTGCAGCCCTGCGTTAGTTTTCAACTAGATGCAACGCGAGCGTTCGGCATAAAATGGGTGTTGTGGTTTGGCGTGTTGCAGGTGTTGTCTGCTACTCTACTACTCAATGGTAAAATTTAGATACTGTTCGCTAGTATAATTTATATATTTTTTGTACTTTATGATAACGATTGGCTGGTCCAGTGGCGTTGTAAAAATAGAGGTTTATTACAGAATCAAAATACTTTCTAGGTATATCACTGTGAAGCAGTTCAAAGACGAAATTAATCAATCAACAAAATAAAATTTAAAATAATCAGCACAGCTCTACTGTGTCCTTAATAGATTGCTACAAGACAGAAGATAGCGAAACTTATACTGCACCCATTTGCGATCGTTACAAATGGGCCTATTGATCTGTCGACGCTGACAAAATATTTATAGTTTAGCTGTGATACATTTAAGCTCTCTTTCATAACAGTTAAAAAAAGGTTGAACGGTACAAGTATCCTCGAAGGAATAGCAACACGATAGCGTCGAACACAATTCTTATAGGAGCTAATTCATGCCTTCATATATTGTCAGGTTGGCTCATGTTTATTCAGGTCCCAGTTGATTAACTTTGGAAGCGCACTAATTAAATACCGACGCTCACTGGGGAAGCTTTGCTCAGCCGCAAACTTTGAGCAAAATCTCCCCTTGGAAAAGAGCATGTGGCGCTGCATCCATAAAATGCACCCTGAAGCATTCAGAGAGCGCCCGGCTAATCAGGAGCTCTCCCTAAACTATGTCCATTACGAGACGGGGGGCGTGGAGGGAGAGGAAGGAAGGTTGTGCAGACTGAGGGTTGGTCCGGTGAGGGGATGCGGTGCGGGTCTGGAATTAGAGGTTGAGATACAGGTTTGGAAATAGGCGTTCCGGTAAACCTTTGGAATTAAGGAATGATGAGAGAGGCTTGGAATGAGGGGTTGAGGTATAGACTTGGAAATAGAGGATAGTGTTAGAGGGTTGCGGCTAGGGGTTGACGGGCAAGAGGAATAGAAGTAGAGCTTTGGACCCACCCGATCGAAAATTTGAGGCCAGCAGTTGATATTTTCCAATACTATTGTTTATAACCATTGACTATTTGTCTAAAAATTTTCAATTAGATGGGTGTTGTTGATGTAGATGTTTAAAATCAGAGTTTAAGGTACAGGCTTTGCAATAGAAGTTAAAGTACAAATTTGGCAGCGCGAACAAAGATTAAGGTTTGGAGTTAGGGTATGTGGTTCACTAAAAAATTATGGCTTCCGGTATCGGCCTGCATTACAGGGCTGTGCTACAGGCTTATTTAGGATTACACAAAGCCTTTCGCATGAGAGTTACATCAGACTTACGTGCACGTGCTGCCGCATGAGAGTTACATCAGACTTACGTGCACGTGCTGCCACATGAGAATTACATCAGACTTACATGCACGTGCTGCTGCATGGGAGTTACATCAGACTTACGTGCACGTGCTGCCGCATGAGAGTTACATCAGACTTACGTGCATGTGCTGCCACATGAGAATTACATCAGACTTGCGTGCACGTGCTACCGCATGGGAGTTACATCAGACTTACGTGCACGTGCTGCCACATGAGAATTACATCAGACTTGCGTGCACGTGCTGCCGCATGAGAGTTACATCAGACTTGCGTGCACGTGCTGCCACATGAGAATTACATCAGACTTGCGTGCACGTGCTGCCGCATGAGAGTTACATCAGACTTACGTGCACGTGCTGCCACATAAGAATTACATCAGACTTGCGTGCACGTGCTACCGCATGGGAGTTACATCAGACTTACGTGCACGTGCTACCGCATGAGAGTTACATCAGACTTGCGTGCACGTGCTGCCACATGAGAATTACATCAGACTTACGTGCACGTGCTGCCACATGAGAGTTACATCAGACTTGCGTGCACGTGCTACCGCATGGGAGTTACATCAGACTTACGTGCACGTGCTGCCGCATGAGAGTTACATCAGACTTACGTGCACGTGCTGCCGCATGAGAGTTACATCAGACTTGCGTGCACGTGCTGCCGCATGAGAGTTACATCAGACTTGCGTGCACGTGCTACCGCATGAGAGTTACATCAGACTTACGTGCACGTGCTGCCGCATGAGAGTTACATCAGACTTACGTGCACGTGCTGCCACATGAGAGTTACATCAGACTTACGTGCACGTGCTGCCACATGAGAATTACATCAGACTTACGTGCACGTGCTGCCGTATACTGCCAGAAAATGAAAGGCTCATGCTGAGTTTTCCCCGCCATTACGTGCACGATGCTGCCACATATTTCAACAACATAATTGCTCGACATTGAGTTTTCCCCGCCATTACGTGCGTCTGTCGTATATTTCTACAACATGATTGCCAGACGCCAAATTTTTTCTTCCCTGCGATGTAACACAAAACCCGATCGATATGGCGGCACGTGCCGTACGTCGGTGGAGCTTTTAGAGGACATCCTGTATGGGCACTTCGGGACAGGCGGTCGAGCTGGTGGAGGGAGGGGGCCCTGTGCACCGGAGCTGTGCGTGATCTGCTAGGAATTCTAGAAACTCAATCCTAGTATAAGGCTGAATTTGAGGTTCAGCTTCAAGAAAACTATGAGCAGCTAGAAATTTCGGTAACTCGATTCCATTATGGCTGGAAATGAGGTTCAGATTCTGGAAACTGGAAAGCAGCTTGAAATTCTGGGGTCTTAATCCCGGTATTAGGCAGAATTCGAGGTTAAGCTACAAGAAGCTTGAATGGAGAGTAAATATAAATTACTGGACCAAAATTGAACCTTTTGCATGCAGAACTTGCTGGAAATGTCTAACAAAAGGTAATAATACTCGGTTATTCAGGGGTTAAGTATATATTATGTGCGGCACTTCTTGTGGTTTCCAGTGATGGCTGACTTGAACGTCAAGTGGGATTTAGGTTAAGTACCAAAAGTCTATCTCAACTTTGACTCAATTCTCGGCCATTTTCAACTACAGCATAACAAAGTTTGGTGGAAAATGAGGTTTCATATTCACAAGGATTCATGGATTGAACAAATCATGGTGATATTCTTTCATAAACTAGAGGTGATGCCTAGTGATGGGTTAAATTTACCTTCTGTTTCCAGAAAGCTATTTCCGCTGAGATGTTGGTGTTTAACTGCTACAGTGTATTGCTCCTTGATGTTTTTGCGTAGCTAACCCCCATGTAAGGTGGCATGGGAAGCCTGATGTTAAGTAGGACGCTAGGCTTAGTGGCCATATCTCTATTGTAGCTTAGATTCTGAGGCTTAGCTGAAACACTTATTCTTCATTTGTAGTAGTTAATCACAATTATAAGATAAGTTTGAGGCTTTATTCCAGATATCAATTTCGATTAGAACTTTAAATTTTATCTATTATTTACATCCGCTGTAAATTCTATAAGAAACTAAATCAACTTTCAAGCTAGTGCACAAATATGGTCTGAGTTATAATTATTCTTGATCAACACTGATGCCACAACGTGCAACTCACTCTTAGAATTTGTGCCAACAGGTTTTGAATCTATTCTTTTTCGGGGTTTTATTTTTAACCAATGGAATAATTATTTAAAAATAACCTGAAAATTTTTTGGCAACATTTCTTCGGAACAGAGAGTATTATCAAAACTATATGCACCACCGGGCGTTAATGGACGAGTAATTTAGACAAAATGAAATAATAAGCGACCCCAGGCCGCCTGAATCGCAGTTAAAAAGAAAAACTCTAAACGAAAACGTCATTCACGGCCGACTTGATCGCATGCAGATCATCACGGCCTAATACGGATCCCGGCAATGAATTCTATGCCCACACAGATCGGAGGGGATTGGCACAGACTGAGCAGAAATAATTTGGCATCTAGCATTCGCCAACGTAGCGAACCTAGGGGCTGAATGCTCACTGAGTTGAACCCAAACCAAACATTCGTTTTCAAAATCTTTCCTAGCTCAACAGCAACGATCGATGATGAAAGCTATTTCTGCCGTCGTCCTGACTTCATCACTGTAATCTGCATGACGATCATATGCGCCAGGGAGATATAAGAATAAAAATGACGGTCAATTTTGCTAAGTAGCTTCATCGACTGAAGTAAATACGCACCGCGTACTATTCCCAGTTTCATTAGCTAAAGTTGTCAACATTACACTTTAGATATGCTCAGTGCATTCATCAGTTCTACATATATCAACCAGATTGAAAGGAATTTCTTAGAATTATTGCTCTCGCTAAATAGTGCCGTAACAGTTCGTTTTGTAAAAAAAAATCTGATCCATATTTCACATGAATCACAACTTCTACTCGAAAAAAATCCTAGATAACTGACTTACTCTAGTTTCGAATGAAAGTTATCTCGGTCGATAATCCAAACTTATTAAGCCTGGTGCTGGTTGCAGTGCACAATGGATATTTTCTAATACACGCTTCTTCTGCAGTAAACTGGCTGTTTTCGGTTTTGATGAAGAAGAAGAAGATGATTATAGTTATAACTGTTATTACAATCGCGATTAGAAGTGTAGCTCAGGTCATGTCGGAATCGGGAATACTGTATATGTTAGTAGTAATTCTAGAGTATTAAAGAGACAGACAGGCAGCTTGCGATCGGATTTCTTTAAAACGGACCGTCATAATTCCAATGATTACAATTCTTGCAATATTATTACCATCATTACTATTTGGACGGAGCCAGATTTTGCAGCATCTTCCTTTAAGCCATCACTGACACTCAAATTATTCCCTTGACCCTCCACCCTCCTATCACTCTGTAAATCCTGCCAGAGCCTTCATTTATTACCGTAAATCCAGGCAAATTTCCTGGCCGATTTAGCGATCCACGGCCCACTGAATGCCATAACAAGCCTTTCAGAAAATATCGACTCGATGCAGCGCAATTTAAAGTTCAATGGAACATCTTTGAAAGTTCTAATTGGGGCAGTTACGTGACTTTATCAGCTACGGAACGAGAGCTGGAGGTGAGGAAGTAGAGGTATACGTGACACGATCGAAATACGCGACTGTGATCTGGTTCTTGATGTAAGGGGATGCGTGGTTTTGGGTGAAGTGGTAGCAAGAGGCGTAATTCTAACACCACATGTTATTAATATGATGTGTCTTCCGTGTTAAAAGATGTATGATTTACCGTGAATAAATGGTTAAGGACGTAATTCTATGGAGTATGGTTTAGAGGAGGCAAGAATGTATTTATTGGTAAAAGGCAGTGTCAGCTTGACAACACCCTTGATTGGGAAAGCTACAAGCACTGGTTCATGCTGCAGATATAGACCAACTGGCCCCAGAGTAGTCAGTATAGCTGCAGTCGACCACAGGTCGTTAAGAACAATCGTGCCATCGGCGGAGCGTTCATAGACCAGCCCTTTCCCCCTCCCATACACCTTCTCAATACCTGGGTAAGATAAGTGCCTCACGGTTGCTCTGCATACAAAGTAAGTTTGCTGACTCTGCACACCGGAATCCACAAAGATCGCTCACCTGGCTCGGGGCCCTTTCCCTGCACCTAGCACTCCAGTTCAGCACGCAAGGCTGCTGCTACAGTTGGCATGACACACAGTTTTGACGAACGCATAGCTTCTAGGTACGACTATTTATTTGGTTCTACGTGATGTGGCGACATACACTCTAAATATATTCAGGTTATTGGTAAAACATGTAAAATTCATGTTCTATAGTTCAGTAAGGGGAGAGTACGAGACTTTTCCTCTATGCTAAGCTCTTCACATTCCATTGTGTGAAGTAAGAATAGACTTCCATGTATGAAAAGATAATACTACGATCAGTATGGTTGATGCTCAAAGCCGTATTCTTTTCGCCCTTACTACGCGAGTACTTGTCAGTCATACGGGACTGGTGTATAGAGACTCGCCCGTCATGCTAACTGCGTCAACAGAAGTTCCTACGCTCTGCCTATGTTGGAACAGCAAACAAAATCTTAAGATGCAACTTGGCATTTCGCCTATGGTATATTGTAATTTATTCCAGTGAGTGTATGTTACTGTATCGAGATAAGCTACTTGTAAATAAATTTGAGATTTTGTTCAAATAATTTATTATGGTTTTGGGCCCACAAGAGTCCTTAGTTCTTTAATCTTTAATGTATAATTAAAGTAACCCAATATTTAATTCAAGGGAGAAATGTAAAATTAAGTAATGAACTGAAATGCAAAGTGCAGTGTACCAATACTGCGTTATAAAATTAGCAAGCTCCCGCTCATCTTTGTTTACAGACGCAACACATCACCGCCTATTTTGCTAAGCAATTATCGCCAGCGGCTCTAATTTAGAGAGCTAAAACGGACATCAATACGACACGACAAATATGCTAATTAATGGGCAGTCAAAAGTTAGAAGCCATGTTGATTTTATTCGCAAGTTGAGGGACAAATTAAAATAAAAGTCTAGCTGTCAGTTCAGATAAAATTGAAAAAAAAATCATTTACTAACTTAGGAAAAAATTTAAGAATAAAACTAAAGTGGCAGGCTGCTGCTCTTCATCGAAATACACACACGAAGAATTAAATGAGAGAAAAAACAACAAATACAGCTTTGCTGCATCAATTATAGTGAGAGCAACAGGACAACATTTATCCGTTAGACCACTTTTGAGTTCAATGATCGTTCAAGAAATAAAATTAACGAATAACTAGTAGTATTGGTGCTGACAGTGAGGGCCTCTGTTGGTAACGATCACCCCAAAAAACTTCCTACAACAACTGTAGTATACCTAAGCATGAAACTGATACTGGTTATATTTACGACGAGACTAGTTTCCCTATACAGAGCCGATAGAAGGCAGCTTTACAGTTAACTAATACACTTTGCAGTGAATAGTATCATAAAATTACTTATAGGTATGCATAGTCCAGCCCTACCCTTAACATAATGGCAATAGCTCATAGAGGGCCGGGGTGTAAGTCCCGGTGTCTCTTTGGGAATGGGCCTTTTGGTTCGTCTACTGCCACCTATCTAATCTAATCTAATCTACCCAGCATGAGAAGCTTGCACTACTAAAATTCGAAGAGGTCAACTTCTTTGTACACTAAAAATTGATGCAATATACATATGTATATCCTCGTAGAACAAGGCTCCCTATACATAAGAAATAATTACACTATAGTGCTGTACAATCCAGCAGCTTTATACACCAAAAAACTTATTACATTGTCTCCTGTATAATCCAGCTTCCTCTACAACACGGGACTAATGCGTTTCTATCCCTTCTTTTAAGCAACTAATAATCATTATACTACTGCATTTCGGTCAGTCGGCCTTCCTCAACTCACAATAAATACTATTACGCTATAACCTATAGTAGAGTCCAGTGTGCTCATACATCAAAGAACACCTACATTATATTTCCGTAGAACCCTGCCCGCTTATACAACAAAGACCCACGACATTGTATCCTTGTAGAGTCCTGCCTGCTTATACAACAAAGAACTAATACATTATATATTGGCAGAGTCCAGCCTCCTTATGAAATACACTACAGAATATCAGGTCCACCCCTGGTCCCAGCAGGGCCGTTACGCACCATCTCGTCTCGGCCCGTCAAACTCCCCAGCGATTGCAAGTTTGTGGACGTGCCTGTAGGGTTCCGAAGCCCCCCTCCCTCAGGGCACACGGTCATCCGAGGTGTCTCTATTGCATTATACTAACGCGAGCAAAACTTTCTCCACTCCCAACGAGACTATTAGTGAAGAATACTTAATGGGAAGGTGTCTTGAATTGTTTCCCGGCTGCTATAATCGTCTGCCTTTCCCCCTCTTAACTACATGCGGAAAAGGAGTTTGCTTTGTTTTAAATTCGAAAAAATGAACATATCTTTTGAGAATTGCTATTTAAAATAAGTTTGTTCTACTAGTGCTGTAACCTGCGGCTTCAGTAATACTGGTACTAGTAATACTAAAAATTCCGCATGTTCCACAATCATATAGTTTCTTAGAAGCAAAATTAAACGAATTTGTTTGATACGCTTCTTGAATTACCATTGATTTGCACAGATGAGCGTTTTCGTTATCTTTGCGTCTTGGAACTAACGAACGTTTTATATAGTTCTTTGTTGATGTAACAGAGTAGTAGAGGAGCCCAAACCCTCTAAATTGCTGAGTTTCTCTGTGTCTACTTTATGTTTTTTTTTAGATTTAAAATATTAAAGTAGTTGTTTGTTTAATTGTGCAGAGCACCGCAAAGTTACCATTGAAAGAAAATTTATATGCGTTTTAGATAAGTGCACGTCATATATATAAGCACCCCGGACAAAATTTACATCTACAATCGTTTCAATCATATACATATAGAAATTTTTTACATATACACGATGAATCAATTTATATATTTCTTTCCTACATAGTGCACAATATGAAACAATGTTTCAACTTTTTGCTACGTATATGATAAAGTAGGTTCAAAACCCTTCCAATCATGTGTGCAATGAATGAATATTTCTAGTTTTGTGTTTATATATACGCTTTCAATTAATTTACGAGCTCTATAACGTGGTCTAGTGTGTGAGCATACCGCTATATTTGCTGTGTTGCTTCAGAACATTAGAAATAAGCTACTTTAATTTTTTGTGCCATGTAATGTTTTCCATGGGTATCTATGTAATAAAGCCGTTAATTATTATAACATGAGTCTATGTTTATGTTTGACCTTCGGGCTGCACATTCCATGTTGTATATTTTCGGCGCCCTCGCACCATGCAACTATCCATAACAAAAGGTAAGCACAGCCCCTGCTCGGCCCATGAGTTTCCAGGCAAATTCTTGCGAGGAGGCTGTTTGTCCAGGCAAACACGGTTTGGAGTTCGCCGGGACTCCAATTTAACTTGCCATCAAGTTTCACGACTCATTGGAGCGCATTAACAAGCGATTACTGGATCATTTGTGTTTACCCCCTGGGAATGAGGGTGGAGCGAAGACCCCCTGCTTTGGTTTAAACAATGGCCTCACCTTCGATGTCTCCTGCACAAGCCCTCATTAATAGACGCTTCATTACCAATATTAATTTGATCTGCGGAGAGAGAGAGAGAGAGCGAGCGAGAGAGAGAGAGAGAGATGGACGTGTTCTATTTTTATTTAAGAGCAACGATTTTTCTTCTTCAGTGAAATAACTGTTTCACCTTCGATGTCTCCTATAAAACTTCTCATAAGCAGACCGCAGGGAATAGAAATGAAAGTAAATTATGAACATGAAATAAAATACTTGCACGTTCAAGCATAAGATGTCTCCTGTACAATGTTTCATTGATAAAGACTTTGTTACCACACATAGTCCTCATGTCTCCGCGGGGACAGAAATTCATGTAGTTTGTTATAATCAACTACAAAACATTTACTGTTGTCAAAATCTGAACTTTTCGTTCTATGAAAATGGTTGTATAGACGATAGAACGAGCATTCCTTTAAAAAAGGTAGCAATCTATCATACTTTAGGAAAGAACTTGTATTATACGCATATATAGTAGAACATTTTACTGTTAAAAGATGCACTGATTAGATCATTTCAATTTCGTCATGAGAGAGATAAGAACTTTCCTGATTTTCATTGCCAACTGTCTGTTGCCAATGATGTTAATAGAAGAACTATCGAATTTTACACTAATTCATTTACTGTCATCGTAATCATTATCCGCATTATGGGTGAAAACTTTCGGGTAATGGAATTATTAATCCAGTCCTTCCGTATTGAACTTGATATCGTTGTGTTTACTGAAACTTGAATTTCGTCGGACATTATTTTTATCTTTATATCGCCAGAATTTGGAAAACTTGTAGCGTCAATACCTTAGGGTGCTGAGCCCAAATATGTTGAGCACTGCATCCAGATGAAAAATACATTTTTCGTGTTCTTTTCTAGCGCAGTCGATACGGAGGAGGTTATCACTCTTTATTAAAAAGTTTTTGAACGTCAAGTTCGTTGATAACTTATGTACAGTCAATATTGTAAGCGCAGTGCTAAGCGCTTCAGTAAAGTATAAAACAAACAAAATATTTTTTAAATGTACTCACGGACCTACAAACGGAAGACCAAATGAGTTTAATACTTTTTAAAACCACCATGTGCCCACTAAGGAAAATTATAAAAAGTTCATCATATGTGGTGACCTTGATGTCTTTTCGCTGTAGCAGCGATCCATGATCTTCTGCATATCATCAGCTTCTTTGAATTTTTCACGGGGATCAATAAACCTGCTAGGTTTTTCTCCGAAAGTCCTAGAGATAAATATTGCTTATTAGACCAAATTAGGGTAAGTTTTTACGCCGGTGCTAAATGCACATCTGGAGTCTTGAATGTTCCTAAAAGTGACCACTTGCCTTTTTATATGACATTTTCTTTGCGACACACTGTCCACCTGGCCTGAAAAGTTCTGAAGGTCTATCAATGTTGCTGAGTTCCAAGGATATTTCGTCAGCAGAATGCAGGAAGCAAGTTTTACTTTTGTTTTCAGTAATTCGAATGCGGGCCTTGTAAAGAGTGATTTGTACACTCACATTTGCTGCACATATCTCAAATACTTCCCATTAGAGAAGGTTAAATCCAAAGTGAAAAATAGCAAGGCTAACTGGCTTTCTCATGATTTACAGCACGTCGTGGAATACATTTCAACTATACAAATTATTGAAGTGAGTTGTAATAACAAAAAAGTCGTATACAGTGTTTAGGAATGCACTGAGTCGACTTATACGTAGTTGCATAGAATATTATTTAAGATAAAACGTTTATGAATCTAGTGAATCGGTTCGAAAAAAGTGTCAAGTCCTGAATGAGAATTTATAAAAAAACGCTGACTCTAAAAACATCTCCCTTTGTTTAAATGGTAATGCACTTGCTGATGCTGACTCTGCTAATCTCTACAACAATTACCTTTACTTTACTTCTATTGCAACGACTCTCGTTCAAAATCCTTCTCAGCATTTAGTGAATTTCTCCATTATTACAAGTTTAGTGTCTTGAGGCCTGTTAATTCACATGAAATAATACAAAATGCTCGAATCATTCAGCGGGAAATACTGTAACTGCGATGAAATTCAACCTCTTCTTCTTACGAAAGTCATAAATTATATAGCTGATTTTTTATGTTACACTATCAACTCATCTATTAAAACTGGTATTTACCCATATATTCTAAAGCACGCTATGTAGTGCTAACATTGGTAACGAAATAATCCTCATTAACGAATTTATGATAACCCAGATTCGAGAAAGGTTTTTCTGCAATGTTACATAG
>LQNS02276883.1:26244242-26268222 GCA_001587735.2 Parhyale hawaiensis | reverse complement strand
AACTCGTTGTTAGCCACCCCGCTGGTCACGGACTGCAGCATCACCTCTGCACAAGATGGGCGGCGTGCGTAACGTCGCCTGGACCTCGTCCGAAGTATCATCAAAGGTATCAAAGGTAAAGGTACACTATCAACTCATCTATTAAAACTGGTATTTACCCATATATTCTAAAGCACGCTATGTAGTGCTAACATTGGTAACGAAATAATCCTCATTAACGAATTTATGATAACCCAGATTCGAGAAAGGTTTTTCTGCAATGTTACATAGTAATACTTGAATCGTACATGAAATATCAGTAGACTTTGGTGATTTACAGTATTGACTTCCAAGTTGAGTTCAGGAGCCGCTTAAACACAGCAGCCTCAGCTGAATCAGTGTTGTGCTGAAAGCTGTGCTTCCATGTGTAAGCTTTGTATAGGAGCCGATATTTCGTTACCTCTATCATTTCCATGTTTTTATGAATTCATTCCGATATTTTCAAGTCTTCATGAATGCAGTTTATATCTCTTGTTTCCATGGTTTATTAAGTCTGTATTTATTGGATGAAATCTCTTAATTTCATGACTGAACGTAGGCATCAGACATTCATTTTATCATACAATTACAATTTATTTCATAAACTGTGTCATTTTTTTCACATGTAAGTTTATTTTATTGCTAGAATGTATGCCACTGCCTCTCCCATTTCCATATCTTCAATCGTTCACTTAATTTTTTTTTTTGCTACAATTTTTTCACTACCTCTGGCTTTGTCATATCTTCAGCCATTAATTTTCTGTAAATTCATTACTACAGGTTATTTCTTTGACTGTGGTATTTCATGTCTGCAGCCATTCACTTTTTCCATTCCAACGGGTTTTCTCATTACCTCCGTCATTTTAATTTCTTCAGACATTTATTTTACCACTTTGGTTACAAAATTTAATAAACATTTCTGTCTTCATGTCTTCTGACTTTCTGGTAACACCAGCTACAGCTAAGTGCGACCGTAACCTAGAGCTATCCTGAGTGCTGCAGGACTGCACGATATACACCAACACTGCAGAGTTGTTATTCTCTATTCCCATCGAGACTAATAGTAACCATTGCAATTCACGAATAGCTTTGCAATGAACATTACATTGTTATGAATACACAAAAATAACACAGTCGTAAGTGAACACATCCAAAGAAATAATCTTAAAGCAACTGTAACATAATCACTTCACTCAGACGCCTGTTCCAATGTAATGTGTCAAGGGATACGTTGCTAAAGCATAAAACAGCAAAAATTAGTAACATATTATGTTCCAACACACATGTTATTCCCAAGAGAAACTTTATATAACGGTTGCATTAATAAAATACGGTACCACAAATTTCAGTCAACTAAATCACCTATGTACATATTCCATTGAATTTACCTTAAGTCCATCATGCACAGCATTAAAGTGCTTTAGCTATACAGTAAAATAAATGCAATTTAATTACAGACTCAGATATTCCATTCCTTGAAACAGCTCAAGTGTTGCAGGAGCAACAATCAGTGGTTCTAGCTAACCATATAATATTTATAAAATAATTCACAGACTCAGATAGCCTTTCCCTTGAGGCGTCTAAGCTGCTACAGGCGCAGCAATGAGCAGCGCTAGCGATACCATGTAATAATTGTAATATAATTTACAGACTCAGATATTCCTTCGCTTGAAACATCTCAAGTGCTGCAGGCGCCACTAAAAGTTCCTTGCTCGCTGTAGTCGCGAATGTCCGCCATTCGGTAAGTGCTACTCAACGTAAAATGTTCCTGGGAGAGGGGAATTTTTCCGGCATATATTAAAATAGTTAGAACGCAATTACGGACAAGCCTCAGTCCGGCCAGATTTGCCAAGAAAAATCTCACAAATGCCCGCAGGCTTCTTTAGGATTTCCATCTAATATAAACTTTTGCCTCGTCCTATTAATGCTGCCTGGTTGCTTCCTTTGCTCCCCGGGTCGACCTGATGAGCCGAGGGGTCATTTTCTATTTTTCTCTTGCATTTAATCGCATTCTAGTCCCCGCTGGCGATTTCCAGGGCTTTGAATTATTATTTGGCTTATTGTGCCTCAGTAAAACTGAGCTCCGACCGATCGTCTCAGGCACTTTCGGATCGGGTATTGCTTACGTTATCTGAAATAAACACAAGGAGTCTTTACAAGGGTAAAAATAAATAAAAAATAAATACAAAGTACAAATCTATTTGCAAACACAAATGTGTGCGAAATAAATAAAGGAGTCAATTCTAGATTTGAATTGGAGACAAGAATTAATTCGATATCAAATGTATACAGTGCCTGCTGACATAGTTCTAGATCACTGTTAACAGTGCACAGCACTGACAATATATACTTGTGTATTTGGGTTATCCTGCCGAAAAATTACAAGCTGAAGTCAGAATGTTTTTTCTGAAATATTTTACAACTGTCACATTATGTCCAATTTTAGTAAGCCTTTCAAAATTTCTAGCTTTTTTGATACAAAGAGGCTACTCAGAAACCACTCGAGTCGGCTCTACAACAGCTTGTAAATTCAGATGTAGGCAGTGCCCCTGCGCGTACGTTGGCATAACGTCACGCTGCCTCTTTGCCAGAGTCGATAAGCATGGGGGGGGGGGAGGAACATCCCTACGGGTAACTTACTAGTTAACCTCCTGATAAGGCAAATGCACTGGTTACACATTTTGAGTCTGTATTTTCTGCTCCAGCCCCTTCTCTCTATCCATGCTCCAGTTCGCTTTCATGCCGAACAGTGTGGCGCCCGTGTGTCCATAGACAATTTTAGCATTTCGAAAACTGCGAATAGTAATTTAGTGTTGCGCATTTTGGAATCTCTTTTTATTCACAAGCTCAAACCTAGCCTGAACAGTGACAATAGTTCTTATCATAAATTTTTAAGCTAGTCAATTGGTGATTTTAGTATTCATTACGCACCCTTTCATATTTAAGACTTTGTGAAATGGCTACACTTACAGTATATATATGTATATATATATATATATATATATATATATATATATATATATATATATATGTGTGTGTGTGCCTATATTGTTTTTATAAAACTGGAAATTGTACAGGTCTCCGAAACGTTTTCTTAATTATGATTTCGATGTTAATATTCGTCATTGCTTTTCATTTTTCAATAAATTTGCGACTAAAGCAGCGAAATGATTTTTCTGATCGTTGTTATTGTTATAGCTCGTCCATCATTTAAGAATCTCATGTTATCGTATGTCTCGTACCAAACGCGGCTACAGTTTTCAACTGGTTAAGATGCGGTAAAACGCACCTAGGTTAAGCATCAGACTGCCCAAAAAAGCCATTTTATTTGTATGTAAAATATAAACGTTTTAAGTCGAGTACACACGTTAGTCAAAAGCCGAGGGAACTCTCGCAAGCGAGCGGATCAAGCTGCTTCCATATTAACACGTGAAAATGGTCCGAAGGTCAAATAACTTCGAGTTTAGTTCAGTTTACCACCTGTGTCAGGGTTACAGGTTCAACATCATGACAAAAATGGGTATGTATAATACGCAGAACAATATTGCTGATGCTACCCATGTTCTCTAAAATTAACAACAGGTTAAAATCTATGATAGAATATCTTTAAAAAAACAGCTATCGGGCCTACGCGAGAGAATTTAACGACTTAGATGGCGCCACTGGCGGTTTGTTTACAAATTCTGAACAAATGATAATCGAATCAATGTCAAAAATGTAGAATGAACCTCATATAAAATTCTGAGCAACTGCGTGGGTTTGCAAGCTTTTAGATGTCGATGCGGTGGTTAAAACTCGTAAACTTTCTCTGTTAATAGGCGTATGGTACTTCTTTTGAAAATGGAATTGATCTATCCTAATCTATCTTTCTGTTAACTCAGTGCGTGCTGATAAAACCTAAGTAAATATTTTAAAAATTCTAAATATAATATTTTCAATTGACGACATAGATAG
Source organism: Parhyale hawaiensis (assembly GCA_001587735.2). Lineage (NCBI taxonomy): Eukaryota > Metazoa > Arthropoda > Malacostraca > Amphipoda > Hyalidae > Parhyale > Parhyale hawaiensis. Next base: position 26,264,250 of record LQNS02276883.1, on the reverse strand, counting down.
AAAAAATATGTTCGAACTTGACACGCGATAGTCAGAAAGTATTTTATTAGAGATTCAGCAATATTGGTATAATACGGTGGATGATTAGAAAATACTTCCCTTTCGATAAATTTGACAGTTTTTTGTATTCTAAGCCTGCTAAAAGAATGTAGAAAATATTAGACTCTACACACTTGGTACTTTAGCTAAGCATAGCGGGGACTACGAGGGCAAATTTTTATTTATATCACAGATATATGCGTCAAAATTGAATACTTTTCATTCACTCTTAGTACAATACATCGCAAGAAACAAAAGCGTCTCACTCTGAATAACAAAAGGGGATATTTCATATTTTCCATATCAGTCGTTCCTATTATTTATTAAAGAAAGAGACTAAACCCATTGAAGGTATCACGTACAGCCGTGTCGCCTAATGCAGAAAGTTCGCTGCGTAGAAAAACTGCAAGGAAATTCAAACACACGCAACGTTGTAGCAGAGCCTGTGTCGTTACCGACATTGACCTATCTCGAGGTAAGCTTGCTTTCGGGTATCTTCCTCTTCTTTTGTAGAGCGAAGAATTGAAACGCTTCAGGGTAAAATAGCAGTGAATCAAGGAACGAATGTTGGTCGTTATGGACTGTCTTTCTTTGTTGGAGCGTAAAAAGAATAAGATTTTTTCCAGGTAGTTTTATTGCACTCTGTCTCTGTGTGACCCGCAGCAATATGTTTTAATTATTAGTGCTCTAAGTTAAACCAAGTAACTTATTCAATTTAGGCCATGATTAAAATGAATGTGCACAGTTTTTGAGTAACATTATCGAGGATCCAATTTTTTTAACGTTGTTTTGAGGTGCATGGGGGCATTCCTAAGCACCGATTTCTTTTTATCTTAGTCTTGATTATTAACAGTGAACATGAAATGAATCTAAGGCTACCCTCCGCTAGTACACAAATTTAGTATTCAATATACGGTATTTCAACCACAATTTACCTTCTTTCACTCATCATTTTACGATTTTGCTTGCTTTAGCTACGTTAGCTATCCATTGAAAACGCATTCAATCCTAGTCTAACCGCCAACTAACGTTTTGTACTGAAATCATTTTCATAACGTTGTTATCATAATCTACGTAAAATGTAGAGTACAGCTTAGTACTTGTCATCGTATCAACGTAGATATTCTTCCGTAAATCTGCTTACTTGAAGATGGTTGTGTGTGTGCACATCACCTGAACCTCGTCCGAAGAGTAATTACGGTGAGATACTTGATCCATACCGAATCCTTAAATAATAAAATGCACCTTTCTTCTCTCAGTTATACTATCTTTTATTTTCTCTTCGCAAGGTTGCGTTTACCGTAGCTCCTGAGAGTTCTTTGCAGGATTTGTAGCTCACCTTGCTTAAGTTATCTCATCAATAACAACTTGACTAACTTCTGTCCAACTGCGAAATGAGAAAACCCGCCCTATGAAACAAAGGAGAAAGAGGGAGGGAAGGCCTCGGCCCCAGACCTTGTGTCGGCCGCCGGACAATTTCCTTTGCTGCCTTAATTTCCGCCACCTGAAAATTTGAGTCGAGGTCATCTGCTCGAGTCTTGTTCTGTGTTCGAATGCGTCGCAACTTCTGCTGCAGGCAGCACAACTTTTGCTTCGTTCATATGCGCTTATTGAAGATGGAAATGAAGTGTTTTTACCGTTAAATAATCGGAGTATAAATGTGAAAAAGGTGTCACTCGAGGATCAAATTCACTGTGAAAGTGAACTGGAGTAGAACTTTGCAAGCGTGTGAATACAATGAAGACGTCGTCCGAGTATTATGATATAGCCATTGAAACGGTGTAAACTCAGAAAAGGCCGTCATTTGAGGAGCGTACATAATATGAAAACGAATTGCTTTTGTACTTGCTAACTGGGTGGAAGCTGTGATATCGACGGCTTGCGAAGATATTCTATTTTAAAAATATGGTACGGTATAACATGGTATAATAGTAGCTAATGGAGACATTGCGGTTAAAGCGGTATCATTCTAGGATCCTAGTTTATGTAACAGTGAATGGGTAAGCTCTTGACAATTAGGTAGAAGCTGTGAAAACGGCGCCACGCCAAGGTTATAAAAGATGGGAAAAAATGTACCGTTTATGCCCTTGAAAACCTGGCCAACCTTGGTTACTCTGTTATCTGAGGGTAACTTTCAAAATGTGTTGGTGTCTTGATATTGCTCTTAACAAGAGGTCTTGATTCGTACACTGCAATAGCGATAATCGAATCCGATTAGCCTCAAAGTATCCGAGACGATTAGTGTGGAATTTTGATTTTGAATCGGTTTCTACTGGTGATCGAAAATAATTTAATTGTATTTAGGCATCAGTGTAGTGGAAAAACTCTGCCGTTATATCTCAATAAAATTTCATACCAAGCAAAGTATTGGACCATCATTTAACGAAGCCTCCCAATTTTCTATTGTATAAAAGAAAACGATAAAAGCGAGACCCCGGACATCACCCGGAAATGATTTCATTTGGCATCGCTCTTCTGCGCCGGGAAATGTTGTCGGGAGTTCAAAGTTGTGCCGGACATGGCGAGGCCATTACAGGCTGGTGCTGGGCATGGGTGGTAGTGTGTGTGTCGTGTACCCTGGCGTGAGGCAAGAGGTACTGACGACGGTACATGTTTCAGGGCTAGAGTACCCTGTTCAGGCTTAAAGACGTGGGCACCGACGATAGTCTCTTCTGTATTATCCTCATATCAGAACCTTTGGTACTTTCTTGAGTTATTAATTGATGTTTGTACCTGGGTTGTAGTTTGGGGAGGGGCATTGACGTGGGTACTTGGATTATTCTCTGGTGCTGTGCATTTACGTCGGTACTGGGGCTGTTCACTGCTGTGGGTATGAGTGAGGAGCCTGGTTTATTCTCCGACGCTGTGAATTGGAGTGGGTACCTGGGTTGTTCCCAGGTGTGGGGTCGTACCATAGGTATCGGGAGTGGATGAAAGGTACTAGTGTGAGGTATTCAACAGCATCAGGTTATAGTTCCCTGTGCCACGTTGTACTAAGCCTGCCAAGACTTTCATTGGTTTGGAGAGAGGGAAGATCTGAGAATGTACCTAGCTAATTTTGCAGAGAGAAAGGTGGCATTGCTAAACCCAAGCAAAGTTTGTGTTCACAGCATATACAAACTCCGTTGTGATATGGCTCTGTCGTTCAAATGTCACTAATGAAGTCCATGCCTATCTGGAATTTCTTATACGAGTGTCCCACAACTTCGGATGCCGCTTACCAGACATGCGTAGGCATCTGATAAACGCTTATGACTTTTCGATACTGTGGAAAGCAAAACACCGTATGAGCAAGACCAATGTACTATATCGGATGACAAAGTCAGCGAGACATTAAGGCTATTTTAAAATAATAAGACTGTAGGTGCAAACAATGTTTCCGCTGAAGTTTACAATTACAACCCTTAGAAGCTTCTAACCCTACTTGCTGCCTCTCTCATTGGTAGCCTAACTCTATGTTTCCTCCCAGACCATCCACTGCAGGTTATAATATCGGCAATTATTAAAAGAGAGACGAAGTTTGTGTCAGATAAGAGCAATTATCGCACCACAGCCGTAGGTCTGTCACTTTCAAAGTTAGTACATAAGTGGTTGTCCACCTTGAAGAGCGCTGTACTTGGTGTGAGCTCTTGTGTCCCCCCTTTAATTGGTGCTGGTGGTAATCTTGTTACGGACCCTGCTGCCAAGGCGGACCTTTTGTTGCGCTACTTTGATGGGAAGCAGAGCCATTACCTGGTGCGCATTCCTTTAGAGTGTGATCCCGAGCCGAGGCTCTCCGGTTTTGCTTTCAGATCTTCTGAAGTGCGCCGCCTTCATCTTGACCTGGACCCGCCAAATGGGGGCTCTGATCCAGCGAGTATGTTTCCTCTTTTTCTTCGGAGGGTGGCTGGTGGGCTCGTAGCGCCGCTTGCTTCCGTGTTCTGTCGGATGTTACGGCTGGGCTCTCTTCCGGAATGCTGACGAGTCGCTGATGTGACGCCTGTTCCGAAGGGCTCTGTCCCATCCCGAACCTCTGACAATAGACCCATCTCGATCACACCTGCTTTATCGAAAGTTAATGAGAAGTTGATTGCGTCGATGTTGGGTCTTGAGAAGCAGGATGTCCTTCCCCCACACGGTATGATTTTCGGAAAGGCTTGAGAACTTGTGATGCTCTGCTTCATATTTCTCAGGTGTAGCAGCTGGCTCTTGATGGGATCATGAGGCGAGGTTGGTACAGCTTGACTTCAAACCTGCCTTGGGCTTCTCTACAAGTTAAGATCGATGGGTATTGGTGGTTCAGTTTTCGCGGTAATTGGTCAGTTTTTATCTGACAGACGTCAATATGTAGTTGTTGATGGGAAGAAGAGTGAGTATTTGGAAGTGGTTTCTAATATCCCACAGGGTAGTATTTTGGGCCTCTGTTGTTTATCGTATATAAAGCGGACTTGTTTGATCTTGTTAAGAATTTACTTGTTGGTTACTCTGATGATATTTCTTACCTGGCTGTTGGAGGTTTTAAAACCCATTCAGCATGATTGATTCCTGGTGTCTAGGTGGGGGATGAGGCTAAATGCTGGTAAGACTAAGACCTTGCTCTTGTCTAGGTCACGCACACTGAGACCTTCTTTCCTTGTACTCATACTGGATGATGCGCCACTTCTTGTAGCTGATGAGTTGGTAATCTTGGGTGTTAATTTTGATCCAAAGTTGACGTTTGAGCCCCACATTCGCTCGGTTGCTTCACGTGCATCCCAGAAAATTGGTCTTATAACACGTGCTTTGAGGGTCTTGGCTAGGTAGAATTTACACGTTGCTACTCCAATTGCTAAGTCCTCCCTCTTCTGGAATACTGCTCCGTAGTCTGGAGTTCTGCTCCCGATTGTCACCTGTGTTTGCTTGACAAGTGCTTCGTCGATGTGCGTTCATGCAGGATGGTGTTGTTCCTTATGATCTGGGATATCGTCGCAGAGGTTGTGGGGCCTGCTTTTTGTATAAAATTTATTACTGTCATAGTCATCTACTATCTGATTTTCTTCTGGAGCCTACAACACAACACCGCTTCTACCTTTCAAGATATCTATGGCTCCCCTATATAGAGTTCAATTACCTATATCAAACTCTATATAACTACCTAGATACGTAATTAAAACAAGGGGATGTGCATGTTTAAATTTTTATGATAGGTAAATACTTTGGTACTCTGATTTAAGCTAATCTATCCTCTAATGAGACACTATCTAAGTAACTATCATTGCAGAAGGGTTGCCATTGATTAAATCCAACTTATTTACTCAACTGATTAAATCAGTGGTTTTTTTCTACAAAAAATCATAATTATCTTGTATAGCTATTAGATTTTTCATGAAATTAAATATTTTAGCTCGATCAAATGATTAACTCTTATGCAACACAACACCAGTTCTATCATTCAACATATCAATGGTTCCCCTTTAACGAATTCAACAACCTATACCTCTACATAGCTAGCAACACACACATAATTAAAACAAGAGGAAGTACATGTTCAAATTTAAATTTTTATGGTATTTTAATCATTCAATACCTAGATAAAAAACATCTATTGAGCCACTATCCAGGAAACTACCATTACCGCAAGGTTGGCATCGATTTGATCAATTAATTTTTATAAAAAAACCAAGATTTTTATACATTTGATTTTTCATGAAATAGAATATTTTTACATTATCAAATGATTTACTCTTGTAAGCACTCATCAGGGTTTAGATTAATTAAATCAAATTGATTTAATCGACTGAATAAATCAAATTGATTTACTCAACTGAATAAATCAAGTGATTTTCTATCAAAATTGTCATTTTTTGGTTCTTTGATTTATTTGATTTTTTCATGAAATGGAATATCTTTACACTATCAAATGATTGACTGTTGTATGCATTTATTGAACTCAGCACCATTTTTTTCAACTTTCCTAAGATTCCACTTAATAGAATTCTTAATAGAATTCATCAACCTATAACTCTACATAGCCAGCTACATCATTAAAACAAGGGAAAGTGCATACTTGAATGTTTATGGCATTAAAATAATTTAATGCTACTGCTGCTGCAGAAATATTTATGTGTCATTAGTCATTGCCTTTCAGTGTTGTCTTCACAGCTTTGCAGTGAGATGCTATGAATCTCATGCTTAATTGTTTTTGCTTAACTTTGCATTTTCACGCAGCCAAGCAATTTGACCTTGTTCAGCACTCTTGAAAAAATTTGGTTAGACTACTGAAAAATTATTCACCAATCTGCATGTATATTTTACTCAGTTACCTATCATCTCCAAGCTTAAAGCTATTTTACTATTATTTTCTCAGGAATTGCCTGGCTTATAGCCAATTATTACTCCACTATTTACTTCTTTAAAATTTTCAATACCCTACTTGATTTTTTTTTGCAGTTACCTTAGTTTGTGTGTTTTCACTGTGTGTTGAAAATTTAAGTACAACAAAAGCAAGAAAGCAATTGTTTCATGAGTAAGTATTATATTAAGCACACTGTAGAACAACTATAAAGAATTATTGTATCAATTCTTATTGAGAAAATATGAAAAAATTAAAAAAATCAAACATACAAATAAAAAGTAAATAAAAAATCATATGATTTTTATTTTTCATACTTTAAAAAATAAAAAAATCACCAATCCTGACCGCAACTCACTTTGGTGAAACCTGAAAAAGAAATCTATTGAGCGTTTGTGCGTTGCTGCATGGTAAAGACATATTCCGCAGATTAATGAAAGTGCTATGGTCGGATAGCGCATGTCTAATCTATGCTGAAAAATATACAGATTATCTCAGAGTCAGGACCAGGAAAAGCTCATCGAGCCTAAAACAGGATTGAAAACTCCAACAATTCATTAATAAAAGCCATCCGTAATGGCTCTGGTTACAAACGATCTAGTATGTATATACGATGGCAGCGCATACTGTTGCCTGATGGAGGTTAAGCATTGGGACCTAATGAGGCTTAGTATATAAGACTACTGTGACATGTGCTTTCTGTGCAACCAAGACATAAGATACATTTTCTGGTGTACCATGTAACATTTCTTTTTTGTAATGTCTACACGAGTACCTAACAAATATTATTTTCATTACCATTATATCCGTGCAAGCACATCTCGATTTCTCTTCAACTGAACTCTACATATATACAATCCGTGAATCTCACTTGCGTAGTTCTCTAACCCTGTTACACTTCTCATATCTCACTTTATTAAAAAACAAATATTGCATACTGCTTATACAGCAGACTAAAGATTCTTGCATTAACTCTCAAGGCCGCTGGTTGAAACCTCCCATTCAAGTAGGCAAGTTTTTCTCGGCGATTGACATGAGGAGTCAGCAACAAGTTTGCTTACTGTTGTTGGTTAACTAACTTTTGTCAGCAATGGGGAGGGACAGGGGGCGCAGATTGTCGCAGGGAGCCGTCCGCTTGCGTGCATTCATGATCGTCTCTTTGGCTGGGATTCTTCCCCTTTTTTTCTCTCTCTTTTCTTCTTCATGTCTCCAGTCCTATATATCCTACTAACACAAAGGCAATAGCTCATAGAGGGCCAGGGCGTAGGTTCCGGTGTCTCTTTGGGAATGGGCCTATTGGTTCGTCTACTGCCGCATATCTAATCAACTCCTCCGGAGCCTGTTGGCCGTAATCTGCAGCACAAACCAGTGTGTACAGATTTTCCAGTTAGGGGTACGGTCAATTTGACTTTACTTTCACCTGATGGGGACGTTTGGTACTTACGAGTGACACATTACAAACAAAGTAGATTTGAAGCCAAACGCAGACTGGTTACATTTACTCGTATCTTGAGTATCCCCTTTGTATAATTTTATAATGTTGTTTAAAGTCTCGTAATTTTAATTTGTATAATTAACAAGTACTTCATATGAATAATATTCTAAAACAGTTACAGTGACGTACTTACGACTCAAGCATAATAAGCAAAGTCCATGGGGACTCAAACCCAATTGTGGCATACATACCCCAATCCAAGTACATCTTGTTCCTCGTAAGCCTCATTATATTAATAAACTAATTCAACTTCAAGATGTGGAACTAATACAGCAGGGTATTGCCTACCTCTGACTGACAACATCACTAGCACAGTCCAAGGGAAGTCAAACTCGGCAGAACACGCAAGCCTGTCCCAGCGTATCTCATTTCTATAAATATCGCTTAAATGCGACGCTAATTCCCTTTGGATTATTGGTTCGCTTCGCCGGTGCCCGATCCCTGCTAATTACGGCAGGCTTCGCTGGTCTTGCCTGGCTGATACAGATTGCGTATAGTGCCTGCCCATCAGTGCATTAGTATCTCAGTTTAATGCAAGCTCGTGGAAACTAATGTTGACTTAACATACCATTAGAGCAAAAGCTTAAGGTTCGTTGACTGGCGTGAAAATACGAAGCATTTTGTTTAAATCATTTCCGATTTAACATTTAACAAACGCTTTGGGTTCGTTGACTCGTGTCTAAGTAGAGATATAACTTTGTGTAAATAATTGTTCTTTCAGAATATCATAAAAATAGTGCATTAATTGATTACCTGAGATATACAACTTCACTTGCCAAGTACTTTAGCCCCAGACATAACTACTTTAAGTATTCAGTGTTTCTTGAATTTATTACAGCCGTCAACGAACAGCAAGAATCTAAATTCTCTCGTATCTATGGTATTATTCGAGAGTTAGACCTGTGGATAGTCACTACCAAGCTTTGACTCCGTAGATAAAGCTACGGATAAATAAGCTAACTCTTAGGTCTTAATCAATAGCAATGCAGAAATTGCATCTTCTCCCTGACTCCCTGTTCATGTTTTGACTCGAGAGCTAAAACTATACTAGATATTTTCTTCATCGTTCACGACCAGCGAGACCGACTCCCTGTTTGGTTCTTTTCTTGATGGTTAAAAACCAGGATGTTTCGTACAATCCAGCAGTCGGGGCAACAAGCAAGCGAGCAGGAAGTCAAGAGCATAAATTATGGCAGTTTTGATCATCTCATTTCTCTTGCGCCGAGACACATTAGCGTCGAGTCGACGCACCTCCATGATGTATCTTCTCTGTAATGGCCTATATATTTTTTGGAAATAGAGCAAGGCATCCAGATAGGAATTTTTGCATTTCTTCCCTTTCCCGGAAATATCTGGAAATGGAGACATTTTGCGCCATCTGTCATCCAGCCGCGTAATTTTGGAACGGGATGCGAACTCGCCGTTGTCGCTATCCTGCTCCAAATAGGCTCCGTGCTGGGAGACGTACTGTCTGTATCATCAGATGCACAAGCTGAATTAATAACTATTATTGTCTTAACTTTCATTCAAGTGAAATCTTTATCTGACACTTCTTATGGTGGGGTACCACACAGGAAACATTCCAGAAAGTGTTAATCCTGCGAGGGGAGCAATGTTTAATCTTAAATTAAACGGTTAGAAAAGGAATTTGCGAAGCAGTTTCGTGAGACCCGGGAAATTTTAATTGAAACTTATCACTTTGCGTATTTGTGCAAATGTATCGAAATTTTAAAGAAAATTGTCGAGTTTGCGAATGAGGATAATTGCATCCAATAAATTACAAAATAATGCATCAGTTATTCTGATACTTTGATATTTCCAGCTTATCTCAGCAACTGATTGACAGAAATTCACAAGTGCAAAGAATACAGATCTGTGCTTGCATTAAAGGTAGACTGCGAGGTACTAATAATGCATCAAAATATTCGTAGGCCACATCATTGTCGAGAAAGCAGTCAAGAGTTAGAGCAAAATGACTACTGCCCAATACAGTGCATACCTCATAACTGTCAAAACAAACCGGCAACGGCTTCACGAACAACAACAAAACACACGCAACTTCATGGCCGCAATCAAAGCATTCTCAGCTATTGAGAAAAAAAGAAAACCATAAAATACCGGCCAAAATTTCTCAGCGCAGTCACTCAGGCACGGGACCAAAAGTGCGCCATAGACCAGGGCTGGCGGCTGGGTTTGATTGATTGCCCTGGCGGTGGTGACACTTGCTGGGGAGCCGCAATCTCTTGCACTACTTTTATTTTAGGCTGAAAAAAATGGGAAGCGTATAAGCAGCGGATGCTAAAAATATGACCGTCCTCTGCTATTTATATTTTAGGTTAAAAATACACGAGACAAAAACAGTGAGAAATTTTTGTTTCACTAAATTTATATTTATCTTTTGAAAGGTAAATCTAATCATATTCCTGTTGAGACTGATCTCTTTAACGGTGAATATATATTTACCGTGCGTGTATATGATACTGATAAATATAGATGTAGTGAACAGTCATCTAGTTGTATTTTCCATTTTAGAATGGAAACTGAAAAATGAGAGCAACCGATACTAAATATATAAGAATGTCCCATCTTCAGAGAATTAGAATTTCACCTATCACCTATCTTAGCAAAATAAAAATTTTCTTTTATTTCTGGCATAGGTAGAGGGGAGGAGAGATGTTATCTGGAGGAAGTCTAAAATGCGAATGAGCACAGCTACTTGGCGGGCCCGGATGTCAGTGCCTGTGCAGTCAGAGGATGGGGGATTAGTTGTGGATTGTCTGAAAATGTACAGCCGAGGGCATAATGTTAAGGCTAGGTTTTGTTCTATGGATGTAGAGGGACTCTAATGTTGTGAGCTCAAAAGGGTTGGAATAGTCTATCGTGAAGAAGTCATTTTTGCCGAAGGCATGATTGTCTTGGTTTGCATGTTGGCGGGGAGCTGAATGTAAGGGTGTCGTAAGTGGTAAACTGGTTTTACTAGATACACCTAAATATTGGTTGATGTGAGCTTTGTAATGTTGTCCAGTGCTACCTATGTACAAAGCATTGCAGCTTCTGCATTAAATTCGCAGATAACACTTGGCAGAAGAGGTGTGGGAGGCTTGTCTTTGGATTTAAAGTATGGTCCTTTCTTAAATGAGTTTTTGTATTAGAATATTGAGTTTATATGTGGGTAAGTTTCAGAGTGGAATGCTTCCAGAGTATTAACCGTATTAACAGAGACCCCGTTATAATATGGAAGTGAGTGAAAGAAGTCTAATTTACAGACAAAAGGTTTAACAATAGTGAGATCGAATAGTTTGTCCAGAAACTGTTTGTAATGGTGATCTAAAAAAGTGGTGCGGATGACTGTTATTTTTCCTTCCACGAATATGTCTTCTCCTTCATAGACATTTTTCCAACCCTATTGAGCTCACAACATTAGAGTCGCTCTACATCCATGGAACAGAACCTAGCATTAACATTATGACCTCGGTTGTACCGCTTCACACAATCCACAAATAATTCCCCATCCTCTGACTGTACAGGCACTGTCATCCGGATTCTCGAAGTAGCTTTGTTCATTCGCGTTTTGGACTTCCCCCTGATAACATCTCGGTTCCCCTCTACATATGATAGAAATAAAGGAAAATTTTTATTTGTTAGGTGATTCTCAAGTTGGGAGATATTCCCTAAACGTTAGGATTTTAATTCCTTATGCTTTTGCTCTTCGTCAACATCTTTGTTAGTTTTTAGAAAAATCGGACAAATTTTTCATTATTAAGCATGCAATTATTTGGAAAAGTGTCAAATCATGTACGCACTGCACGCTGGAAAGTTGAGAAGCGTAAGCATTTTATGCGGAAAATAGGCGTCGGGAATTTGAGGTTGTACCAATTGGAAGGTGCAACCATTTATCGATAAGAGTATTCGTTATCGAAAGAGTCGCTCACACTATTTTGCTCAAAACTAGAAAACTAGCCTTACAATATTATGCAAAAGTATGTATCCCTGAAATAACTATTTGCGAGCCATTGCTAATATATTAACCACAGTGTTCCAGTAAAATGTACAGAGTATATATGTTTTGTATTTACCTTCCCAGTTGTTTGTCGTTATAAGGTCTATAAAAAAAATACCATATGATAAGATAACCTCAAAGTTCGATTGACAAACAATTGCCATTAAAAATTATTATTTATATGATAACGTTAATTTTTCCACACACCACCGTCAACGAAAAGTTACAGTGTGACCTGCGTTAGCAGCAGGATTTTAAATGGCAACATCATTATGAGGTTACAATTTCTTTCTTATAAGCCAAAGATTTTACAAACCAATGCCACCACAAGGAGTAACTTTTGCTCAATGAAAAACTATCACTTTGCCAAGTTTCTGGAAAGTAACGTCATCACAGGGAGTATGTTATACTCTATCAAAGCCCCAAGCTTCTACAAAACAGATTCATCACCAGAATTAAAACTTGCTTTATGACAACGCTAAGTATATTGTAACCAATGTGGTTACGAGGGGAGTGTATTTCTGCTTTTAATAGTCTCAAGTTTCCATGTGTCTGCAAGTCAGCATCCAAGAAAAACACTACAATAGAGCAAACATGCTCTACCCTAACAAGATTAAAGTAACACGTGCGTGTAAGCTGGCAGACATCGCCAAGACTCCGTCCTTTTTCCTTTCGCTCGAGCAAAGGAAATATCAACAGAAGTGGACTGTGGCATTGCATGTTACAGGTCTGCCTAATGCACTGCTTTATATTATTCAAGGGAGCAAAGAATTGCTTCGTCTAAGCAAGATTTGTTCCTTGGCGGGTTGTGCAGAAAAGAAAGCAGTAGGGAGGCGGTGGGAACTCCCTGTGGGCTAGCCTGGAATATTCTGGAGAATGCGGCGCAATTTGTATCATTTATTCGCGCGATGATGCGAGGAGAAGACGCGTGGACGCTCTGTCTCCGGGGCCGTCCGTCAACCAGAGCCCAAACTTAGCTCTTTGCTACTAAGTTCCTTCCTTTACTGGGAAAATATGGCGCAACTCTTGAATAATTTACGCTTTGCGCTATACCGCTCCGACAGCAACTCTTGAAGACTGTAAACCAAAAGTTAGGAGAGCAAAGTCTCTTATTTTCAGTGACCTCTCAAAAACCTTGGGAAATCTGCCAGTAGGGACATGAAATGAGAGTTCATTGCCAAAGACTGCTCGGAAAAAATGCTAAGATAGCATCATAAGACATACTTATATACTTTGCATAGCATCTCAGAGATTCTTTAGCAGAGATTGTCAAGCGGTAGCCAACAGCTTGAAATATATGCATTTATAATTATAAATGGTTAGCGGCTTGCTAGTTAGTTCACAGAAGCTTGGGAAATTCACGAGAAGGTCAAAAAATGTTCATGAGAGTCATTGAGTGAGATTTGACGAAACGTTAATGCCTAATTATCGGCATACTGTATAGATCATAAAATCTTGAGCTATCTAAACTTGGCAATATAATGGAATGAGTTGAGCTTTAATAGTAGAGGGAGCTTAATACATAAAGCCTTACGGGCGCCATAAAACCCACACAGTTCATCATTCAGATGTTCAACAAATGCCAATAGCGTATTTTAAATTGCAAACACCTTTCAATTGTTATATCTCTAAGCTTCGCCCTTTTTTTCAGTGCTGGTAAGTTTTTTCCTAGTTTAACATCTCTAAAGGAGTTGACTCTTACCTTCCTCAAGAAATAAAAAAAAATCATAGTAATCTCCTTATCATGTGGCAAAAACAGTGCTTTTTGGTTTACCGCGATCTGGAAACTCTAACATGGAGCGGACTGGATTGTTCCGATTTTGCTGGTGAAGGACTGGAGGATATTTTAAATTTCGAGTTAATAATTTCTTTTCCTCGATTAATTTTCGTGTTTATCTTACTTTTCACTTCAACAAGGCTCACCTTCATGATAAATTCTTGGTGATGCGTGGCTTTGGGACACTCGCATTTATTCTTATCTGTTTTTCTTAGGAGCTTTCTCTATTTTAGCAAATAATTACAGCATAATAACAATAATAATAATAAAAATAAAATAATGCAGCACTTATAGTGGTATGGAATACAATTGCTTCGTCCTCATACGCAAACTGACTCCGGAGTCACCGAGTGAGTTTCTGCTGTTTGCAACAGTAAGAGTCGGGCTTTTATTTGCAGTTATGAGCATAGTTGTGTTTGCTAAAGGACAAGCAGGTTTGCCAGCTTGCCTAGGCTTCCGCCGGCGCTAAGCCAACATGTCTTTTTCTAATTTAAGTGTGCTTTGGGAGTGAAGCATGTTCATTTTCGCTCCATTTTGAGAGCTTCTGCTCCAAGACATTAGTGTTTCTGGGAATTTTTCTCGCGAATCTTTAGGGAGGAGGGCGAGACAAAAGACTGTCTGTTTGTTCATTAGAGGCTGGCAAACACTCGAGACCGTCGCCATGGGAGGGCGAGCTAGCGATTGCGGCGAGCTGGGGGCTCTCCGTGACAAATCTCGCTGACTTCTGAACTGCACACCAGCTCTGTGCACCAGAATAAACAGTGTCAGTGTCTTTGCGTTGCAGAAAACTGCGAATCTTGTTCGTCGTTTCTCGCCAAATTATACCGTAAGAATACATCCAACATTCTGCGCGGCGTAGTTTATGACTGAGTTCGCAACGGAATTTCATAAAATATTTTTCGTCCCTTTGGCTAAAATAGTACGAAAGTAAGTAAATGTATTTCAAGCAGTTTCGTTCTACACTACGGAGAAGAGAACTTCCGACAAGCTGAATGAAAAATCCCAGGAAAATTAACGCGATGATTCCGTTTTCTCAATGGACTTTAATGTGAAAATACCAGAAATATCAATGGGAATCTTATACTGTAAGAATGTCCTTTCTTTTTGCTTCTTCAAAGTACTGTAAGACTAGAAGAAGTTGTAGAGTAAATGGCTGTATTTTTCTGTTTTGTTCTAATAAACTTGAGAATAATTTTTTTCAATTTTTTAGTGGACGTTGACAGCAAGCTGTCCTTCACGAATGTCATGAAGAGGACACAGTGAATGAACTATTTCTTTCATCAGAAGCACTAATTAATGGAATGTAGTAGACGTAAATCTGCCTAGATTTATTAAATTTCATGGCGCAATTCAAAAATGAAGTACAATTCACAACCTTCAGCTTCAGTGAGTGGTAGCAGAGGCTCGTGTTGCACCGTTCGCTGCTTCAGATCGCGGGCCAGCAGCAATCATGCAAAATCTTCACATGGCCGGCACTAGCAATCGCATGCTCATAGCGCGCAATCATTAGATGGCGGGCCCAAGCAAGCACATGTTCACCGCTCCACAATCTTCAGATGTCGAGCACCTGCAATCATAAGTTCCCGTTTTACAATCTTGAGATATCGGGCGCCAGCAATCGCATGTTCACTGCGCCACAATCATCAGATGGCGGGCACCAGCAATCACATGTTTGCCGTGCCTTAAGCTTCAGTAAGCAGTATCGCCCAGTATCTTGATGAGCTCCCTGCGCAGCTCAATAATCCTAGAAGTGTCTCCATATGAGACTCCATAGCGAAGTGTTCCCCCAGCCCTCTTGTTTGCAGACGCTCTTCTAAGCGCCGACATGCGGGCGATGTCGGCGGCGCTCCTGGATAGCTCTAGCTGCACTTTTCCTATAGATCGGACGCTAACTTAAGTCACTGTGTTCACATGGATCCACTGCACTGAGTAAGTGTTTCGTGTATCTGAAACACAGCCATTATACAGCTTAGAAAAAACTAATTTCGGTCTTTTCATATTACCTGGGCTTTAACTATTGGTTGTATAAAGATGAGTCAATGAAAAATGGCTTTGCAAATACAGTAGCAAAACACCACTATCGTAAATTAAAAAAAAAAAAGAAACAAGTGTACTTCTAATTGCAGTTTATTTTAGCCAATGTCACAACATTCACATGGATCTATACCAACTGTCTGATTGTAATACTCTGCATATCTGAAGCAAAACTTTAACGTGTTCGGAAATGAATACAGCGCTATATATTCATCCAAGCGAGGTCAGTAGTGGTTTAACGTGTTCGAAAATAAACACAACGTTACATATTCATCTACGCGAGATCAGCAGTGACATTTCAGCTGTGGGTAAACTTTGACTATTACCTTCAATGAAAAATCAGTACGTTCACCTCTGTTTCTTAGAGAAACTGCTTCTAGTTTTGTATTCAAAGGCTGAGGCACGCGAACGAAGAGTAAAAATTCAGTATTGGTTGCGTAAATTTGTGCACTACTGCCGCGAAAAAAGAAAACAGTAGCAAATTTATCAGTAATATTCAAAAGTACAGAACATGAGGTCAAAAGAGAAAGCAAGCATAAGTTTGTTATTTATTCACTGGATAATTTTACTGTCATGGCACAGAGAGAAGAGCACAATATTTATTATAGTACCTTCGAAACACATTAAACGACTCTGTTGCATCACTGCAATTTGAGGCCTGTAAAGAGAGTGATGCGCTGGTATCAGGATTTCCTAGTTACTGCTGTAGCATCAGTTTCTTCGTAAAATTATATTCTACAATATACTGCCTAGCTATAGCTAATAGCTATCTATTAGGAAATGATAATACAATATTATTGAAGACTTTTGAAAAGCCAATGAGCTGAAATAGGGAAATATTAGTGTTGCATCGGCGAAAACTGCACACACAGCTCTATAATCACTCACTCGGGAACTTGAGGAAGAGTCCATCACAAAATTTTGATAAATTAGTATGTAAAAACCAGTAAGATCGTTATTGTATCTCCGAGCATAGCTCACGCAGCTCTATTTTCAGTCACTCAGCAATGAAAACGGTTGCGGATAGCCGATATTTGAGAAATTACAGTATTGCCGTTGCGCGCTTCCCCTTCACTTAATTAGCGAGAGACGGTTGCTGTACGCGGCTGCAAAAACGGGCAATTTTGCGTAAGCGCAAACCGAACAAACAGAAAAATCCGGCGGCCGAAACGCTCGCGCAGGAAACATGAAACTTCAAAACGGAAATTGAATAAGCGTGGCAGGCACCTGCATAAAATTTGCCTCACGGCTCCGCTAACTTTTCTTTGATGCGATTCGTGTCTCTGTAGACTCGTAAAATTGAACGTAATATGATTTTATGTTTTTGGAAAACGTCATAAAGACTATCGAGAGATGTCGCAAAAAATGCTGCACCGGTCACGTACGCCGCGCTTCTATTCGATTGATCTGAGAGGAAAATATCAATTGTAACAAGCACTTACTTTACGTGAACAGACTGGAGTGGCTTCAAATGTATCGAAGACTTTGGAAATATATTCTGAAAAAAAGGCACTGCAATATGGATAACGATAGCACTGATCGAGTATGCATTGAAAAGCGCAATAAATAGTAAATAGTGAATATTCTTCAATTCATTTAAATTTTGAATGCAAATGTCAAAGGAGGTACAATTCAACCTCCGTTTCTTTACACGATATTGTTTTAAAAGTGGGTGGAAAGTAGGTGACACGATAGAGGGTTGTCTTAAATATGGTGGTTATTTCAATCAAATCATACTCTGTACATTCATACGGTCATAAAATTTGATGCAGTATATTAAACAAGAAATGAAAAAAAGATGCTGTATTTAACCATTTAACCATAGCAATCAAATGACCCCAAGAGAAAACAGTAGCCATGATTATCCATATTTATGAAGGTTTAACAAACAGAAAAAAATAAGTAGTACCGAATTCAGGCCTATGAGATCTATGGCAGGTCTGGAAAACAGTGAAATTTTCAGTTACATGATGCTGACAGTGATTCGGATAATGCTGTTGAAGCAAATTTGACAGGTTAGATGAGCCATTCCATCAGTAACGTATTTAACTTTCCAAGCAGATCAAGAGAACTAATACTACCAAGTGAAAATGCGTGGAACAACTAAATTATTAGAACATTGGAGGTAGCTACTAAATGATTTTTTTTTATTATATTTAGAACGCCGTCGTCGAAACCACCAACGCAGCAGTATAATATCAATAGTTAAAGTGTCACCGATTTAGCCACATCTTGTTCACTCTGGAGAGATGGATCCCAATCTAACACTCAAATAACAAGTCTCCCTATCAATGATGCAAATTCTTGTTTCCCTGAAGGGATTCCCGAAACATAAAACTTAAACCTGGGTAATGTTTACCGTAGAGTTTTAGTAATTAGCGCCCGATGAGCTGTTGGAGTGTTGGTCCCAGCTGCAGAGACGCGAGGGTTTTTCTGTGGGAAAAACGCGGACAAACACGCACTCCAGACCGGGTAAATTCTGCTTCACAGACCAGTTTTGAAGATAATTTTGTGGAGCGCGAAGTTGGTGTAAGACTCGTACCTACTCGTCGAGTTGAACGATTTTTTTAGACTTATGATCGAAGTGTGCAGTTGATTTACGATTCCTACTTAGTCGAGATGCGTATTTTACAGAAAATTTCATGCGTAAATGAGTTGATTTGAGGACCATGTTGAGTGAAAGAACATCCTTTTGGCCTAGTGCAAACGTAGAGCTCGAATATATTCAGAACTCGGAAGCTGCCGAAACGTATGACGGGGAGAGGGCAAAGGTACATACAGTACAGTCATCGGTAATGAAACTGATGAGACTAGTGTACATATTCAAAATCATACTGAATTATAAATTCATGAAAAATAGGGATCCGAATCAAGAATCACTTGGGGATACGATACTTATGAAACAATGTTCCTGTGTCAAAACGAACGGGACAGGTAACACGCAAATGAACCTTTGCAGCATGTATGCCTGTGATAAAATGTAACGAAAATGATAGAGATCGGCGTATTGAAGTTATTAGTTTAGGGTATTGCAATTAATCATAGAAATGCATAGAAATATTCCGCGGGCCATCACATAAAAAGAAAAAACTAACATTACATATAAAATAATTTGCAGAAATGAACATGCACTTGAATAGAAAAAATATCATTCAAAGAAAGTAAGCATAAGCCGTATTAGCAAATTTCTACTTGCATTGAACATGTCGTTATTTCACACTTTATTCTTTTTTAATTTTTTCGTTTAATTTTAAATGAAAGGTTTTGTTATGTTTTCACTTTCACCGACGTAAGAATTCTAGTTGCCATACTGTTAATAGCGAGGTATTTCCGGGACTTACGCAGGTCATAGACGAGCAGTGAGACTGTGTACATAATATTACACTTAGTATGCACCAGATGGAGTCCGAGGACATACATTGAAGGGCAATTAACACCTTTTTTAGCGGAAGTTCTACAGGTAACAATTTTTGAATTATAATCACTTACTATTCTCTCTTTCTCCTCTGTCGTAGCCTAATTGTTACTGACCAAACTACTTAACAAGCAGTAGATGTTAATATTCACTGAGAATTTCATACATAACAGTTCAACTCTACAAATATTCCATGAATCTTCATCCTTCTCTGACTGACAAAAAGTCATGCATATTATCAAGCATCATGATGCATTGTGGTTGTATATCATGATTTACAGTTAACCCCTACAAATGTTCAGTTAGTATTTTTTCGGTTCTAACTGGACACATAGTTTACATTTTCCTAAGTAGGTATTATAGTCTCTGGCGAGCAGTTCTCCCTATGGACGTTGCATCGATCTTTGTCTTATTTTGACTGATCAATTAATCATAAAACATTTTGTCAAGTATTAACTTCCAGTGAGCTTCCAAATAATTTATAGTTCACCTATATGAATGTTCACATAGTCTTCATTCTGTGTAACTGACCATCTGGTGTACATTTATTAAGCATTAGCTTCTTTTGACCACTTCAAGTTTAACAGTTCGCCCCAACGAATGTTCCATTGGCCTTCGTCCGCTTCTAACTGACCAAACATCAAGGGTTTTGCCAAGTGTTAACTTCCATCAAACACTTCATAATTTCAGAATTCGCCCCTCCGTTCCATCGGTCTTCATCAGTACCAATCGCAGAATTAGAGTCCATTGAATGCATGCAGCACGGTCGGTTGTAGTGCTCCCTCGCACCCAAGGGAATCCTTGCATCAATCCACCAAATTTTTCTCTAATTTATTCATTAGAGCATCGTTTCAAATATTCACTCGATCGCTTTCAAGTCCCCCTCACTCTTTGCGCAAGTTTGGCGCTGACTGCCCCCAGGATAAGCGGGACTAACT
>LQNS02276883.1:26184257-26210392 GCA_001587735.2 Parhyale hawaiensis | reverse complement strand
TTGAGTTCCATCTGTTTGCGATTCATTCATTATACAAAGGACCGAACTGAGTAGATCTGACCATCTAACTTAGAAGTACTTCTTAGATGACTTAGCCAGACTTGCTAACGGAGAAGAGAATCTCCATCCTCTGATGCACGTAAAGTCGCTCTAACGCCGTCATCAACTTCATAAGATCAGAAGGGACAGAGCCATCCCTCTCTCTCTTGCCTCCATTAACGTGACTCTAACTTGACCCTCTTCAGTTATGCAGCCCAAGCTAACTTTGTCGTCGCTAATTCATGCAACGAAGCTCTCCGTCCTCTCTCGGAGCCTCTTGGACTGAGGTGGTATAACTCCTCAGCTTCTCGCAGCCAGAGCTGTTGTTACCACCGGGTGAGATGATTCCCAGGTGCTGCTTCAGCTTCTCCCAGTCAAAGCTGTTGCTACCACCGGGTGACATGATTCCCAGGTGTTGCTTCAGCTTCTCCCAGTCAAAGCTGTTGCTACCACCGGGTGACATGATTCCCAGGTGTTGCTTCAGCTTCTCCCAGCCAAAGCTGTTGTTACCACCGGGTGACATGATTCCCAGGTGTTGCTTCAGCTTCTCCCAGCCAAAGCTGTTGTTACCACCGGGTGACATGACTCCCAGGTGCTGCTTCAGCTTCTCCCTGCCAAAGCTGTTGCTACCACCGGGTGAGATGATTCCCAGGTTCTGCTTCATCTTCTTCCACTTCAAGATCTGACTACGACTGGGTTGGATACTGTTTTCCGACGGAGCTGTTGCGACCAGTGAGTGAGACGCCTCTCACCTGCTTGTTAAATTTTATTGAATTTGCACTTCTTCTTCTGTGCCAAAGAACGATCTCTGCGCTTCCTCTGCGAAACTTTTTTCACGCCAACGGAAGAGTTCATCGTGTGCTCTGCATTACGCTTCCTTGGACCAGGGACGATTTTTGTGTACTCGGTGCAACTTTTCACCTGCCCAGAGACGATTTCATCTACTACTCTGTGCCACTTTTCCCGTACCCAGAGACGATTTTTGTTACTACTCGTGAGACTTCTCCCGTGCCCATAGACGGTTTCTGCTATTATACTCTGTGCTCCTTTTCCCGTGCCCAGAGACGATTTCTGCTACTACTCTGTGGTACTTTTCCCGTGCCCAGGAAGGACATCTTCATTTAGTCAGCCTTACTTTTCAAGTGTCCCACAACTGATCTCTTTCCAAAGAGACCTCTCGTGAAAGGACCCCTCCTGCGAGCCCTCCCCTACGGACTCTGTAGAATTTAGCCCAAGTTCAGCTCTTAAGATTTGCGAAGTTAGCGGAGTCGTCTTTTTTTCTTGCCAGGATGGGTCGCTGATTGCGCGACTCCGATGGCTGCTGCAACATGAAAAAATAAAAAAAAAAAAACTTTGGCAAAATTATTAAAAAAGAGAGCTCGTTACATCACCTGCCGGCTGTTTTTGATGAAAACCAAAACTTTTTTCTACAGTGATAGGATAAAAGGGTAAAGGTATTAAAAAAATCTTTGCTTGACAAGAATTTGCAATTAGAGGGACAGGCCTCGACTTCAGCCAAGGCTGCATTTTAGTATGTTGGTACTTTTTGAGACCATCAGATTTCTGCATAAAAATGAAGCAAATTTCTTTGAAGAATGAAGTAATTCAACATAAACATCGCCGATGCCCAGGCCTGATGGCTACAGATAAGTTCTAATATATTCATGTACGACGTTCGCATCTGATGGCAAGTTATTTGAGCTAAATTTATGTTTTGCTTGAGCTCTAATTCGACGAGGGACTTTCAGGAAGAACAGGTTTATATGTAGAACGTAAACTTTTAACAGTAGTATGTGCTCTTATAGCTTTATAGAACATCTGAAATAATCTTCCAATATGGCATTTCGGCAGCACTTTATGCAAATGCAAATGCCATTCACTTTGAGCATTGACTATAGTCAATTCCATCATTGATTATTTTGGGAGATTAAGACCAGCGTCCATAGATGCTCTGCACACATTCGTATGATGATAATGTCCTTTCAAACTTAAATTACTTCGTAAGTGATTTCATACTGCAGGCTTTCGATTAAAACGCGGGTAAATGTTTATAAGATTTCATTCTTGACCTAAATAATTATAGGAGTACGTCATGTACACAGAGTGGGACTAGTCATCGAACTCTTTTACAATTTACAAGTCGTTATGAAAAACAGCAGCATCAACAAGATACCGTTGAAAAAATTAATGACGTCCATAAGTATACATGCCAAATTGGTGATTGTGAACGCCAGAGCAACTCATACATTGGCTGGCAACTATAACACTTTCTCGTAGATTGACAGTTCATATCAGCAGTGGAGGACCGAAGATGCTCACTTACACCAGTATAATACTATTACTACTTTGACGAGCTATGCTGGTATCTGGCACCACAATATTCCACCGTAACTCTAACTACCAACGCCTTCAATTGTCAGAGGCATTATCCATCAGGGCCAAGAACCAACCATCACCGCCCAAACAACAGGATCAGGCCGTGCAGTGAAGCTACGCGGAAATCCTGAAAGGTGATGTAGTCGCGATTCATTGACTGGACATAGGAACCACGAAAGAGCAAATCAACTTTTAACAAGAGCACAACAGTACGCTCAATCATCTTGATGTACAAGTAGCGAACACAGCGATGTCTGTTGAAGCCAATCTTTTACACCAACTCAGCTCCGTCTCTCTGCTCTGTACCGTTCATCAATTTCAATTACTACAACATTCTTCCAAAAGAGGACCATATGCGAGGGTTGAAACGCGTCGCAACAGAAGACCTCAAATCCTTCAACTTTGATCAGCTCATTCACTGTACAGAACCAACTAAAATTTTAAGATTTGATGTCTTGAGAAATACTTACAATAAAGACGCTTCAAATAAGAAATATTGAGGGGTTTTTAACCGAACTTATCTATAATACTTTATACCGCCTGTAACTTAACCTAATTAATTAAATAATCGCTATGTATTTCTTATTAACACGCAGGTATTTTTCTATATAACTGTAATAAAACTTGACACAAATGAAAGAAAGAAAGAAAGAAAGAAAGAAAGAAAAGAACAAAGAAAGAAAGAACGAAAGAAAGACAGAAAGAAGAATAACGAGAAAAAGAAAGAAAGAAAGAAAATAGAAAAACCTCGATTTTTCTCATCTGGATGCAGTGCCCAACATATAAGGGGCGCAGCACCTAGAGGTACTTATTCTTAACGCTAACATAAGGAGAAGATTCACAGCTGGCCTCAGATCTAGATTTACACCAGCGGTTGTCAGTCATTGTTCACCCGTTATTAAAGATGTACTACAAGTAACATTATTTTGATTAAAAATGTTGGATTAACATTTTTTTTACTTCAGATACGCTAAAAATGGGGAAATTTCGAATTAACATAGATGTATGAGATTTAGAAATATGGTGCGCCTCACTAAATAATTTAAGGCTGTGACTGCGACTTCGATACATGTGATGGACAACCACTTTCATTTGTATCATGGTACCTTTGAGACAGACCATGAGAGCCATAATTTTTTAAGTGAACATTTCCCAGTAAATGTTTTTTATTATTCCAGGTAGGCGGAGGCACAATTCTTCTGAACTCACTCAGAATTATTACAATTGGAAATGCAGTGTGTGGTGTTAGTTAAACTAAGAGTAGAAGCTATTGACTCGTCCGCGAGACATTTGCAGAATAACAAGTATGGGCGAAAGATGAAAGAGCACTTTAGAAGATAATATTATGGACTAGCTGAGGTTTTTTGCCAAGGTAGCTCGAGAGACTGTCGTGTTTGCCTAGCAAGCTTTAAGAAATTTATTGAGACCGCCCAAAGAGTGAAAACGCCATCATGGTGTACTAATTATATTCAGACGCATCAAGTATGGGATTGGGAAGATCATTCCCAAGCTGAGTTCCAGATATAGAAAGTTCTGGTTGACCGGCTCTGGAACGGGGGTAGTAGCGCAACACTCAAGGCATTATTGAGCTCCATCGCACAGGACTGTCGAATTTCAATTTTATTTAACAGCTAGATGTAGCGAAATGCTTCATTTACGACACTGCGAATATATATTTACTAAACTTGTCAATGACAAAGTCGTCTCAAAAGTGGAGGCCCACGCTCAACTCGCACCCCGACGGTTATCATTTACAAGAGAGTTATTAATCCAAAGCGATCTATGAAAGAAATGGCTAAAGAAGTATATGAGTCGAACATCTATAGGGATTATAATGAAATTGACTTTAAGCTTTTGCGCCTGAGCTGAAGAAACGCTATCGCCTCACTGAGCTCCAGAAATGGAAACAAGCCGACAGAGCTCATCTTCTCTTGAACTTCCTGAAGAGTAGTATTCGAAAAGAGCTTGTTTATATATTCTGATGAAGTGCTGCTGCTCACAGTGCAGGCCAGCTTCAATCTACAGAACGACAAAGGGCTCGAAAAACAACCTGAAGACATCTCAGATGTACATCGCTTGCTAAAAACCAGCCACAGGCTTAACGGTTTAGGCTTCGGTGACCAAAACATAGATATTCCAGAAGGAATGAGAGGTAATTCAAAGTCATACATAGGTGGAATTTTAGTCCCTGCGGGTCCCTGTCATATGTGAAATGATGAATCACTTACATAAAGATAATACCGCCTTTCTATAAGGCGGCGAGTCCGTTCACACGTCCACAAAATTAAGAAATGGTGTCAAATGAATTTTGCTGCATTCTTGAGTACAACAATGTGGTCTCCATTTTACCTAATTTAAATTCCCAAGAGTTTAAGTTTAAGAATTCGTAGTCCGGTGCGAGTCCACAGCCTTATGCCATTGTCGCCGATTTGAAGTTTTACTTGGGACAAAATCCCGCGGGACAAGCTGCTTCCATCAAAAGACTCTTTTGCAGGGTAAATTGAAAATCAAACCCAGGTCATGTTCATGAGACTATTACATAGTTCATAAACCGCAACAGTACTAGACTCTTAGGTCTGACGCTGGCGGCCATAAGTCGGCAACGGAAAAATAGGATTTTCTCAAGAGCTATTCTTTTTCTCTATCTAATACTGAAGAAAAAAATTCCAAGGTACCCAACATTTTCCTTGCGAAGAAGGTATCTTGGATACGGTGGGGACACGCTTGGGCGCTTGACTGCATGACCTTGTCTGGACATGTCATAATAGCTCTTGAGAAAATACAATTTTTCCCATTTTGGCCGCCAGCGTCAGAGGCTACTTGGACTTAAGCGTTAAGTACTGTTGCTGTCTATGTATAGTTATATGCATCTTTCAATAATATTTCACGATAAATTCGTATTAAGTTTGACAGTAACACTTTCTTTATTCCGGGAACTTTCTCAAAGCTCTGTGCATGGTAACGTCTACATTTTAATTAGCACTATAGCTAAGTGCAAGGGGATTGGAAGTGCATATGCTCTTCTAAGTCTTCACGGACAACGAAGGCAAATACTCAGGTAATTCATAAGAACGCATATTTGCATAACATAAATGTTAGTTGTTTGAAGCTAAACTCTCCACAAATCAAGGCAATATTCACATTCGTGGTTGTATGCATGAGGTAAGATACTAGGATTACCTATAAAATTACGTAACATCCAGTATTTATGACATTTAAACTTCCTTTAAATAACGGAACAATATTATAATGTATACAGTATACGTTGCTTAATATTCTCTAAAGACTACAGCAGTGTTTCAAGAGAGAAAAAGGCAGGAAGAAGCAATATGCCAAGAAAAACGTAGACTGCTAGCACAGAGAACCCCCACCCAGGAGAATAGGAGAATAACAAGTTGCGGAAGAAGAGGAGACATAGAATGAAAGATCGACAGTAAAAGTAGGACTTCATAGCCTCTCTGAAATAAAATGGATCATGCATCAGGGAAAAATGAACCTGTGCGGACGCAAATACCTCTAAAAATTGATTAGCCTCTCACGAAGTTGCTCACTGCAACTCTTCTTCGAGATACACACATCGCTTGACGCTAAAACCAACATGGCATCTCACCAAGGCTTCTTAATGCTAATTTTTGACAGACTAACACAGATGTTAATGAGAACGCTCCCTTCACTCTGCTGCAGCACCACAATTCACAGCATTTTTTCCCTAGCTACTGGGAAGACTATGCAAATTAGCAGAGCCGAGTCCCACTGCATCCGCCGATATGTCTTATTCCTTTCATAGCTTCGAATAATTTCCATAACATGATAAGAAGCAATGGCATGAATATATTTGTGGGACCCTAAGGCTACTCAGCAGCCTGCTCTTGAGACAAACGACTTGTGGTCAGCGTTCTTGGTCGCTATGTTTGAGCTGTGCAACTTTCCTTCATAATTAAGTGATGACGCACTTTAAGTATGACAGAGTTCGTTCTATTGCTGCACGTACGTTGCCAAGCCTGTTAACTAAATTTGTTCCAACATTTCAAGTACACATTAAGAAAGTGTTGCCTAGTCGATTATGTATTCTGACGCAGATTTGCATGTTTTTAATTTGTATCTTGTAACGTAACAGGGTCAGAAGGCCAGACGTATGTTTTTTGCAGTCATTCCCCACCGGGGAGAATTCTTACTTGTAGCTTGCTTGAGAGTAAAAATAAATTGCTTAGTATCGCATATCGTAGTCACCTGACTGCTGCTTTTTCCAGTTATTCTCAATGCGAGTTTAACTTTTGTAGCAGCCACTCACCAAGATGATCCCTCCTATAACACAGGTACTATAATTACATTTGCTCACAACCACACACCAAACGATTATTAGATTTGTTAGACGGCAGTAGACGAACCAAGAGGCCCATTCCCAAAGAGACACCGGGACTTATGCCCCGGCACTCTATGAGCTATTACCATTATGTTAACATGATATAGATGACTGAGAAAAAAAAAGAAGAAAAAAGTTACGATCTCAGCCATGAGTCGATCATGCACGCACGCAAGTGCCATTTATTTCCTATTACACTACCTACTAAAAGTCACTTTTTCCTAGTGACCGTACTTCAAAAATCATGTTTCTCATCCTCGTGGAAAAATTACCTCACCCATCGACTGTCCACAAAAATCACTTTTCCCTTCAGTTACGCAAAGAAAAATGCACTTGTGCTATCGGCCATGAAAAGGTATTTTTTTCATCAGCAATACTCCGAAACTTACAATTTATATCAGCTAAGCGCCAAGAATGACCTTTCTCAGCTACACACACCAAAAGTCACGCACCAAAATCCCTTTTCTCTTCAGAGACAAAAAAGCAATGATCCCCTGCCCTTTGGCTACGCATAGATCACCTATCCCACAATCCACACATCAAAGACCACCTTTTCCATCAGTCACACATCGATAGACTTTCCTTTTCCATCATCCAAGGGACCGGGTCTCGCGTGCCAAGCACTCAGCCCACATCCATCACTGTCCCATCACTCCTTGATCGAATTACTCTCGAATTCGTAATCGAATTTTGTCGCTTTTGACTTCATGAGCGGCGAAGCCTGAACCGCATCATCATTGTTGGCTCAGGTCGCCTGTTTTCAGGTGACGTTGCCATGCTATTCTTAAAAAAAAATTGAAGCGGTATTTTAAACCATATTCATGGGTTATTAGAGTCTGTGATACAGAAGTCAAGAAATAGGGGATTTTCAGTTAGACGACTAAAAGCTGATCCGCAATAGCGTTGTTGACTCTGGAGCCACTTTCGTAGTGCTATAGCCACGGTATTTTAGTAGGCATTTTAAGTCAGCAAAAGAGTAACAAAAAATTAAATACGTAACAAGTAAAGCATTGACAGCTGAATCGTCTTCGACCCTGATGTGATTAGTTTCATTATTTAAAAAAAAAACGCGTAAAGTTAGAAATAAAACAAAAAATAGAGAAAATACTGGATCCATTTACAGGCTAAAAATGGCAACAGGTGCTTCTCATTACAAAGCAAGCACAGTTAGCAGCTTCGAATGTGATATGCAGGAAATAAAGTGAAATGTATATGATAAACACTGGTACTGGTTCGGTGAGGTATTAGAAATTCGATATGAATGAGCGTGCAACAGAATTTCATGATTAACAGCTCTACCGTATTCGGAAACAGTTCCCGGAGGAAAAAGCCACTCGGAAAAGAACTCCGGTAGGAAAAAAGCCCTGCTTGTCAGATAATGTATCCTTCAGAGCTGAACTCAGTTTGAGGTAGATACTTAGCATTTTTGTATGCAGGAACATGGGCTCCAAGAGTCCATAAAATAGGTTAGATAAGGGAAAATTAACCTAATTTTTTTTTAGGTTAGGCTAAATTAGGATAGAATGAATTAGACTTGAATAATTAAGTTAGATTGGGTATGTTAGGAAAGGTTAGGTCAGTATAGGTTAGGTCAGTATAGGTTAGGTTTGGTCAGCTGTATTTGGAATAAATTTAATTAGCTTAGATAAAAAATAGTTAGGCTCGGTAAGGTGAAATAAGAATAGGTTAGCTTAGAACAGATTAGCTTAGACCAGGGAAGCTTGGATTAAAAAAGGTTCATTTAGAACCAGCCAAATTTTGCTAAATAATTATTATGTAACAGGCTAGATTAGGTAGGAATGAATTAAGTTAGGATATAAAAATCAGGTTTTATTAAGACTAGATTATACTAAATTCGGTTAGGTTACGTTAGCATTAGTTTCTTTTAGATTAGATTAGACCAAGATTAGAAGAGGCTAGAGAAGGTTAGGTGGCCTGGTTTGGTTTGATTAAATTAGGTTAGGATAGTTTAAGTATAACCTCAGTAGAGCTCAAGTTGTTTTCATATAAAGTACCTCCAAGCAACCAAGTAGTGGCAATAAGCACACATTAGGTGATTGATGGGAACGTTTTTGCTACCGGGGCTTTTTCTTCAGGGGCCTATTCCTACCGGGGCTTTTTTCCTCAGGGGCCTTTTGCTACCGGGGCTTTTTTTCCACCTGTGTTTTTTTTTTTTTAAATTCCTAAACATTACATATTGTGTAGCCTTTTTGCAATTCAATGTACTGTAGATTAATCTGCAGAAGAGGCTCATGTTTAACAACAATTATAGTTTCGTAGCGTATTTGGTATTCGTTGCAGAAAAATACCATAAAAATTTGTTTGAGTAAAGATACCGACTGTTACAGCGTATTTTCCAGAGTGCAATAACCTTGCCGCTTCTAGTTCCCCAACGGCAGAGAAATTTAATGTTCACCTCACTAAGGGCACCCGACTCGTGTCGGCCATCATTTTTGCTCTAAGTCTCCCAGAGAGAATCGTGTTCGCGGTAGCATTTTGCCGGCGCCGGTATCGTTACCGACTTTGATGATGAGATCCTGACTCGAGTTCATATTCATTTAGTCACAGAGCTATAGTGTGTCTATTAAATTAATGCGGTCGGATTTAGTTTCATTGGTTTTCACTTGGAGAGATTCCGCCGTAATTGAACGATGCTGCATTTGGCAATTTTTGAGATGCCGTTTCGAAATAACAAATAATACTTGCGGAATTACATAGTTAGCGAGGTTTGTGTTCACAAGGGCTGTTGAATAAAAAAGAAGTATTTTAAAACGAGAGACTTCGTTGAACTTTGAATGCTACATACAATATACGGAGATTTGTTCACTCATATTGATAGATTTTCATAGAATGATGCCTTAACAACGCATGCCGTTAAGAATATCATTATTGTTATGCAGAACAGAACGTGATATAATTTTTTTCTTCAAGATAGAATTGTGCATTTAATTAGGTAGCACTGTTCCAAATCGAAATTTTTCTTCCTCATCGTGACCGCTGGGGTCTTGTCTTTCCTTCATCTACTTTACCACATTCTTCTTCAGTATCAGCTCCTTAATTTTTCTTCTACCTCCTACTCTTCTCGTTGGTCTTCTATGTTCTCTTCTATTTCAATTTCTTCTTCACCCATTCGCTGTTTTTAACCTCTTCTTACTGCTCTTCCTCTTCCATCACCGTTTTACTTGAGTGAAATCATCTTTCGTTTCTACTACCACCTCCTTTCCCCAATAGGTTATTCCTCCTCTTCCTTCTCCTGTTCTCGATGCACCTTCCCTCCTCCTCCTGCTCCTTATCTCTCCAACTGCTGCCCTGAATGTTGACCTCGGCCAGAAGTGGTCTTCGCGAGGCAATTTCAAACTCAATTGCCGGACGTTCCTTCCATGAAGTTACTCAGGAGCACTCAAGAGGTCACCTCAAGACTTCCCTTCTGTGGTTCGTTATAAGCTTCCCGAGGCCTACCGTCGCTACCTATATAGGTCACACCTTGGTTCTAGGTCGTATCAAGTTTCTCTTGCAGCAGTTGCCACTCGAATGAGGGCTACGCTTCGATAATTGAAATTTATATCAAGTTTTTCAGAGGCTGAGAACTTAAATGTAGGTCACACCAAGGCCCTCTCAACCTAAGATACCGAAATGGTGTTTCATTGCCTAAGGGCCAGACTTCGGATTCAGTTCGTGGCCAACTTCTCTCAGGTGTGGTACTAGTCATGAGCCACAATTCGACTGCAGTTCGTATCAGACTTGTTTGAAGCAAAGGATTTCGGTGCATAAAGCTCATCAGTTAATTTCAGTTCGCGCTGTGCCTCTCGTAGGCACTATATCAATAAATGTATCAAAGGTAATGCAACTTTCAATTTGTTTCGAGTACTTTGCTAGAAAATTTGCTTCCAACGCTAGCTACGGTTTCATGAAAACGTCGAGGGTGTACCATGCACATGCAGTAAGAAACAAATTCAAATTATTTGTAAGATGCTGGTGAGGTCTTCATGCATGATTTAATGGTAGTAAAACTAGTCACTTATCCTGAACAGTCTATGAGAATGCAGAAAAAGAGATCAGCTATGAGGTTATAGAACACATAAAACACATACTATAATAATTGGCATATATCAGTTTATATTACCAAAAAGAATTATTCAGCAGCTAAAATCGTAAAGCAGCTTCTAGGGGAGGGGGCAGAAATTCTGCTAGAAATGGATTTCTTCCAAAGATCATTGAAGTAGGGCTACCCAAGCTGTGGGGAATGTTATCACTGTTCTTGCGTGCCATAGTTTCAAGTTCGCTTCCTCGCTGTAGCATACTGAACGTTCCTTATGTCCAATTCGTTGAAACCTTTTATGCAACCTCGTTTACTTGGCATGTATGTGTACGATTCCTTATAGTGAATAAAGAGATCCGAACTTGTTCAGTCTTCTGGTGCCTTGCTGCTGCTGCTTCAGCCTGCCTACACTTGCAATACAAATTTTATACTGGTCAAGTTCTTGAATCTCTGCCATACCTGGCCTGAGGATTAGCATTTTGGGGGTCTGAGAGTTTACGCCATGCTGTACTTTCTCCATATTAGTTACCTAAGTAAAAACGTATATTTACGTTCTATGTTAGATTTATTACACCATACCAAAACTGTATTTTATAGATGTATTCGCACCGTTCTAACTTTTCTCATTGCTATACCAGTTTATCAAAATTATCTTTCCTCTAAACGTCAGTGGTGCTTTTACCGCACTAATTATACCATTTTACCAAGACAGTATTTCATTGCACTACATTTTATTGTCAACTGAGCTTTTCTCCTTAATGTCAGATGGTGGACTGCATAACGTTATCTGGACCTCGTTCGGACTACTTCCAAGGTTTTCAAGGTACGTCCTAGCCCATCAATGTGATATTTCATGGATGCAACGTACATGTAAATGCCTGCAGTACTCTTACCTTTCCATCTGGGGCCGGATGCTCAAACGCCTTGTACAAGCATCGTAACTGTACAGCTGCAGGTACGAATGCAGCCGTGTAACTGCAGAAGTTTTGTATTTTCGCTCTTTCACTCAACATCTGAGTCTGTCTATTATTTAGGTATGCATAGGTTGGAGGTTCAAGCCACACCCATCACAACTTTGTGAAGATTAGTACAAGAACGTGACAAAATCTGAGCACCGATATCGGTACTTCGTCATGGAACTATACAGTTTACGTTACCGTAAGTTCACAAGGCGTTTGTGCATCCGGCCCCAGTTCACTAATACAGCACTTCATAAATACGCATTTAATATCAATGGTACGTTTCTCCTCGCCATACCAGTTCACAGAAGCAGCATTCCATGGATAACATACCATGCTATGCCAATGGTACTACCTCTATGCTGAATTAAGAACGACCTCGTCGGACCCAAGCAATTGCCGGTTTCTCTCGTCCCGCCGGAGTCGCTATCAAACTTGGCATCTGCGGCTGCCACGAGAACGCCTGTCACTGAAAGCCGTAAAGACTCTGCCGATCGGAGAAATATGGCCTTATGATGTCTTCTATCAGACCGGCATCGCTGCCGTTTCTTTACGCATTGTGGAGAACGAGAACAATCTTCAGCCGAGTCGTTTATTTCTCGACTCCATGGAGCAGTATAACTGAAGTGGAGCAATGGAGGAATATTTGGATACGCCACGATTGCTCCGTCTATACGCACATGCACATTTTAGAAACAACGATTGAGCTTGACTGTGGGATGAAAACATGGCCGGAGTTTAGGAATGTAGAG
The DNA here is from genome assembly GCA_001587735.2 of Parhyale hawaiensis. Taxonomy (NCBI): domain Eukaryota; kingdom Metazoa; phylum Arthropoda; class Malacostraca; order Amphipoda; family Hyalidae; genus Parhyale; species Parhyale hawaiensis. The sequence goes on along the minus strand of LQNS02276883.1, from coordinate 26,197,864 downwards.
AACGAGAACAAACTATCTGAATAGATTATCTCTTCACTCCGCGGAGCAATATAAATCAAGAAAAGTGGACCATGGAAGGAAATTTTGGGTATAATTATGTACTACTCTTGTTCCCTCATGTGCTGTATATGCATAAAGTGCACTCTTGCATACTGTAAGTCTGCAGTAGTAACTCCATGTTAAGCTTGCGTTGCGTCATCTGCCTGATCTGCTATCTTAGAGCTGGATATAGAATTGTTAATTACGGCAAAATTTGATAAACTACATGGACTTATCCATGGGTAACAGGTTGTGTACGTTTGACTCTTGTGCGACGTTGCTACGCATGCTTCATAAACCTTGCATTATTTTACCTTACATGCTCTCCCTTCCCTGAACCAATCAGGGCATAAAATACAGAAAAATTAGTTGTACAGGTAGAGCTGTTACCAGCATGGAGGCGAATGCTCATAACAGCCGTTATAAAATACTGAAGCCGTCATATATTAGGGCTTCAGTCTTCTATAATAACGACTGTTTAGAGTACACGCGTCTCTGCCGATGCTACTGCTTCACCTGTATCGTGTCTTTTCATTTCAGAAGCCAATGGACACGACTCTCGAACAACAGTCCTTTAGTCGGGCTTATTGTTTCTCCGGGTGTCCTGCACGCTCAACTCATTCCAGAAGCCAATTGATACAACTTTGGTGCAGTCTTCTTAAATGTGCGTATAGTTCGTCTTGTTGCCCCATATACTCCCGACCCATTCCGAAAACCAGTAGACACGACCCTGATGCAGCGTCCTAGTCGTGCGTATATCTCGTCCGGGTGTCCTGCGCTCCCGACTCATTCCAGAAGCCAATAGACACGACCCCGATGCAGCGTCCTAGTCGTGCGTATATCTCGTCCGGGTGTCCTGCGCTCCCGACTCACGGTGGTCGTTGCAAAGTTTCTATTGGCAATATGATTGTACATTGCTCCGGGCCGCTGCCGCCTCTATTGCCATCAATATTGAGACTCGTCGCTATGGAGACCTGCTGTTGCTGTTCCCGTTGGCAATCTCGCTGAGATGAGCCAGGACAAATGATTCAATAAGTTCCCATCAACGGTCTTTTCTCGAGAGAAAAACAAGAGCTCTTTTTTAAAATGGGTTGAGTGGCCGCGCATTGCACTTAGACTGTTGCAGACGGCAAGGCAATCGGAACAGGGTTAGCTATATGATTTGCAGTACCAATGGGTTCCTTGTTTGATAAAGAAAGGTTGGTTTAGAAAATCATGCTAACCTCTTCAATAATGAAACAGAGTGTTTTATGTTACATTCAACACTGTAGAGTAAAATACATCGGCAACTAAATACAGTAAACTATCAAGTTAATGTCTTGTAGATAAGTTTTTTCCATATTATTTATTGTATATTCCTACCCCAACAGAAGTTTGGGTGCCCTAGGAGCTAAAACGCTACATCAACTTCTGGGTGGCCAAAAATTTTGTTTAAGTTTTAGTAATGTCCGGGATTTTCCAACAAAATTGATCAAGTTTTTTAGCCCATATATGCCTACGGAATTTAACTTTGTGTTCCAATAAACTTCATTATTCGATATTTATTATTTTTATTTCTTCAGAATCGCATTTATTACTTATTTTGAACGGGCAATTCGTTCTGCTTTTTAAACGTTTTCGACCCTATGTGGACTATCAGGACAATGGAGGATGCGAACAATAGCTACAGCTATTTCTCATTGAAACGTGGTATTTTATTATAGCACTTGGGGTATTAATCACAAAACTTTCTATTAAAATATTATGTAAAGATAATATACTGCATGCCTCAAATCTTAATTACCGATCAATATAAGACAATTTTTTTGAAAATTCTGCAATATGTTAACGAATTTGTGACGTGCTTTTTGACTTTTGGATCAAGTGAATATCAACTATGACAGATAGGTCATGTTTGTGTCAGCTAGAAGCATTTGTTTCGCTGCGCACCCGTCGACACGGAAGGTGTTCCATCACTCAGCAGAGACAGCTGACTTCGTATAGAACTGCAATTACGGCGAGAATCTGATAAACGACTTGCACAGGACAATCTTCATTTCCTATCGAAAGTCATTAAGATGATTTACGGATTGCAGTTCCCTCCTGCAACGGCGATGTTGCAGTTCACAAACGCCTTGCTTTTCCAGGCATGGATGGCATGGAACTCGCAAGCTCGCTCAGTTGGACGAGAAAGAAGGCGCACGTCTTCGGAAAGGAAATTGAAGTTGCAGGAGGAGCGGTTTGCATCAGATGGAGCTGCTGTGTACTCGTTTGCTCAGTAATTAATCACTACTGGTCTTAATTAAATGCTGCAAGGAGGCAGGCATTTGGCTTAGACTACAATATCATCATTTGCAGCCATGCACTGAGGCTTCCAACTGTTCCTGGAAATGAGGCAATGCTCATGCCAGGGCTCCTCCTTTATATAGCAGATGCTTTGTTCACGGCATTCCCTTCTGCCAATTACCGCGAATAATTGATCTTGACACTAATTAGGCGGTAGTTGGACTTGAGTCAGAAGTGGAACTCGGAGGTGCATTTGCTATGAATGGATACTCAACTTCACAGTGAAGGGCAGCACGAACTTGCAACAACAGAACTTCTCGTAAACTTCTGTAATGATTCCCAGACTAAAGCGTCGCTAGGGGAAACAATGAAGCAATAATCCTGTGAATGTAATGGTTCGATGCGGTTAATTATTTTCTTCAGAGAATAAGACAACACTGATACCAAATTCTGGGAATCTCTCTGCAATTGTGGGGGCTTAGATAATAATGATCAAACAATACTACCTTACCTTGATAATTCTTCGGACGAGGTCCACGGGACGTTACCACATCGCCCATCTTGTGCAGAGGTGTTACTGCAGTCCGTGACCAGCGGAATGGCTAGTAGCGAGTTATCCTCATATGATGTCACATCTCACGTAGCCATTTACAGCAGGTTTATCTGGCCCTTTCAGTAAGTATGCGCCCAGCAATTTTTTTTTGAATTTCGCAGTCACTGTAGCGGTGGCACATCGAATGTGACGTGGCATTTTGTTGAACAAGCCCCCCCCCCCCCTGGCCACAAAACTGTTTGACTACTTCGTGGCTGTTGCATCACCACCATATTTAATCGGAATTCCCACTTCGCATATACGACCAATACCGTCCGAGTGTCAGGCACGATACAATCCGCTCACTGACATTGACAGTAATTCCTTATGGAATTTTGTGATCGTAAAACGCTTGAATCTCCCTTGAATTGTGTACATTTGAAGGTGAGCAAGTCTTTCATGATAGTTACGTTTTTCCATTTTCTGAATTTTAGCAGTGAACTATCCTTGGACTGCCTCGCGGCGCTCTAGGTTTTTCCGTTTGCCCGGCATTCAAAGAAGTGAACACTATACTATCATCGGCAGTATCCGTTGTTTCCATACTGAAAATATAGCAGATAACCAATTTTGCAGAACGAAATCAGTTTAACTATATAGAAATTATAAACTGCAGGATACAAAACTTAGATAATTTATCAAGGCAGTGCTCTCCTGGAATCAATAAACGGACGGATGTTGACCTTACATGAGTACCAAGAGCGCAAGTGTATCAAGACAATCGCATAGAGCATGTGCCCTGTAAAGAAAGACGAAGACCTTTGAGCAATCAAGTTGATTGAGACCATCAGACACACGGCATTACAAAAGTGGCGAGTGGCCTTGCGCCTGAACATGATTTTATTAACTTTGCTTAATGAATTTCAGAAACATTGCTATTGCTTTGGCATTGTTCAGACAATAACTTTGAGTTGACATGTGAATAAGCTTTGCGACACAAAAGCGTGAGCAATAGTTGGTTCTTGACGGGAAAGCAATTGCATAGTGAAGTGAGAGGGATAAGGGCATGAAGTGTCCAACATACAATATGCTTTATCTTGCAACGAACTGGAAATATTATTAGAGAAGCGAATTAACGTTTGAGTGGCTATTAAATGCTATTTGAACTTTAAAAATCAATGGGATAGCCAGTGTTCGTTTTATTAAAAGAGGCCTGTGACAAAGATCAAAGAAGTTAATGAAGGATTCATAATTCTACTATGTTTCTCATCTTGTTTATAAATTTATGTGCATCTGACTCGACAAACCTTAAATCCTGCCAACAGATACCTTAAAAGTGGCATCACGCAACGTGGTAATCTATGGCGTGTTCAAATGGCAATCCAGTTGGGCTGTCGCTACGTTATCAATAGTTAACATTAACTCGAAATGACGTCGTGAGAATGCCAATTGTCGACCAGCGTTGTAAGCTCAACGATAACCACGTTAAGTGTTGATTGAGTTGGACTTCGTCAAGGTAGCTCGGAAGAACGATGCCTATACTTGCTTACTCCATGGAGGTAATATAAGAGGAGTTAGCAATCAAAAAATTAAATTTTTTCTAGTTCCTGCTTCATTGATGTCACGGAGCACTGCAGCAGATGGTGATGTAGACTCTGAAATAAAATCCGAATTATGATTGTGCTTACGGTTCCGTCCAATAATTCGTTTGCATTCCTGATCAGAAAAAATAGGGTATCCGTGGTGCAGTGCAGAATAGCCACGCTGCGGGTTCCGTCCGAGTTTGGAGAATTTGCTCTATGCTTTTCTTATTAGTTCTCGGAAACTTCCAGGTCGATTTTGATGCTCTTTAGAATCGAAACCATGTTTTAGTGCTCTCGACAGCCAATTTCAGCCACTTGATTTCAGCCATTTCGTTGATTTCTTCTACTCCCTGAAAAACAGCATAAGCTTGGTCTTCTTAAGCCCCATGCAAACGAGAAGCAAAAATTGAAGAGAGTGGCATTTCGCCCACAAGTGCTCCACCAGACTCGGCGAAATGTTTGCCTGAGGAGCAAATTCAGCCGGATGGGGTCTAGGCCAACTTTCCTTGCAGCATTCGAGCAATTCAAAGCAATTTGCAGTCCTAGTTCCCCTCTTATATATGCGCTATTAATGTGCGCAGCGCCTCCATTTTTCGTAAAACTTTACTTATATAGTTGCGATTCAACTGCAATGTTAAAAGTATAAAAAGAATTCGTTTTAAGTTTAGAACAATGGTAGCAAGTAGAAAACGTTCATGCAAAAGTTTCAGGTACAAGCTAAAAGATTCTACAGAACATTCAATGGCTTAGTATAATACATATATGCGGGAAATAAAAACTGGCAAGTAAACAAATTTAAAATATAAACATTTAATATTTACCACTGCTGTTTGCGCAATTTATAATGATTTTACCCTAAAATAATGTAACTGCAAAGTTCTCTTACCGCTGTGTATGCCTTATCATATCGCGGCCAGCTGGATCTGCCCACAATATTCTCCCGTCGAAAACAGCAAGGATGTCGCTCGTTTCGTTTGCATACGGCTGTGTATATCATTAGTAACTTACTGCGAGCTACGGAGTTTACTGTTTGTATGTTTTTTGTGCATTTGAATTATATGTTTTTGAGCTGTTGCCTGTGGCGCTGTAACCCATGTCGCAACCCTCGTCACCGCCTTTGGGGTCGTGATTGAATAAATTGGACGGAGAGCGCAGCTGCTCGTACTCTGCTTCGATACATAATAGAACTCGGTAGCATAGTTACGTACAGCATGGACGACGTACGAGGTGCACGTCTGCAAATAAAGTTGTGCTTGCGATCCTACTGTGCAGTGCGGCTCTGCAGGAAATTCAAAGTTCCTGTTTTAGTTTCTGTCATGACGAGAAAGAGAATGGTGATTCCCGAATTGGAATTGGCCGTTGTCTACTCCTTTAGTACTTCAACTGGAAACAAAATAATCACGATCCGCCTCCATGATGTTTGGGTCTCGATGTCAGACTTGTCACAGCCAGCACCCAAAAAAGAATATATTTCAATTATTTTTCCCTCCATTGTACCATATACGATCATATATGATGTAACGATAACTGTATGGAAGGAATAAATTTTAAGTTGGTATCATGAAAAATTATTGTTACAGCTGAAATTCGTTATAATTATATGAAAAGTAAGTGCAGCAGGACTTTTGCAAGACCGAGTATTGACATCAACTGAAAAATTAAGACTCATATTATATGTCTTATCACTTACTTATAGTGAGTATTACAACGAAGACCCGTGTACATGTTCTTTCATCTTTTTCTTATATTGAATATTAGAAGTCAAGACCCGTAGGCCCTTTTATCCCACGCGGACTAACTGTCTCCAACTGTCCCCATCATTTTCGTTCCCCTGTTTAAATTTCCATGAATGCAATTTAGGACTTGGTGTAGGAATAAAAGCTGTGCCGGTACGCATCGTGTTAAAATGCAAAGGATGTCCTTATTGTACGTGTGTCGGAAGCCCGAGGGCCGACACCCTGTCTCTGTTATTCTGAAGGGAAAACAAAAGATAATGGCAACTTTAGGGCTAACCCTGCCTACGCTTGTCGCGGCGATCTGTCTTCGCGACTTAATGGCATAGACGAGAATCTACATCGTTAAACACTCCCGGTTATCTTAGTAAGTAGCAGGCACAGCCGTGTTTATATTGAATTTGTAAGGCAATTGGGAACCAAAACTTGCTTGTACGGAAAGTTTAAATGGCCATTACGAGCATTTGTAAGTTTAAAGGTTAACGCGTACAGTCGGGCCCCGCGGTTTCCTTGAATATTTAGGAGACTTGGAGACCAAAAGTTTATCCTGCAGCCATTTGCACGTAGTTCATTTGCGTTATCAAAGACGTCTGTTTAGACTTACTGAGTATTTTTTGTGGTGCTACGGCCCCTGTAACCTCTCACTTGAACAACCCAGCATTTCCAAATCTGGATAAAGGGCAGCTGCATTGAACAAAAGTGGATATAGAAGAGTTGGTGACTACTATGCTACTATTTTACTGTACACTTGATCAGAGTACGTAGTTTAAGCTTTATAATCTGAAGACACATCAGGCCCTGGGAGATGACAAGCCATAATTCATTCATAACGTACAAACATTCATTGAAAAAAATAGAGCACTCAAGCGGAATGCTTTGTAATGGAACATTTCGATTCCTGAACTGCGTCTGTTAACTATTCACGTTTTCACAAACGCCATATCTATCAACCGTGTAACGAAAGGGAACAATGCAACCCCTTGATATTTATTCAAGTAGAAAAATGAGCACGTGGAAATCTACTTCTGTTCAAGATGTACGAACAATACGCTACATAAGAAGGGATGAATCGAAGACAGCTTTTTTTCTTCAAACGTCAAAGAAGTACGTGATCGAACAAAGTCAAACTTTTCGCGAATTTCGCTTGCCCGTTGAATTGTGTAAAGTTATCACAGTAGAACTGAGTGCTTTTCGTATGTTTGCACAAGCCAAAAGCCTCCGAACTTAAAATTTCCGGTTTTCAATGTTTTAACAGACATCAAGGGCAGAGAATGTCAGACGCTTCAGTATGAATATCAGAACAAAGTATTCTCTTTTATAAACGTGCGGATTTTTCTTAGTGACGAAGGCCGCTTATGATTTTCGAAGGACTTTAGACTCAGATAAAAGTGTCCCTAAAAATGTTGTTCGCAAACCCAACGGCTTTGCATACTAGTCTATTTTGCTTCTTTTCACTAGCTTGTATTTACCAAGGGTGTAGTGTGCATATGAAGTAAGTTCCATTTAAAATGCAACTCTCCTAAAGAAATTCCACAATGAATTTTAGAGCAGAAAAAAAGAGTGCTACTCTTTGCAAGAGAAAACGTACGTTGTCTGAAGCAAAATTCAAAATTTAACAATTTCCTGCTAGGGTAATGAGGATAAGTACGTCATCTCAAGTGAAATATAACAATTTTCAGCTTGGATATTGAGTAAACGTACGTAATTTTAAGCAAAATCTTACAATTTTCAGCTTGGGCAATGGAAAAAGTACGTCATCTTAAGTGAAATGTAGCAACTTTCAGCTTTGGTAACGAGGAAACGTACGTTGTCTCAAGCAAAATACTTAAATTTTCAGCTTGGGTAATGAGAAAAGTACGTCATATCACGTGAAATTCAACAACTTTCGGCATGGCAGCAGCCGTGCTCCAAACAGTTATTTTGTGCTCGAAATTAACGGCCAATGTCGTCGTATTTATTTCCGTTAAGGAGGGTATCTTTTACCCAGTTTGTCTGATTGTGTTTGTTTCTTTGACTGTCAACAAGATGACTCAAAAGTTGTGGGTGGATATTTACGAAATTTACAGGGATTGTTATGTATGTTGAGAGGAACAAATGATCAACTTTTGGTGAAGATCCGCTTAACCGTGTTTGAGGAAATGAGGAAAACATAGTATTTAGGACCAATTTAATGTTTTCTATAACTTTGCTTTGCATGACGAAGGTATGCGATTTCAGAGTGCTCTAGTTATTTATTGATTTATGTTTTCTCAGCAGACTCCTCTAGTGCGCGCCCAAGCAACAAGCGCGCTAACTCTGATCTACTAAACTGCTCTTGCTCTATCTGGACTTCGATTTTTATTGCCCCAAACCCAAGTTACAGCGAGGAGAAAGTGGAGTTTTAACTGGTGGCATTTCCCTGTACGTACCTGGAAGAGGCAAACTTCAACCCCAACTTTGAAACAGGGCAATTCAATACTCTCCCAGAGTATGATTTTATCGTCTCAAGATTTGGTGATGAGCCATGGGCATGGCAAGTGAAAATACTATCTTAGCACTTCACTGAGCGCTGCAACAACAATTATTGTAAACTTATATTTTTTTAGTAGTAATTCTGTGCATATTTCTAAGGGAATGATTTTCCTGAGGTCAAAACTACGTTATGAACCTTTCAAAAACGCCACTCTAATATATACATCTCGTTGCAGCAAGCAAGGAATCTTTGAGTCATTAGATCAATCGCTTCTTCGTAGGATCTCCCATTGAATACTGCGCCACGGTCAGGCATTGGCCCGATGTTATTCATTTCGCTGCACCATGCAACAAGCAAGCTAACTTGGAGCCCGTAAATGATGTTGTCCAAGTCGTGTTCTCGCTGCAGTTTCTATCAAGAAGAGAGTGTGGTGTCTCAGCAGTGCCGTCTCTCGATGGTCGTTTGTCAGTCCGCTACCGCGGAACACTTTGTCCGGAGATGGATGGCCTCACTACATTGGTAATTCAAGGGAACCTCTGACACCTAAACCTATTGGCGGTCTCATGCTCTCAGAGAGACATCGTTGCCGCTAAAATTTACGGCCACGAGAATACTTCTCTGATGGCGAGCAAACACGTCACGGAACACGCCTGGAATCTATGAGTAAAAGTAAAAAGCGCCTAAGATAGTTATAAAAGTGCAGCACGCTGGTATTCTGTAAACAAAGTGAAAGTATCGACGAAAAATATCATATATAGGCAGGACTAAATCCTATCTGAGATATAACGCCGACATGCAGAACATAAAAGTGCGTAACTAGCTTGACCTTCAAAAGTTACGGTAAAAAAAAGAAAACATGCCAGGTGTCGAAGAACTAAGTACTGAATGCGATAGGTTACAAGATGTACCATTTCGTACTTCATAGTAGCAGATAAATTAATTAGGCTATCATATAGAACCTAACCTCAAATGAAGAAGTGAATGCTCTGGTACATTATCATACATTTCCTTCTTAGGGTGCATGAGCAGCAGGAATTGATAAGCAATTAAGCATACACTGTAAAAAGAAAAATCCGGCAATTTAATGGAGGGGAAACTCCATAAATGCTATCTGAAAAGCCACAGCCTATTTCGGTTTACCGGAAATTCACGTCATTTCTCCTTGGCGAGCAATTCTGTAATTATTATATAACTACGCTTACTTTGTATGGTACCATACGACAGTCCCAACAAACTGCCATATTACTTGATATGCTGAGAGAGCTCTCGCTTATATTTTCATTGGTTTCTTTGTAAAATAAATGCAGTATTATAGTTTAGTAAAGTATACTTGCCTTTACGAATGAGGTGGTACATTATTCAAACAAGCAACAATCAGTGAATAAAACGCGTAAATTGAATTAGAATTGTATCGCAGAAATGCTATTTCATACTTATTTACTATCGTTTTCTAAGCGACACTTGGTTCAGAACACCAGTATTTATTTAGGCTGAATAAATTCCGAGCCATATATTTATAACAATCTCTATAGACTACAACACTTAGTTGATACATCACCGTTATATAAATATGCAGATAATTTTGGCCAATCAATTACGAACAAGACAGCGTATCGCAAATATGATTAAACTTCAACTCACCATTAGTATGCATACGCATCTCTGGCAGAGCAGCTGGACGATGAGTCACTTAATAGAACTCAGACTTCGAATCCACCACTGCATGACGCGTGCGGGGTCGGGTCCGGCCGGGTCAGAAGGATTTCATTCAAGAGTATTAGGCAAATTACCGGAAAACCCCGTAAATCTTACGACATATTGCCGTCACTTTTGCTGCTATTCTACTCTTGGTAAAATTTAGGGATTTGTTTACAGTGTAGCGACTCGGTTACATCAGAGTTACAGAAGATAAATGTTGACGCAGGTACACCTTCTAGACATATGTTATTTGGCTTCTTAACAGGAATTTAAGTTGTTTAATATACCCACAGCAGAAATTAGCAGATAAAAAATAAATCGGTCACGACAGAGGTACGAAGCAAAAATTATTCACGCTGGTACACCCACAGAATTGCGCTTCCTACAATACGTAGAAAGAACTGAACAGAGCATAATAACTTGGTGCTCCTGAAGAAGTATGCTTTGTCGTGCGAGTACATAAGAGTTTCAAAAACTAGTAACAACAAGGCAGCGAAAGCTCTGGTAATAGAGAATCCCTTTTATTGAGCTGCACAATCCCCGTCGAGTTTGATTCACTTCTGGGGCCGTGTCAACTTTCCTCTTAGCACAGCACTCAGCGTACTCACACGAAAGTGTAAATTCCAGATTTAAAGTTATCTTTCTGGCAAGGTCCTGTTCCTTTTGAAAATTAAACCCAGCAGGTTCTTCAGAAAAAAAGTTGCCAGTTCGTGGCGGAAAGAAAGCTGTAACGCCTTGACCATCCACCTTACAGTCCTGGCCTCGCACCATGTGACTTATTCCCTCCCTCAGTTGAAGGAAATCATTTGTAAGCAATGTGAGGATAAATTCAGAGCTGAAACGTATACACGCTCGTGAGTATTTTGGGTGCTCTGTGAAGCCGCTGGCACGTCTCCAGAAGTGTGTAAACCTTGGAGAAGACAGTGGTAAAAAAGTGCGAGTTCAATAAATATTTATTTCATTTCTTCTGATTTCGTTAACTTGTTGTTAAAACTTTTGAACGTCCTACGTAACTGCTCAGTCGTGGCAGAGTTGCAAATAAATAATTACAGTGGTGCATTATAATAATTCTTTTCTTTATAGCTTAGTATGACATGAACAGTGTAGTGCTTAACAATCCTCAAGAGATATTCTTAGGCATACGAGTTACAGATAAAAAGTACTCATAGTAGTGCTCTGTCAAAACATTACTGTTTCCACAAACCAGTGCCAACTAAACAGCGTACAATTTTACAGTCATCCACAAGATTCCGTAAAGGCTCAGTCCCGTCAGAGTCACAGCAAAAAAATTAACCTCTGGCATGGCGAAGAGTGTCATAAATTTAGCAGTTAATGGTTACTGCATACTCTTATGAGCGATAAACCGTTTTCTGTGTGGTTACTCTTACTCTCGGCTTATCATTACCATTATTGCGGAAGCGTTTTTACGGTGGCAATAAACGTGCGTGCTCCGTAATGTCTCCACAGAACAACACGACGGAAGCCGCGGGACCTTGTGAGCTCCCTTACGACAGAGACGACGATATTGCAGCAATGCTGCGTAAGTACCGAGTGATGATTAGGTCTTATGGCTGTAAGGTTTGCTTTGGATAATAATAGCCTACGTTTGGGACAGTAAATCAAGTTTTAGAACCATGGATTTAGAACCATGGATTTGATGGGTAGGTCTAGCGGATATAAAATTTGCTGTAGGTAACTAGCGTACGTTTGGGAAGGCAAGCCATAGGCCTGTTGCATTCAGCGTGCTGGGTAACCCTGAGTTGCCCAGTGTTACCTCGGGGGTAACTCCGTCTCCAAAATCCGTGTCGCATTGAGACATTTTCCGTTAATGAGACACGTCAGGGTTACCCGGTGTTACGCAAACTCGTTACCCTGCGAAATAGGTGTGTAGCAAGCGGAGTAACTCCGTGTTGATGCCAAGTCCCGCTACATATGCAACAAATACATATGCGTATAATTATGTTTTGTAACCAGTGAAGACGTATTTTTCCTATATATTTGCTACAAGTGTTATTATTTTGTTGCTAGGTTATATTCATGACGAATAAAACCAAATATTTATTTATTTATTTATCTGAGTGTTTAGATATTTCGAGTGCGCGTGTTGGTTTGTTTACGTTTTGAGCTCTCACGAAGTCGGTCTATTGAGTTTAAGGAGAAAAGCCTTCAATTGGTGTAATTCATAAATTTTTTATTGTAGAAAGATCTGCAGGGACCTATCACGAAATTTTCAGAGGCTACTTCATCTTTATTAGAAATAATTACGAATAAACGTCTGTGTTTACATTGGGTTTGTTTTTGTTTTGGTTGCTTCGAGGTTACGCTTTGAGAAATCCTGTCTCATTCACCTCTATAATAGAGTAACATCGAGTGAGTAACCCCGAGTAAGTCTAAGGCAATCTGATTACAACAGGCCTCATGTTTTAGATAATCGACTTCGGTGTATAGGTCTAGCGAACATCAGGTGTACAGTGAGGGACAATAGTGTACGCTTGGGGCTGTCAATTCTGTTTTAGATCGATGAATTTAATGGGTAGGTCAAGCGAATATTTGGTTTGCTAAGGGCAGCAGAAACGTCCGCTTGGAAAAGTAAATCATGTTTAAGATCTTTGCATTTCGTTAGAAGGTCTAGCACCTAAAATGTTAACTACCGCCCTAGTAATATTGGAGTAAGCTAAAAATGGTCAGTCACGGCTGAGATCTTTAATTAGGTAGGTAATTTTTGTGGCTGTTGGGATTACGGCGTGAGCGCTTGGGACGGCAAGACATTCGAAGGAAAAAAATGCTGATATCGCTTCCGGCAAACATGACAGCCGCAGAATCCGGCCACGACATTGAAGGTGTTCATGTATATATATATATATATGTTTAAACAAAGTATGTATGTAGATTTTATTGATTTAAGATTAGCATGAGCTGGTTTCGAAGGAATGGGCAAACCCTGTCACTCCCACTATCAAAAATGAGGTGAGCAGAATAGACAGAGAGAGGTGAGGAACTTAGCCCATAACACAACAATAATTCATATATTACTTCTGTTATCAAGAATGTTTACATTATTGGTAAGGATTTAGCGTGTGCCTATCACAAAAGATCACATCAATACCTGTCAGCGATTGGTAACACATTTTTCATGGCACTGATATGAATATTAGCAAAAGATATTTCGATCAATTCAGGGCACGAGGAGCTCCGGCGGGGCCGTAAACATTCGGGCAGGTTCTGTGCTGTGATATGAAGGCCCCAACGCTCGGTTTCTATTCAGGACGGGGCGGTATACGTCAGGCGTGCAGGACAGTTATCAGGGG
>LQNS02276883.1:26086525-26099184 GCA_001587735.2 Parhyale hawaiensis | reverse complement strand
GGGTGGGGGGTCTCGGGTCATTTGTTCCTTCCGTCAAATTGGTGCCATAGTTCGTGACCCGAGGGCGACTGCGACTACACTTGCTCATCTGGGGCCAGTGGGCCTATACCCGCAGCACAAACAAGTGCAGGTGGGTTTCCCAGGTGAGGGTGTGGTCTAAGTTGACTTTGCCTTTACCTTTACCAGTAATCGACCTCCTCTCAACCCCCGTGTATTAATCAACCTCTAGAGATCTTTCATTGACCCCAAGAGGTCAATATCGACCACTTCGGGAACCCCTTGTTCCAACTCTCAAAACACTTCATTATAAGATAGGAAGCTGGCTATTTGGATTATATCGACACTGAAGCCGCACCTGCAGCGCAGCCTAACCTCACATTGCAGAAGCCAAAAGCGCAACGACCCGGGGTCTGGGCTGATGTTGGACAGACTTACGGGTGTCGGCGGACACACAAACGCTAAAGACCCTCACTGCTACCTATGCATCTAGTTTCTGTACTGCACTACAAGGAAGTTTAAGACGTTGGAGAAGTATAAGATTGACGTTGCCCTAAGATATGATCAGCTTTACCCTACGAAATTTACAGCCCCTGAACAAAGAGAACGACTACGCTCCAAAGTCACAGCGCACAAGAAAAAAAAGTACATTTGCATGTGGGAAAATTTCCCTAGGACATTGTGGCTGGCAAGAATTTGCTTCCAAAATAGCAACCAGCCATGCAAAGTCTCTCAATAAATCCGGCAGGTTTAGCGATCCCTCAATCTGACGGCTAACTGACAGACGTCCAGGCAATCGGATTGCAAAGTGGCAGTCGTGATTGGCTGAAGCTCTGGTCAAAAATCCTACGTTTGCCAATAACGCATTTGACGAGCGAAATTTTGAAGGCATATTGTCCCATCCAATTCCAATGACTCAGAGAGGCGGTTAATTGACTGAAATCTGGGAAAAAACACTTGGACTTGGGCTTCTCCAGACTGAAGCTGAAATCCAATGTGAAACGGGCTAACGATGACCGTCCGCTCTAGACAAGTTGTCGACATCGTTTCTCTCGTTCTACGTGGATTTAATTATTATGCAGCTTCACCGTAACTTATTTGCTTCCACGTATTCAATATTATAATGTACACTACAAGTACATTGTACAAGTTCCTGGATGGAAAAAGCTTAAATCTAAAAAATTAAACTGCATAGAACGGTGTGGGGGTGGGGGGGGGGGTCTATTCACGGACTAGCTCTGTCACCGAGTGTTAGCGTTGTTATTGCCACTTCAGATGATAGTTTTTTCGTTGGAGAAAACACTGTCTTAGAGTTAAAAAAGGTTACACTGATTGATCTACACACTCGCTACAGAGCGCCAGTTGTCTTACTTGTATTGGCTTTATTTAGGAGAAATTACTGATATTCTTATAGCTGTGATTATGTAGTGAAAACGAACGTTATTCGGTCAAAATTGCTGTTTTTTTTCTTTTCTTACCTTAGAAATGATTAGTGTCCTAAGGTGGGACGGCATAAGGAGCAACGTGTTTACTTGTTAAGGTGAAAGATGATTTTCACACGCGTGTTCGTATCTTAACGCTTAATTCAAACATATTACATAACGAAGTACGAGTAAAAATAAATGGAAATTGGTTCAGAATTAGTTAACTTCATTCTATACTAAAGAGCACAAATCATCCAGAGAATTATGGGAGCTGCAGTCGACAAGGGACAGAGCAGCCTAGTCAAAGTCTAAATGGAGTTACTGCTCCCCAGCTACTGCATCGATTTAAGCTCGATAGCTTCTGCATTATAGGCCTATAGCCGAAGAGATAACTGAAGATCAGTTTTGAAGCTCTTCAGGGCTGTTTTACCCACATTGACGGCGACGTCTTAAGTTTCTCATCAAAAGTTCGTGATAGGCTTTCTTCCCTGGGCTTGTTTTTACCGGGCTTCTTGTTGGCGCTTTACCAGCAGCGGTCCCAGCTAATCGTTCTCAGTTCTTGTCCCTCATCCCCTCTCCTTGCTCTGCTAATGTTCAGAGCTCCTTAAAAGTCCATTACAGCTTTGCAAAAACCCACTACAAGTTTGATTAGCGGCAGCAAGCTGTAGCGACCGAGCCTCCTCTCCTTTCAGATGAGATGGTCTTTTTTTTGCCTTCTTTATATCCCAAAGAAACATCACTATGGGTCGGTTCTGACACGCGCCTTCTCTATTCTACTAAGTTTCCTGGGAAGTCATCACCGCGGAGATTCGNAAGCTGTAGCAACCGAGCCTCCTCTCCTTTCAGATGAGATGGTCTTTTTTTTGCCTTCTTTATATCCCAAAGAAACATCACTATGGGTCGGTTCTGACACGCGCCTTCTCTATTCTACTAAGTTTCCTGGGAAGTCATCACTGCGGAGATTCGGAAAGGCTAATGGTGCCGTGGTACCACTTAAGCAGAAAGGCAACATAGTATTCATTTAATCTTGCACGATTCGAAGCGAACAAAAATGCATTAAGCACAACACGGTGAACGTACACAAAAGAGCTGTGGCAATTACAAAGAAGTAACATACAATTAAACTAAAGGATTGATCGTCCAAGTCTTGAAGCGAAACGTAAATGCATAAGTACAACGCTGTGCCATATCCAGGGAATATGAGCCTCGAGGCACAAAGAAGACACTAGCTAATATTTAACTAATAGGCTTTCTTTTTTGCATTTCGAGGTGAATTTTGAGAGCAGGAATTCTTTTGGGGTCCAAGTGTGTTTTCTCGTACGAATGGCATTCTCTGAAGTGTCGAAAAAAGCTAATATTCTGCGATATACCTAGAGTCAAGCAAGACACTTTAACCGATAGCAGCTGTAACGTGTCACTTTAATGAAGAACAAAGATCATATTAAACTAACGAATTTCATCATCCAGACATTGAGTAGAATCGCAATCAATCAAGTGCATTGCTGGGAGCAAAGGAAGAAATGGTTAAAAAAAAGAAAAAAGCGAAAAAGGAGATACACTTTCACTTTATTGACAGCAGGTCACTACTGTCTCGTTCTTATTGCCAAGAACTAACAACTGCAAACAGTAAAGCGAATACAGAGAGCGTGGACTGCTGCAGCTGTTCAAAAATCAAACTTGTTTACTGCCAAAGCTTGCACATCTGTGAGAACAAGCTGTGAGCCGATGAAACTTTGTACATGAGATCGTTTCAGTAATTAATGTGACAATTGGACCAAATCTGGCAATTGTAATGCTTGATTTATTGTTTTTCAGTAAAAAATGACACCGGTTTTCATTATCCCCAAATATGATTAGCAAAGATAATGATCCAAGTCTTCTTATTACTCAAGTATCAGATGATATATTATGGCCTTACCTAAAGTGTTACAATTACCAAACGGTGCATTAGTAACTCTACAATTCAACCAATTCAACAGACGTAAAATATTACCATTTCTGTGAGGCTGCCGATACAGAGATCATCGCAATATTATTGGGTAAGCATTCCAGCTAAGGAATGAACGCAAAAAATAAAAAAAAAAAATATGAAATATTGTTGTTGCTCAGAGAACGAACGACAAGCGAAGCATAATATTTATGCCGTGGCCTCGAAAGTCATCGTAAGGTTATAGAGCTGTAGTAATAGTATTCACCCAATATTTATAGACCAGCACCCATAATAAGGTGTGATTCAAACAGTGAGGCTCAGTATTAACGCCGTGGGGAGAACACCGCAAGCGACGAATTGTTCAATGACACATTATTGGTCTCGAGTCCGGCCACGCACGTTACTACAGACAGGAAACAAGGCGCAAAGCGTCTCAAAGAGACGAAAAAAGAAAAGATTAGAAAATAAAAGAAAGCCACTATAGAAAAAGTGTGAGCGGCCTCTTTCGTGGCTTTTCACCCGGGAGGAGGTAGGAGCTTCGGAATAGGTCGTCTTCCTCGACTGGCAGCCCACCTCACGGAGCAGAAAAGGAAGTATAGAGAACCTACCTAATCTCACAAACTAACTTTCTCAGCAGGAGCTGCGACAGATGCAACATATCCTGCGGAAAAGTCACGCAGGATCCGTAGGAAGCATTGGGCCCCAGATGTTCTGACAGGGATAGGGTCCTCGTGAATATCCCCTAAAGGGAAGGAAGATTGTAGACCAAACATTACAGCAAAGTAGCGAAAGTCGAGATGAGTAACACGGTTCCGCTGTTGAGCTACACAAGAGCGAAAGCATAAAAAGAACTAGAGCATTCTGAGAGCGCATACCTCCGCTAAGTGAGGCAACGGTAGAAAAAATTCAAATTGGTTCTGCAACAATAATTTTCTTTGTATAAACTCCAAAATCTAATCATTTGTGCCTTTTTATATTAATAACAGCTTGTTCAATTTGCTTGAAGATCCGTTCATCACTTTTCGAGTTATACTGTTAACAAACGTGATGACAAACATAAGTCAAACATACAAACGAACAAACCGAACTGCACCAAAATTTGATCATTTATGTCTTTTAACATTGCGGACAAACCCTATAAATTTCCTAAAGATCCTTTCATTATTTTTTGAGTTATTGTGCTAACAAACATAAAATTAAAAACAGTGACAAACGAACGAACCAACCAACAAATCATTACCAATATTTGGTCATATAGTGTTTGTGATATATCTTACAACTCTTATTAATTTTATCAAAATCCATCTATAATTTTTGAGCTATGGCATCGAGAGAAATGAGGCAGACAAACAAACAAACAAACAAACAAACGGATGGACATATCTTTACCAAAAGTTAATCATCTGTTCCCCCTAACATACCTAACAATCCCTGTAAATTTCATCTAAATCTGTTAATAACTTTTTGAGTTTTCTTGGTGACAGACAAACAAACACGACAAAAACATAACCTCCTTGGCGGATATAAATATACCCGAAAAGCGTAATTTCTCTTACACTGTAACCAAGTGAGCATAATTTCCGACAGCCTGAACCTCACTCGCATGAGTTCCAGTATTGTTGTGAGCGTAAATTGCTAGTGCTGAGATTTGCCTTGCAGTCCAGAGATTCCCATTGTCATGTTGGAAAGGACTTTGTTGTTGTATACATTTGTCCACACAGAGAAGTCTCCCTACTAGTGCACTATAGCTCTAACCATGCACGCTTTTGCATGGGCAAGATTCAGGCAGCTGACTGAGAGACAGCTATGGGCTTCGAATAGAGTTATTACACGGGTCTCTCGCTGCAAATTGTCTTTCTACAAAAAGATGCAACGTCCATCCAACGTTGCCAGCTTTTCTCTCAGCGGAATATATTGCCTGTGATGACAGACAGACGGAGACAGGACGGCCGCGCTCAGAATAACATGGCATGCAAACTCGTCTGTTGAAATTAATATTTGCAAGGCCTTTTAAATGCAGGAAAATGGTGACCGTCTCTTGATGTAATATTGCACAGGGAATGCCTCAGCGGCCGGCTTTAGCTTACATAGTTGATGTGCTACATGACGTCAGGCACTGCGTGATATCTCAGAGGGTATTAGCATGCATGCGCGACTGTAGCATCGCCTTCAAAGATCAAGGTTTCCTCCATTCTATTTACTACGCAGTTACAATTAAAAATATGAAGATATAATATTATCAAAAACAACGAATTATGGCTCTTGCGGTTACGTGACAAGACTTTTCACTTACGTATTGGTATACAGCAGTAAACCCTCGCTAAGTCGAACCTCGTCAAATCTAATTTCAGATTTACTGCCCTTTATGTGCCTTTGACTTTGCATACCTTGGTAAGCAGTCGACACGTTTGCTTCATTCGACGAGTCTGAAACCACACCGAACCTATTGATAACTATCTGCCTATCTCACAGGTAAATCGACCTCTGGTGCATCCACTTTCCTTGCCACATACCTAGTTGCCTAAACTGCTCAGCAAACCATCAGTCGATTCAAAACGGGCTTTCTGACTCTTTTGTAGCCCGAAGTTTCTTCATCTTCTCTCCAGTAAGTTAGGTTCAACGATAGCTTACGGTATTGCAAAAAAGAGCCGCTAGAATGTATATTTTTAATTGTTTGCTAAGTGTTATGAGGCTGAACTTTTTTTGCATTCTCGGTTGACGACCTCGTCTCATGATCTCATACACGAACATCTTAACTCCCGTGGCTAGGTAATTATGATTGCTGACTTGATCAAGTGGTCAGACGTTCGAATCGCCAGGGAGGAAAGTATTGACGGGCGAGAATGTTGTATCATACCCAAAAAGTTGTGGACGGATTGTTACGAAATTTACATGAGTTGTAAGGTATATCAGGAGGAGTAAATGATAACATTTTTATAATGATCCAAATTGCAGCATTTCTGTCATTCATAGTCGCTGGGGTGAGACTAGCCTTAGGGTCGTTGGCGCAGTTGTCAATCGAGCTTTCATTCTCTATGACGCCATAGCTTGGACAGTCTTTGGTAGAATACAGCCGTGCACTTCTCTTCAACCTAGTGTGCAAGGTTCCGTAGCACGAAGCTGTACATTTGGGTCTCTTAGTTGAGGCGTGGGGGTTAAAGCGACTTTACATTTATACGTTTATGGAGTACATGTAGCAATGGTGGCTTGTGGGTGCTTGAGTGGGAGGAGTTCCATACTATTATATTTGTAAGACTTTCGAACACAAAAGGATAATTTCTGACGTAACAACATTAGTTTACTACAGCACATTAAAACAGTTTAGTTTCATCATCTGTCCATCTACTTTCCCTAACAGAATTTAAGTTACTGTGTTGACAGACGTAACAGTCACCTTGGTGCTATGTTTTTACCAATGGAAGAAAGACATTGAACTATTGCGAGTAAAATTTGGCCCTATGCATGAATAACAGTTATCTGTATCTAGTTTCTAGTTCATTGAAAAATTACTAGTGTTATGGCATAGACCGCAACAGTACTTGACTCTTAGGACCAAGTGGCCTCTGACGCTGGCGGCCAAAATGGGAAAAAAATTGGATTTTCTCAAGGGCTATTATGAACATGTCTAGACACGGTCATGCAGGCAAGCACCCAGGTGCGTTTTCGCCGTATCCAAGATACCTTCTCCTCAAGTAAAATGTTGGGCATCTTGGAATGAAAATCCCATTTTTGCGTTGCCGACTTTTGGCCGCCAGCGTCAGACCTAAGAGTCAAATACTGTTGCGGTCTATGGTTCTAGTATGTGCTGCACCTCTAATAGCAACGAGCGGCCACTCGTAAACCGTATTAAATTACAATGTAACTTGATTTAACTGTGGTTAACGATGCATTTGCAGGTTTTCGCGCTGGAAGTGTCATCTGTCTTGTATTGTATTATTGTTGCCTTGATTTCTGGCAATATTCTTTAGTGTTATCACTTCATACTTGAAAGATAGGTCGTAATGAGTTAATCGGACTTGGTAAAAATTTATTGGTACACTTAAAGCTTATTCGACTTAGGCGTTTAGCTTTAACTTGTTCGGAATTTCAGCTTGGAGATTTAAATTTGCCAATTTGGATAGAATCTCATTGGTTGCTCGCAGACCGATAGCGCTTTCAAAGGCTCAAGTGAGTACATAAGATTTAACTTGCAGACAAGTTGAAGTAAAACGAAGCAACTGTCTCGATTTACGTACACAAATCGTACGTATCCAAACAAAATATGGCTACAGATATTACAGATGCACCCACTTTAACATAGTTTTATATTCTGCATGTAGTGCTTAACGCACACATAATAGTAAACTGCACGGTACGTAGGCGATAAGCCTGCCCCTTCGAAACCAGTACTTCTGCTGCTGGAAGAATGGTCTTATTCTCCTTCCAGCGGCAATGATTTACTGGAGCAAAAATATCTAGGAAATCAAGAATACGTTCTCACACAAAGAAGCTTGTTTTTAGAGTAAACTGTTATAAGATGCACGTTGCGCTGGCTATTTATTTAAGAAAAGATTCCGGTACTTGAGTTGGCAGAGTATACATGCACCTTAAAAATTTTTCCTATGCGTTAAATGCAGATATTGCATAATTCCCTCCGTAAAATAATTCTAAACGTTAGCATGGATTAAATTATGCAGCACATCCTCCAGTATTTTTTCTATTGAAGAACAATAGAGCATTGCTACAAATGCAAATGACATCTGTTGAATAAATAAACTGACTCAACGATGACTACATAATTTAACTGGCAAAGAAGACATGATGGAGATAGATTCTACAGATGCTTCATTGATTTATTTATAACATATATCACGTTTTATTTCTTAGATTTGTCCTAACTTGAGGATGTCTCATATATGGGTCTATATACAGCTAATTTATGTGTATGTGTACTTCATTATTTCGGTTCACTTTGCAAATTACTAAACAGTGGCTCAAAATTTTTTGGTTTATTGTAGTGAGTATTCGAAAAAAACTTATATATATATTCCACAATGAATGCAGCTCTTCACAACCTTTAACAGTGGCTATATGGCTTTCGCGTCTTCAGAAGTAAAGGCATAACGTACGCCAGATGCTGACATCATAGACGGGGTGACACATATGCCTTCCATTTTCTGACAACCTAAGCAGTCATTACAAAGACGGCGACTGCGGGAGATCGTTTTTTTTTTAGAAGGCAAGAAATAACGGAAACATCTCAGGTCCTGTTTCTAAACCATTGGCGTATTGGCCTTCATTGTCCCAAACTTGCAGTTATCATTTACAGGCGGTATAACAGAAAGCTTTCAGCACATCCTCATAGACTGCTGGCGTATGTATCATTCATATTCTCATACCCTAAACCAGTATTATATACATGATGCCAGCGGGGATGTCGGGTTTCTGAGGGTACGAAATAATATGAAATTTTCAGTGTAACTCCAAGCAATTCGACATCTACCTGTCACTTTCCCGTCACCGAAGTTGTCATTACAGGGATTGTGTTTGCGGGATGACCAACTCTACTCGGCTTACAGAAGGCAAGGAATACCGCGAACTTTTCAGCCCATCCTCGTAGACTGCCGACGCATTTGCCCTTCACTTTCTCATCGCCAAAGTCGTCATTACAGAGATGGCGCCTGCGGGATGACCAAATCCACTCGGCTTTCAGAAGGCCCGGAATAGCGCGAAGCTGCGGCTGCAGAAGCGCCCCTACAATGGTCGTTCCGTCACTTTAAGGAGGATCTTCTGACCATCAAATGCTGGCCATGTCGTAAAGTCTTGGATCAAAATTTGACAAATAAGGATGCTCGGTGC
Source organism: Parhyale hawaiensis (assembly GCA_001587735.2). Classification (NCBI taxonomy): domain Eukaryota; kingdom Metazoa; phylum Arthropoda; class Malacostraca; order Amphipoda; family Hyalidae; genus Parhyale; species Parhyale hawaiensis. Next base: position 26,089,995 of record LQNS02276883.1, on the reverse strand, counting down.
TTTGAGTTTTGATGGCTGCTAAAATAACCATCGACATTGGGGTTAAGGGAACCATAAACGAAGAAGGAGACAATTTGCCCGACGGATGAATACTGGAGCTCAGCTTGGGGTCCATTTTTACCATAACGCGCCAGCATCTTTTGGAAACACAATACTGCCACCAGGCCATTTTGGAGTGCAAAGGAAAAGCATGTCCGCGTAACCAACGATTTCGAGTTTCCGCTTTGCGTCCGTTACGACGAAACGAGCACCCGACCGACACGGGCAGGCTGCCTCCCTTTCCGCACTAATATATTTTCAATGAAGCTTAGCCCCAAGGGATCGCGGCAGCGGTTGCGTTCATTAAAATAATTGCAGTTTCCCCTCAGTTACTTGACACTTACGTGACAGTCGACATTCAATTGCAGCGACTGCGTTATTACGGGGCTTAACGTCAGCTCTTTGACGGCCGGTCCGATGGTGGTCGCATGAGGAGGCCTCCAGCTGCCATGGCGCCCTGGATACTTGTAATGTCGAGTTTATTAAGGGAAATAAAATACTTCCATTGAACTGCTTTGTAAATAGAGACTAGCGAATGATGACTGTGGGGTTTAGAGAGGCATATGACACAAGTTCGGATACTTTTAATGGCGATTTCATAAAAAGTGTTTTCTCTTTAGAGTTTCATGTAGTTATTGAGAGTAGGAAATTATGAATCTGAGGTATAGTTAGCCATATGATACAAGTCTGGATATACTGTATATATTATGCTGAGTTTCATAACAATCAAGTGTTTTGGTTTTATCGCTCTGTGACAAAAGAAAAACAAATAACGGACGTTAGGCTTAGTCAGGCATGCGGTGCAAGTTTGGATATCAATACATTAATGCTGCCGAAGTTATAGCAGTAAATACACGAATATGTTGCCTTGCGAATAGAAACTGACGAATAACGAGTGCTAGGTATAGTTCGTCCTATGGCTTTAGTTTCGATACAGAACTATTATGTCGCTCTTGTTACAGACAAAATATACTAGACGCGGTGTTTTAGGTAAACGTTATGCTAAGTGGGAATTCCAAATGCACTGGTTTGTGCAGCAGATAGGAGAAAGTTGGCCCCACAGGAGAGCTCGGCAGCACTAAATCACAGATCGTCGGAGAAATGGACCTAGAGCCGAAAAGCTCAAGGGACCCCCCATCCATCTCCATTTCAAACTAAGGTCAGAACCCCAGCAGTAGCGTCTGAATGCCGGTAATGCTCACCAAGAAAGCCTAACACAGCAAGAATCCTCGTGTTTTGCACGAGGCTGCATCTTCCCCTGTAGCGTGCACGAGGCTGGCACTCTAACATCCTGCTACTGCGGGTATATAGAAACTAGGGATTGATGAACGTTAGGCGCAGTCAGATATGCGAAGCTTGTATTAGATCCAGATAGTGTCTGGTTTTGCGAAAAGTCTGATACACTACACTTTTTTACGTTTGGGTTCAACTTGAAAAACTGGAAAGTTTTTATTTGAAGCAAATACAGGTGGGGTGCAAAAAGAATTGAGGTCTACCCAACTGCATCAGCCCACGTCAGTGAGGCGCAACAATAGGTTGCGCAGACCATGGCAGGCCAACTGCAGGCACCAGCCCACGTCAGTGAGGCGCAACAATAGGTTGCGCAGACCTTGGCAGGCCAACTGCAGGCATCAGCCCACGCGAAGGGGGCGAGGCACCACAGCTGCTCGCCCCAGGCTTCATTTTTCATTCGAAACAAGCGATCAATCTTTTCATTGATAGTATGAACTTTTAAGATACTTCGTGGAGAAAAATGGATGGCAAAGAGAGAGCAAGAGATCAAACTTTTTTAAAAATTACCTCGCCCTGAGTGTACAGCTACCGAAAAGAGATTGATGCTATGTAGACAGGTTAATTAGACGATACTTGCAGCTTCATTCAATCAAGCCAAAACTTTCTATAACTGACTTCTTGGTGCGGTTTATTTCGCTCTACCAATAACTGTGCAACTAAGCTAACTTATTTCTAGGCCAATTGTTGCAGTTCGCGGTAGTGCAAGGCAAACGGTACTGCCTTGACAACACTGTGTGGGGCTCTACTCGTGTGTGTGAGCGCCGAGCCAACAGTGCCTGCTTCGGGTTCAGTGCCTCTCAGACTCTTTTTGTGAGGGGTTGTCATTTGCTGCGAGCTGTGGGCTTCTGCAAAGATTTAAAAAATAATGATAAACTGGCCTACAATATTATGACAGTAAACATTTACACAAAGTGCGCTTTTACAGTGGCACTGAAGTATGGCACGATAAGTTCATACGGTAGTTTGTTTTGGTGCAGCATTATTCGTATGTGCATAACCGGGCAAGTGTTATTGATCTAAGTGATTTTTATTAATGTGGAATAACATTAGAAGTAATTTAACTGTGGAGCAGGCTCTTTTCGTACATTTTGTAATCAGTAATATCAGTACAAGACCGGTGGTGTGCTTAACTTAACGCAGATTACTAAGAAAACATTAGGATGATGAGTTGTATTGCTCTCCACCAGTGGAGTGCAGAGGTGATGCTACATATATTGACCATTTAAGCCTGCTGCAGAAGATAAGTCTTTTGTCCTGTGTTCTGACTACACCGCATTCAAATATTTCATGCTGTCCTTGCAAACCACGTCGTATTCTCTTTCTTAGCCCATGTCACTAGCGCAGTGTCTTGTGTCAGTCTAAATTTTTAGCGAACGTCGTCTCAGTAAGCAGTGCTATTTTTTTATTGTTTACACAGACATAGCAACGTATTCGAACACGGTGCTGTGAAAATACAGGATAAAAGACTATCGTCTGAAGCGGGCTTCAGAGGGCCTACAGAGGAAAATCTCTACAATGAAAACAATCGCTTCCAACTGGTTTGGCTGACATGCACATTCACAGCTGCAGTGCAGGCTACAACATGTATTTGCATACGAATCTGACGGGACATTCTGTTGGGCAGCTTCACTCCCCGAGCGTTTGGTGATGATATTACAATACAGTATTACAATACTGTATTACAACACAGTATTTCAATACAGTATTACAATACTGTATTACTACACAGTATTGCAATACAGTATTACAACACAATGCAGTATTACAATACTGTATTACAACACAGTATTACAATACAGTATTACTACACAGTATTGCAATACAATATTACAACACAGTATTACAATACTGTATTACAACACAGTTTTGCAATACAGTATTATAATACTGTATTACTACACATTATTACAATACTGTATTGCAACACAGTATTACAATATTGTATTACAACACAGTATTACAATACGATATTACTACACAGTATTGCTATACAGTATTACAATACTGTAGTACAATACAGTATTACAATACAATATTACTACACAGTATTGCAATACAGTATTACAACACAGTATTACAATATTATTACAACACAGTATTGCAATACAGTATCACAATACTGTATTACTACACAGTAT
>LQNS02276883.1:26055930-26077315 GCA_001587735.2 Parhyale hawaiensis | reverse complement strand
CAAATGTGTAAAACATTTTTGTACCGAAGTACTTTAGTATTTCAATTATCAAATACAAACTGGAGTTCAGTTTGCAATGCAACATTAAAAAGAATCTATCTCATTAATGGGACAGCATTTCACAACTAACGTCGTCGCTGAACACAATAATTATTTTTAATTGTCAACATTTACGTGTTGCTTTTTTTTTTCTTGGAAATCCCTGCCGTTATCACTATTAAGAATCTGAAAATTAGAAAATATTTCTGCTTAATCTTCATGATCAGGTAAATGAATTATTGTCATCAGCTGGTCTCATCTTTGAGTACCGTCGTTTGCGAGAAAGAAGGAATTATTCATCACCTTTAAGATACAATGGTGTCTTTTTTTGATCTACCAAAAATCAAGTTCAAGTCGGCCATTTGTGTTGAGCAGACGCGGGCCGGAGTGCGTCTCTTCATCAGACCGAACTGTAGAAAAATATAATCGGTGGCAGTAGCAGCAATAAGCTCCAAAGTTTTCCTTAACTTGGTGCAGTGAGACCGGAGAAATTCGAGCCAATTGTGGAGCAGTAAATTGCTGCTCTCGTGGAGTGCTCCATCTCACACTTTTTTCTCGTATAAATGACGCTAATTATGGATTAATGAAGCCCTAATTTCTTGCGAGGAATTCTAACTTCCAGCAATTGCCTCTGACCAAATTTTCTGCTTTTTTCGAGGCATTCTTGGGCTTCTGGAGGCTGATAGAAGTAGCTTCCGGCACTTCATCTCGCACCAGAAACACGGTCGTTGTTCGGGTTCTCAATTGCAACAGAACGAGGCCAAAAAGGGGGACGTTTTTGATCCGGGACTTTGCGGTCTGCCGACGAATTAACAGGTTTGCAACTAATATATGTTCACGACTGGGAATTTCCTCTAAGCTATACCCTCGAAGTGTTTTTATACGAACGCAAACCATTTATTTTAAAAGCCCAATGCTATGCTCCCACAGTGAATGACTCAATTTTGCAATGTAATGAATTGAACTGCTAAATATCAGCAGTTGATGAAGTAGCAGCAGTGAAAGAAGCTCCTGTTAGATTTAAAATATTTTAGACTTTAGAGACATTTTTACTTTTGCAGTAATCATCAATTTTAGCATCACTATTAGAAATTGGACTTTGAGTTCCACCTGTCCACTTTAGCTTTAAGTTCTCGAGGTACAAATTCCTTCATGAGACGGAAAGTGAGTATGTAGCGTATAGCTAAGAAAAATGAAGAACTCGAGCACAGAGCAACGAGAAAATAAAGAAAGAACGCACTGAAGACCGTGAGTGTCCCACATGACCCCCCCCCCCCAGAGAGGACCAACAACAAGGAGGGCGAGGGCACAGAAGTGACAGCAGTTGCTGAGCGCAATGCAGTGCAGCAGCAGACGCTCCAAGCCCACCAAATTCAATTACATTGCGCAAAAAAATGGCTACTGGATTATAGACAGGATCGTTTGGTGGGGCACGGCGGCAAAATCCTCGGAAAACAAAGCCTCAAATGGCACGGGGACCACACGCGAGCTGGAGAAAGAAACGGAGCGTTAGGAGCTGGAAGCAGGTCGAAAAATTTGGCTCGTAAGAAATTTTTCGACTAAATCCAGAAGAAGAGCTGCTTCTGAGGAGAAAATATCAGTGGGAAGTGGTAAATATTCGCAGCACTGAAATAAATATTTTACAACAAATGCAATCTTAGGGAATACAGTTGGTCAGTAAACGTTGATAAATGCAGCTATTATTCTATTGATTGTGAAATTGAGTAATTTAAATTGAGGTTTCTATGACGTAGTGATTAAAAACACATTTGGTGAATGATAGTCTACTACGCACTAAGCCACATCAATATTGGCCGGGCATCTGCTTTTCATAGAAAACACTTGTATACCCACGGCAAAACACGTTTACGAAATAAACAATATTGAGTGAGAATTTCATCTACTTTACATGAGTTTCTCATGCAATTTCACAAGGGTCGTTCCAAAAGTGACAACTCTTTCTTTTTAATTCAAAAAATTGAAGAGATGAAAGTGGCACAATAAAAAGGAGCGACCTTTTATGATCCAAAATTTACCTTATGATAAAAAGAAGTACCAACGTGACCACAAACGTTGTTGAAAACCAGAGTTGTTATTTTTTCAAATAGAATCTCTGAACACTAATGCTCCGGTTAACGAAGATATTCATATTATTTTAGATAAAGTTTTTAACCAGCCATTATCAGCACCTTATGGACTACCATGGTAGATTTTAAAAACTTTTAGAACTTGCTCTGAAGGATACATATTCTAGATTCAGTGACAGAATTTACAAAGAAGTTGATGATTTCGCGATGGCGTCAGCTCTGTCACCAACTATAGCCAATATTTTTCTTGGTGATTTTGAGTCTAAGTCTTTAAAGAATTATCCAGAAAACTACAAGCAATGATGTTATCGACGCTGTCTTCATAATACTTAGGAATCATCGGTAGGCAGATATGCTTTTCGACTTCTTCAATCAATGTTATGCGCATGCTAAATTACAATGGAAGCAGAACAGAACATGAAACTGTCATATTTAGATGTCAATGTTTGAAAATAAAATAATCAATTGTTGTTAGAGAAGCGACTTTTACCAGCCCAGGAACAATTTTTTTAGGAACATTTACTTCCGATACGAAAGTTCAATAATATCAACCCTTCTTACTAGAACATTATGTGAAACACTATCAACATATGCACAATTTCACCTTGAGACTGATTTTTTTGCGAATGCTTTATAAGAATAAATAAGTTCTCTTTTATATTTGTTTGATCAAAAATTAAAATACTTTTTCAACAGAAAATTCCACAAGAAGATCAAATTCCCCACTATATTTAAATCAAGGTTATATTTGCTATCGTCATTCATCGGATCCAAAGAAAAAAAAATGAAGCAATAAATAATAGCAAAAACACAGGTATTTCCCTACCTTGATCCATGTACATAATTGAGAAATCACTTTAAAATAGGCTCAATTTTTAATCGAAAGGAAGTATGCGATGTGTTGTACGCTCCTCGGTGGTTTATCATTATAAGTGTGACCGCTGCGAGCGCTCGTACATTGGGGGCATTGCCATCCAAATATTTGCGAGGTGTGGCCAAGACAAAGAAACTCTGTTTCGAATTGGTTAACTTATCAAAACCCACAATATCCTTCTTATGTGAGCATTGTGTCAATATAGTGATTATGTTTTTAGGAACAATAATTTTTCTGTTTTAGACGCAAACCAAACCGCTGCTGACCTCCATATTTTAGAATCCTTGTACATATCAAACGTAGGATGAAGCTGAACGAATGCACATCAGCTGTAAAGCTCTTTAAAATTTAATAGATAGTTCATGATATTTAACAGTCACTGTACATTCGATAAATCTGTTTTTGTTGTTCTTAACCACGTTTTGTAATTCGAATTTTGTCATTTTTAGAACACTGCTGATGAATTTTTAGTGGTCCGAAACATGTGGTTTTTAACAATGTTTGTGGTCACGTCAGTACTTCTTTGTATCCTAGGAATCAGATTCGCGTTGAATCAACCTATTTCTAAATTTGGCCTTCTCAGGAACTCATCTCCATTCTCAATGCCCTGTTGCCAGCGATGAACGAGAGTCTTGATGCTTCGGTCGTAAAAGTCAGCGCCTGCTGTGTTGTGTTGACACGAACTGCGTGGAGGAATTCAATGATGCATCTCTCCTTCTGATACACGAACATGAGTTGGATTGTGTTCTTAGAGTGTAACAATTTTATTATCTGCAACAGAGAAATGAAAGTTTCAGGTCATGAGTGTTTAAATTCAGTGATCATAGCAATGTAATTTGCAATCCCCTCGTATTACACCCGGCCGGCGGTTCAAAAAATAGACGGTATTACTTCTGGAATGACCCTCGTAATTATAATAAGTGTAGAATAGTATTTATCCATACAAAGATACTATTCATATTGATAGAATATATGATGCATGTGACATACTGTATATAAAACTAATTATATTAATATTTCTATTATTTATATATTGTGTTCTAATAATCATATATTCAGGTTTTAAATAAGCTTATTAGAACACAACAATCACAAAAAAAGTAGCTTATAGAGCCAAAGCGTTGTTAGCACCGGCTACTCTCTGCCAATAGGCCTGCTGGACTACTGCCAGGTTTTAAATCAAATCTAATCGAAACTCGACCATTGACGTACTTCCTGTATACCACGTTACTGTCTTTACTAAAGCAATTTTATTTTTCAGTAGAATTTAGGAAAGAGCGTCTATTATCCGTAGATTCGAAATATTGGATTGATTTTTAGGTTTTAATTTCTGGAAAAAGACGTAGATTGTCATTTACCAATGTAACGCTAACTGCGGCGCACCCCAGCTTGTCACGTTGCCCTGTACTTGTGACGTGATGTGGGACTAAATAAAAGCAATAAAAGTGGAGTTCAATAAAGTAGAGTAATTTCATCCATTTGTGGCTCAGATAGTATTATAGTTATTAATTATTGTTGCTTTAAGCGAGCGATAAGCCATGCATTAAAACAAAAAAGGCGACGATTGCCCAAAATAAAACGCGAAGTCCCTAAGGTTCTCAAACCCGAAATAAAAATAGAAGCGAACAATATTAAAGTAGTCAGCATGTAAGAATCAGTCAAACGATTCATCTTAAATATTAAAGTATTTACAACCATCCAGCAAAAACTAGCACCATGTAGCCCGTTCCAGGGACAATCACACCAGCACATAAATGACCACTTGTACTTACTGGGTAGTGCGTCGTGTCCTTTCACACAGTGACACTAAATCCAGAAAAATCATTACTGTAAATCACAAATAATCACTTATAAGAGTTGGCATCTCTTCCGTAACATAAATGAAACAAATGCAACTATATCGTCAACCAAGCCCTGCTATTTTTTTCTTTCGCAAGTGATGTCAGTTCGTTATATTCCAGCTTGGCCGCAGAAACTGGGACAGATTTTGGCGACAGTTTCGGCGAAGTTGGCGAATTTTTTAGAGCCTCTTTATAAGAGCCAAGGCACAGTAATTTCCAGCATTGAAGCGCTGGTTTGAGAGAGAAGGCGTCATTATTTCTGCCGCCGCCGTGTATTATGACCGCTCTAATGGTGAAGCGCACACACGCTTTGCTCTGGTCAACATTTGCTTCTCGTTACTGCACTTGTCATTGAAGAGAGAGAGAGAGATACTCTGTACAGTTGGAGCAACAACTTCCGTGGCCTCTTACCGCACTGCGTGTTGCCCTAGGATGCCAGGACTCTCAAGAACGTTGCAAGCATTTATTTTAATGCGAGAAAACTTAGAATTAGTAGTAAAAAAAGGACTACTGGGATGGCATCTCTCCTAAGAACGTTGCAAGCATTTATTCTAAATGAAAGGAAACTTAGAATTAGAAGTAAAAAAGGACTACTAGGATGGCATCTCTCCTATATAAGAACGTTGCAAGCATTTATTCCAATGAAAGGAAACTTAGAATTAGTAGTAAAAAAGGACTACTAGGATGGCATCTCTCCTATATAAGAACGTTGCAAGCATTTATTCTAAATGAAAGGAAACTTAGAATTAGTAGTAAAAAAGGACTACTAGGATGGCATCTCTCCTATATAAGAACGTTGCAAGCATTTATTCTAATGAAAGGAAATTTGGAATTAATAAAAAAAAAAAAAGGACTACTGGGATGACGTCTCTTGCGAGAAAGTTGCAAGCTATTTATTGTTGTAAAAAAATCTTAGAATTGAGAATAGACAGGAAAATTGGAATCCCGTTATTAGAGAGAACGTTGCCAGCTGTTATGTGATATGAAGAAGGATAGCATGGAACAAATAGTAAATATGAAAACTGGGACGCCGCCACTTGTAAGAAAGTTGCAAACATAAATTTTGATGCGATGAAAAGATTTGGCACTGAAAAGATTTGGCACTGAACATAAGGGAAAAAGAAGTTGGGAAAACGCTATTTATCAGAATCGATGTATTTGGTACTATTACAGAAAACAATCTGAAGTCAAATGGAGTTGCCTTCACTCCCAACCAATGCTAAGCTTAGATAATTAATTTTCATGCAAAAATGGAAAATAATGCTGAACTTGACAGGGCCTTTCGGAGGCTCGTATTGACACAAATACTCTATAAAGCAACATTAGAAAAAAATAAAATACTAGAAATGAAGATGAAAGCTGAAATGAATTCATTCTCGAGATGACTTCTGAGGGAAGGAAAGGAAGAGATGATATGAAGCTTTCAAAATATCATTCAACCAGCATCGAAAATACCATCGAAAATACGTATAAAAGCACAGAAAGTGAAAAAGGATATCTACATAGCCTTTTTATTCCAATCGTATCATTTTATTAAGCCCTATACTTTTTTTGGGAGAGTCACTTTAAAGCAGTTTTTTTCATAAGAAATATGGAAGCGCATTTCCTTTTTCATTGTAATTATCATCGCAAACGCTGCGAAGACCGGTGATCATGTTTCTGTTAAAGATTTAACTGTATAATTGTTTGTCTGGCCACCCAAAAAGAGAGTTAAGGAGTTGAGCAATGTTCATGTATTTTTTCTTTCAGGGAGTCAGGTGGGTTGACCTAGTTGTAAAAAATGCCAAAACGTTAGAGAAAGCTGGCCATCAAAAACGATGGTGCTGTATTTGCCCCCGGAGCGGGTGATGGTCTTACGCCACGAGGCATTCTAGATAGTTCCGGAATGGCTTTCAGTTTTCATGTACAACAATATTCCGACATGAAAGGAAGCATTATATTCTGTTATAGTTTATTATACTTTGCACTGGAATGATGCCAATTTATTCAAACATTCAAGCCTTGACAAGAGAGAAAGTGCTTTTCTTGTGGTTTAAATCTGCCCGAGGACTACTTTCATGGTATTTTAGACGTTCCTTGTGTTCCGATAAGACAGGAAGTATAGGTCTCATTAGCTCTTTAGTTTGAGTTGGCTCTTGAATGAATGCCATATTTGCTCACACATTTCTTAAGTCTTCACAAGATAAAGAAGCCCGTTTCCTTTGCACTGAAGTAAGTCCCGGAATCATTGTTATATTTTTCAAGTATTCCTCAAGACTGGGCATGATCTCCTACTTAACCAAAGCTAGAGCTTGACATGACGNTTTGCACACACATTTCTTAAGTCTTCACAAGATAAAGAAGCCCGTTTCCTTTGCACTGAAGTAAGTCCCGGAATCATTGTTATATTTTTCAAGTATTCCTCAAGACTGGGCATGATCTCCTACTTAACCAAAGCTAGAGCTTGACATGAAGGAAAAATTTTTTCCCGTTACAGCTTAGCGCACCTTGGAAAGATCACCATCTCTATCACAAAATTTTCAAGTTTTGACATGACAGGCAGTACACTTTACATTGCGCTGTAATTTTTCCTGGGGAGAGTTTCTTTAGCTTAATCTCCTGTTAACCCGAGACGTCTGGAACCCAATAGTGCTGTAGGTTAGAAGCTGTCGGGCGACAGAGGGTACATTTTTTCCCTGCACTGTACCGCGCCCTGCTATGATCTCGAGTCCTGAACTGAAATAAACTGAGCACGTCTCCTGAATATCACACGGAGCTATGACTGTCTCCTGCTCTCTCAGATTTGTTCCCGACTAATGAGAACACACTCAACGCTTTTTAAGCTTTCTTTCACTGCTGCAATGGTAAGTCAACACTCTACTAAAAACACAAAGTTAAGGATGTANATGAGAACACACTCAACGCTTTTTAAGCTTTCTTTCACTGCTGCAATGGTAAGTCAACACTCTACTAAAAACACAAAGTTAAGGATGTACCAGAACTCCGCAGAAATTTTATATTCTCAGAAGTTGAATCTTAAAACGGAGATCAGGGAAAGTTTTTCGAGGCAATGCAAGTTAGGTCCCTCTGAGTAATTTTTAACGATGGACAGGAATGTTGAAGGCTTTAGAGTAGTGACTTGATCGTAAGAAACTGTTTTTTAAAGTACGTCTTTATAAAAAAAATGGAAAATGTCAAATGTCGCAGGCCCAAGATTTGTGAACTCCCGTTGATTAGTAGTGTACGAGTGTGGTGATCTTTTATGAAACAATTGAAATGTGATAGCTAGATGGCTCACAGTCTTTTCCGATTAGTGTTTTTTTTTTGTGGTTTTGAGTCTGTGGCCACTGCAATGGCATTTCAAGAGAGGAAATGCTATAAAGGCACATGAAGTAAGACTAAAAACTCTGGAAATACTCCTTAGGAGGAAAGCAGCAGATGCGATTAGCTAGTCATGATGAAAAGAAAAGGCAGTTAAAAAGTCATCGGTAGATATAATTAATAGTTAATGTGCCGAGTTCACTGGTTAACTCACACTCTTGCTAAATGAACATTAGCGGCTGTAAAACTAGCAGCATAATAATAATAATAACATTTGTGCTTTTTGACAGAGGTTATGCAATTTTCCTGATGATCCCTCAATAACTTTTTTAATTATGTTCTAACAAACATTAGTAAAACACACGAACCGATTATCACCAATTTTTGATCTTTTATGCATTAAACTTTATTGACAGTTCCTGTATATTTCATAAAGATCCGTTAATTATTGTTTGTTTGTTTGTTTCTCTAGGAGACAAACAAACACTCAGACAAACTCGACGAAAATAATTTATTATAATCTCCTTGATGTAGGTAGCTAATATAATCAGTACTATATAATAATTCACGTTGTGTTTTTATTCATTATTTGTAACTATATTTATATCTTTCCTGTCAGGCTCTATGGGAATAAGATTGGAGAAAATTCAGATTTCAAAAGGCGAAAAAAAAGTTGGGTACCTTACAATATTTTTCTTCAGCATTAGATAGGGGAAAATAGAACTAATGCGATAGGAGAAAATTCACATTTCAAAAGGCAAAAAAAGTTGGGTACCTTGCAATATTTTTCTTCAGTATTAGATTGGGGAGAAATAGAAATTAGTCTGCTTGCCCTTCGGGCAAAAAGAAAAGTTGAGTACCATGGAATCTTTTTCTTTAGTATTAGATATAAGAAAAATGAGGCAGCCCAAAAGACGGTGGGGGTTTTATTATTATTATTAAATCACACAAGGCTGGCGACGTAGGAACGGAGAAACTCCATGAGGTTAACAAACCCCCACGCAACGTGCCCAGCGAGTGGAGAAAACAAAAGAATGAAAAAAAGAAGATCCGAGATCACAGAATAGCTCTGTACACAGATCGTTTAAAGCTGCCAATACCAGCACCAGCAAAAACAGAGCCATCAAGACCATTCCAAACATCCACACACGATGGAAAAAATGAACGGGAATACTGGCCCGTACGGCATCGTAACGGTTCCAAGGCAAACTCATGAAGAGNCTAATGAGAACACACTCAACGCTTTTTAAGCTTTCTTTCACTGCTGCAATGGTAAGTCAACACTCTACTAAAAACACAAAGTTAAGGATGTACCAGAACTCCGCAGAAATTTTATATTCTCAGAAGTTGAATCTTAAAACGAAGATTAGGGAAAATTTTTCGAGGCAATGCAAGTTAGGTCCCTCTGAGTAATTTTTAACGATGGACACGAATGTTGTAGAAGGCTTTAGAGTAGTGACTTGATCGTAAGAAACTGTTTTTTAAAGTACGTCTTTATAAAAAAAAAATGGAAAATGTCAAATGTCGAAGGCCCAAGATTTGTGAACTCCCGTTGAATAGTAGTGTACGAGTGTGGTGATCTTTTATGAAATAATTGAAATGTGGTGGCTAGATGGGTCACAGTCTTTTCCGATTAGTGTTTTTTTGTTGTTTTGAGTCTGTGGCCACTGCAATGGCATTTCAAGAGAGGAAATGCAATAAAGGCACATGAAGTAAGACTAGAAAGTCTGGGCATACTCCTTAGGAGGAAATCAGTGGATGCGATTAGCTAGTCATGATGAAAAGAAAAGACAGTTAAAAAGTCATCGGTAGATATAATTAATAGTTAATATGCCGAGTTCACTGGTTAACTCATACTCTTGCTAAATGAACATTAGCGGCTGTAAAACTAGCAGCATAAGAATAATAACATTTGTGCCTTTTGACAGAGGTTATGCAATTTTCCTGATGATCCCTCAATAACTTTTTTATTTATGTTCTAACAAACATTAGTAAAACACACGAACCGATCATCACCAGAATTTGATCTTTTAGGCATTACACTTTATTGACAGTTCCTGTATATTTCATAAAGATACGTTTATTATTGTTTGACAAACTCGACGAAAATAATTTATTATAATCTCCTTGATGTAGGTAGCTAATAATAATCAGTACTATATAATAATTCACGTCGTGTTTTTATTTATTTATTTACTTATAACTATATGTATATCTTTCCTGTCAGGCTCTATGGGAATAAGATAGGAGAAAATTCAGATTTCAAAAGGCGAAAAAAAAGTTGGGTACCGTGCAATCTTTTTCTTCGGTATTAGATAGGGGAGAAATAGAACTCAGTCTGCTTGCCCTTCTGGCAAAAGGAAAAGTTGAGTACATTGGAGGCAGCCCAAAAGACGGCTTGGGTTTTGGTGAAGAGTTAATTTTTTGCCGTCATTTATAATGACGGCACGGGGCACTAGTAATAATAATAATAAAACACATGGAACGATTACTTATTTTTACAATGGTAAAAGAATTATTAACAGCAGATTTACCGTAGACCATAACTTCTACACAAACTGCCTTCCGAAAGCTTCTGCTTTATTGTCGCTTAGATCATTAAAACATGCTTCCGGCATATTCTTCTCCATTGGTGTCAAACTGCAATACCAAGAAATATTTTACGTTTTCTTTATATCACAGGACTTCAAACACAATGGCGAAAGCTACACCGGCTTTAGATTTGAAAGATGAGCTCTGCGACGAAGCTAGATTAACATGACCTTCGGCATTAAGGTAGACAATTACCAAGAGAAGGTTTCGGGGAACGCTGAATCCAATTTCTGTAATTCTATCCAAAAGTTATGTTTAAATTCCTTGTCGTTTGATTCTTCTTGCTCAACGGTTCGAATGAAAAAACTACCTCGGGTTCTTTTTTTTTTTTGTGACGAATGTGCAATTTTCAAAATTTGATACACCCGTTTCTCTCACTAAATACACAAAGCAAAAAATGCATCAATAAATTGAGTTTATATGTTCTGCTACATAGTGTTTGTTGACTTTGTTGATCAAACTCACCTGAAACATAGTTTTTTTCAGCATAATTCATTCATTTTTCGAATTCGACATTGTGATTTTTCTCACTAATTACTTATCTTTAACTGTTTTTTCTTTGAGTTATAAAACTGGAAATGACAAGGTTCAGCATTTACTCAAACTTAGACGACTCATCGTCCGTTCGCCCTCGTGTGGCCAAGGGTGTCCGCAACAAGAGAAGCATCCATGGCTGAACTGTGTTAAGTCGTTGCGTACTTGACTCATGGATGTGCCTGCCAGCGAGATCTCTAGACATGTCAGTCATACTGTGCATACGTACAGTAGCTATATCTTGACTTGGCCTTGTCCGAAGATCGATCAAATAAATTTGAATATATAATGTTTTCGATCCCAATACAGTAAACGGCAAAATAATCTATTAATACACTTATAATATGCTTCACTTACTTGTTTCTGAAAATATATAACATGCAATATGAATCTCTGCATAATACCACATCGCTGTAGTAGCATGGATCTATCTGCTTTCTAAATCAAGTACCAGGTTAATACATATGCTATAAGAAAAGTCTCAGCAATGCAATAATGATCTCATTACCATCCATTGAAATTCGAAACATTAAATTGTAAGAAAAATGATTGGGTCACGTGGCATATTTATGCCTATTTCTCCAGAGAAAATGTCTTATATACCGTTATATACGATCGTATTAAACCACCACATTTTTGTTCGAATAGTTACATCTACTCTATGATGCTGATTATCGATACATAAATATGCAATAATATTTATGGCTACAAACTATAACTACATTGTATGTATTAACGCGCCAAGTCTCAGGGAACGCACCTAGCATAAACTAGCCCAACTCGTCAGACTTGACGTTTACATTTGATACGATGAAAAAGAAAATGTACGGCGAGATCTTAAGCTCTCTTGACCAGTACCACTTGAGCACAGTTAGCTAGTTGGATGATTGTTTCCTTGCTTGATTACAAAAGGGAACTTAATATGCTCGAAGGTAAAAGAGTAGAATCCGTCTTATTAGAATCTTCAATACTGCAGTTTACTTCATTCCTTCTCACTCCAAAGCTTTATTAACTCTTAGCTTACGATGAGCAGGATGTCTTTTCGAAAACGGAACACCAAAGAAGAAAGAAAGAAAGAAAACCGGTGTTTCAGTCAAGTAATTGTTTTTTTACATTTCATGACGGTTCGGGCCCCTAGTTTTACCAATGATAGTAATCATAATGTTTTGGCGTAGCTTTCTTTCCTTATACATTGTCGCCTTGTTGCTGCGATGTGAATGACATATATGCATTTTTCATATTAAGGCAGTGACGTACGCTAGTCAAAAGTACGAGTTTCCCATATCCCCGTACGAAATGTGTAAAGCCGTGTTAATTGTAGCTGTACGAAAGGGGAAAAAACAGTTCTAATTCTCTCTAAAGTTTGTAGACGTATCTGAAACTGAACTGAGGACACTTGTTAAGCAAATTAAACTGACGGCTAAAAATTAAATACATTTTTGTGAACTCACGTTGTGAGTATTTGGACTCATAGCTGAAGATACGGGTTCTTTTGTCTAGTCTAGTGTGTGACACAGCCTTTAGGAACGTCTTGTTCATGCTTGCCTACTGAGAAACAGGCCAAGTGATACCAACGGAATGAAGTTACTTTACGTCGAATTCATTTAAATTCTTGCTAAACGACAAACAGCATTTCCCACTCACAGCGACAGTCTCCTGCAATTCAAAGTTTACCCTATCCTATGCTGAAAGCGTGTGGCGGAGACGGAAGAAAAAGCGAATGGATGGTTGGATGGATGGACATACGGACGTATGGGATCACATGCAGAATAATAATATAGATACATTATGGCCTTATTTCCAAGATGCAGTTACTTATGTACCATTCATGCTATGCACAAAAATATTGTTTCATTTATTTATAATTACCTACCAAGGAGTTATATTTTCGTCGTGTTTGTCTGTCTGTCTCCAAGATACTCAAAAAGTTATAAACCGATTTGAACGAAATTTACAGGGACTGTTAGGCATGTTAGGAGAATTAAACAGACGATTGACTTTTGGTGAAGATATGTCCATCCGTTTGTTTATTTGTTTCTCTGCCTTATTTTTCTCAATGCCACAACTCAAAAAGTTATAGATGGATATATATGAAATTAGCGTGAGTTGTTAAGTATTATAACAGAGAATAAATGACCAAATTTTGGTTATAATCCGTTTGTTCGTTCGTTTGTCGCTGTTTTTAAATTTTTGCTTGTTAGCACAATTACTCAAAAAATAATAAATGGATATTTATGAAACTTATAGGGACTGTTAGTAAAGTTAAGAGAGATAAATGATTAAATTTTGGTGCAGATCGGTTCATTCGTTTGTATGTTTGACTCAAGTTTGTCATAACGTTTGTTAGCAGTATAACTCAAAAAGTTATGAACAGATCTTCAAGAGAATTGCACAAATTGTTATTACCATCAAAAGGCACAAGTGATTAGATTTTGGAGTTCATACAAAGAAAATTATGATTTTAAAACCAATTCGAGTTTTTTGCTACCGTTGCTTCGCTGGGCGGATGTATGAGCTCTCACAGTGCTCTGGTTCAATTCTTATTTGGACAAAAATACTGTGCAACATATTCTTATTCTCAAATTCTATTCTTTAATCATCGTAACTTCACATGGTCAGTTATCATGCCAATGCTCAAAATTTTATGCACCATCTAAGTATTTGCT
The DNA here is from genome assembly GCA_001587735.2 of Parhyale hawaiensis. Classification (NCBI taxonomy): domain Eukaryota; kingdom Metazoa; phylum Arthropoda; class Malacostraca; order Amphipoda; family Hyalidae; genus Parhyale; species Parhyale hawaiensis. The sequence continues at coordinate 26,063,382 of LQNS02276883.1, read as the reverse complement.
TAAAAACATTAATCATTTGTTAGCTTATAAACATGTCACCATTCGCAGTTTTGACATAAATATACAATAATTATAATATAGTCCTCGTCAAGTCACATCAACAAGAGTTTCGTCTGCGCTGAATATTTGCCAAGTCTTCTCTGCGCGCTGCTCATAAATTATTCTGGACAAGAAATTATAGAAAGACTTTGATGCGATATTGCCTCCGTGTCCGTCCACCTCTTTAATTATGCAGTCGCTGCTTTACAAAATTATTCCGAGCGAATAATTAGCAGGAGACAACGCATCATTTGCTGCGCAGCGGCGGCACGACCTGTCGTCGAGGGAGCCAGTGAACGAGCTGCAGTATGTATATCTGAATGGAGCGATTCAGGTCATATGCATGGTAATTTTCGTGTAAATGCAGTCGAGAATTTCAGTCGCGTCATAATTTTTTACCAGGTACAATGGTTTAGTAGTTCCTATGTAATGCGTTGAATCTTGTCATGGTTCCGTATTCCGAATGGATTGGTATTTTTTGCATGGTCATTTTCCAGACTTTACAAATTTGATTTGATCAATTAATAAACTCTGTGCTGAAGATATCAAAATTTTCAGTTACGAAGTTACGATGGACTTAAAAGGGGTTAGTGATTGAGTAAAAAATTCTGAAGTTATACTATAACTGCAAACGTTCTATAATTGGCTGGTAAATTGTGTGCTTATGTCTTACAGGATTTTTTCAAGCCATTACGCAGTTACTGCTATCAAACTGAATTGTAGTTTTCTGTGAAAGTATTTTCTAGACTTTAAAAATATCGCTGAGATTCTCAACTTTTGACTGCATGCATTGGGGACTGCCAAGCATCTACATCATTCAGCCTATGAACTCTTTAAATACTAAAACTCGTATAACTTGTAGCCTGAAGCTACAGAAAGCACCCGCGTTCGATGACCGGAAGCACATTTTAGACATACTTTCCCACAAAAATGGAGCTTAACTCAAGTATTCTAGGACCAAGAAGAGGCCATAGGGCCACGCGGGACTTGGGTAAGCCTCTTTTAGTTCGTTCACATCATAGTAACCAGTCCTCCTCCATGCATCCTTCCTCCTCCTCCTCCATAGTCTTCGGCAAGGTTCGGGAGACTGCAGTGTTTGCTGCGCTGATTACATACGACTGGAGGAAGTGCAGGGAAGACCACATGATGGGGACCAGTGAGATTCGACTGTCAGAAGACAGAAAGGAGAAGAATGTCTGTCTATTATCCCGAACGATAAGGTAGCGTCGAGTTTCGACTGTCTCATAAGATAGATAGGATAACAATATGTGTATGACTCCACATGACAAGACGTGGGAGCCTCGACTGCGCCATATGATGGGAAGCAGCAAGTAATTTGAATGACACCCACATGATGAGATGTGGTGAAACTCGACTGCATCATTTGATGGAAAGATGAAAATAATTTATACGAACACACGTGATTGGGGGGGGGGGGTGAGGTGAGGATCGACTACAGGCGTCATATGATGAACAGGAGAAAAGAAAATAATGTTTCTGAGCCCACGTTGTGGTGAGCTGTAGGTATCGAAAATGTTTTATAAAGTGGAAAGGAGAATAAAAAGTGCACAAGACGGCAGTACACCTAAGTGGAGCAAATTCTATCAGGGCCTGCTAGAAAAATTTAATGCATTCGCAGCCTAGGTGCATGAAAAAACGTTGGTTTCATGGCCCTATTATCAGATCATTTTAAACTCCGCATGACATGGATGAAAAACAATAAAAATACACGAGGAGATACTAACAGCAGTGCCCGTAGAAGCGTGCCCCAGCTTTATGAAAGCAACCACCTTATTAAATTTCAGTGCATTTCCATGCAATATTTGAAGCGCTTTCTTGCCAATGAAGCGAGTAATGAATCCATAATACCGCCCGTCTGTCAGTCATGGTCCTGAGCTACGCAGCTGGGCAACCGTTGCTTAACTTTTCTCTCGTATACATTAAGCTCGAGGCCTTTTTTCAGGGCTTGCTTCTTCCTCAACTCCCCGCACAAAACATGGACTCGGTTATATTGCTCCATAACTTCGGCACTGCAGTAAAAAATGCGCTGTATGCATGAGAATTTACCCCGAAACGATGTTTTTGCAGCAGTTTTGCCCGAGGCCAGGCCGGCTCTTGCAGTTTCCAAGGCGCAGCAGCAGGCGCCACGAGCAAGGTAAATGCTCAGAATAAAGGCGCGTCGTTACTGAAGGGAAATAGATAAGAGGCTTGGTGATTTTCTCCCGTTGTGCATCTCGAGTCACTGAACTCAAAACGGGTGTGTGCAGTATATGAAAAGTGTGCCATAAAAAAAAACTAGGTAGTTGGGGGAGACTATCACAGCATTGGGTGCTTTATGAAAAATACGTCGAACACTACTGGGTGATTCACGATAACTGTATAAAAAGGATCGGTCATATGTGAAATATGAATCAAATGACTGAGTGGTTTTATTTAACGTGTTTCAAATGATTCAAGGGTTGACTAAAACAGTATCAATTTATTGGCTGCTCTGTAAACTGTGGATAAAATTATAAGATGGTTTGTGATTGAGTGTTTTACAAAAAATATCGAAAGATTAGGGATGTATTCAAAGTCTCAGCGTGAATGAAATGATTTGACGAGTTGTGAAAGGTGTATTAAATGATTTGGCGATTTGTGAAAAGGGTACCAAATGATTGAGTCATTTATGATTTATGTATCACAGATGATTGGGTGACTTAAGAAATCAACAGAATATGACACGTGGAAAACTTATTGCTGTCTTGGAAGATTGTAGCTTGCATTGAAAGCACCAGTAATTTGTTTGTTCGTCTCAGTATAAGCAAATGCTTTTGTCACTCAACTCTTCTATATATGTGTAGCTGAAGTTGATATAGTGTCTTTCAGGTACTTTCTAAATATGAGTTTGCCCCTGAATGAGGCAATGAACACAACCGAGGTAAAATGGGTTAAGTTAGAGTTCTTCAGATCTAAAAGACACCAAATTAATTTTAGTTTCGTCTTAGAAAATTGGATTGGTGGTTGCGATGTGCAAGTTACTCACAGCAGTTTACTCAATAATAATAAAAAGCTACCATATTTGAGTCTAATGTTGAGCTAATCTAATTTCTAATACTTTATCCGCTCGTAATTTACATAGCTTGCAACCAGGTTTTCTAGCACAAGGAAAATGAGCGTTACGTAGAGCAGTAACTTCATTCCATAAAAGTATATAAAGACACGTTGAAGTCAAACCCAAGCGGTGCTAATTACAAGTAACTAAATCATTCCAATTTCTTTTAAAGCAAAACCTGCTAAAATGCGAAAATTTGGGCAACAAACGTTCATCAACCGTGTAGTCATCACAATTACCTATATAATAGGTGGGTATATTGTGAAGTAATATCAATTGATGTATCGGAATTTAGGCACTACTTTTATACTGTAGTCAATAAAATTTAATGTAAGTTATCGCAGTGGAGCTAAACTTCATGTTTAACACATTCGTGACTTAGTTTGAAACAAAGCTTTGTGGTTCAAGTTAACAAGTCATCTCATACCGTGCATCAGCCATTGGGGTGCCCGCACACAGAGGCGACGCGACGCAAAGCTATTTTGCTTCTACCCCTACTTTTCTATTAATTCCTAAGCAAATAATTTTGGCCCCACACGATGTTTCTCAACGTTGAGCAGCACAGGCGATCCGTTTGTAGTTCTGTTATTTCCTAACCCGATTAAAAAGCGACCCAGCACACAGAGGCAACACCAAGCGATTCGAGCCGTTGTGACAGCCCAACTTGCCAGTCTTTCCTATGGAGGATCGCCTGACCCCGCAGGCCCGCACGCTGAAGCGACGCGACGCAACAAGGAGCGATACCGTTGAAGCAGTGTCACAAAATCCTAGGAAACACTAGGCGATATTTTGGTATCAGTACACTTTTACTACCGAAACGTGCTGTATATATGCATTTATTAATCTCGCATAGTTTAGAAGCAGCTTCTCGGTTATGCAGGCTTTATTAAAGGCGACTGAAAGATCGTTGTTAATGAGACATTTGCTTGCACGCTTTGGTTGTCGAAAGCGTTTGATAAAGCTTTCGTTTCGCTGCCGGTGCTTTGAAGAAATTTGCCAATGCTGTCCTCGACGTTTCGACTACGCCTGTAGTCATCATCAGGAGGCGGAGGTGGTGCTGGCGGGGGCTGGCAACGGTGACGAAGACGATGGAAAGTCTTCAATGTTTGCAAGGTTCTGCTCGAGCCACAACGTTTTATTAAACGCTTTCGACAACTAGAGCGTGTAAATAAATCTCTCATCAACAAAGATCCTTCAGTCGCCTTTAATAAAGCCTGCATTTATTGATCTATATGTATGATTACATGCGTATGAATCTTTATATACTGTATACCTATATACTTTTAAATTCCGCAATTGTTACAAAATCCTGGGCAATACCAGGCGATTGTTTTGTATCAATAGAAATTTTCCTACCGAAATTTAAATATACGGTTGTCAAATAAAAAGTTGATGGCTTTAAAAATGCGGCAGCAAGCAGGCAAATAATGGAATATTGGACAGCAATATGCAAGAACATTTTGGTGAAGGTGTATTGTAATATGCCAATATTTAGTTAAAGCAGTATATCTTCTAATAATTAAAGTATGAATTCCACGAATAATAGCCTAACGTTCCTTAGCATCGCTTCGTGTTGCCCCTGTGTGCGGGGTCTTGCAACACAACCCTGGATCACGTCGCGTCGCCTCTGCGTGCGGGGTCTTGCAACACAACCCTGGATCGCGTCGCGTCGCCTCTGTGTGCGGGGTCTTTCTACATAACCCTGGATCGCGTCGCGTCGCCTCTGTGTGCGGGGTCTTTCTACATAACCCTGGATCGCGTCGCGTCGCCTCTGTGTGCGGGCACCTTTACGGTCACCAAAATCACATTAGTGTTAGCGCAATGGAGCCCAACTCCAAACTGCGCTGATAGCTAGTCTAGTATCTATTCGTATTTTAGTTTGACACATACAGCTTACTGACGCAGAGAAATTTGAAATTTGAGCATCAAGGATATCGCACATCGCAATCAATAAAATGAGATAAAAGTCAGCGTGCTGCTGCTGCAAACCTAAAGCTGCACTGTATGATTGCAGGTAGTTTATCCACCCACATTTTTTATCTCGACTAAGGTCCGCTGGCTCAAAGGGGCATCACGACGCAAATAAGTGCCCAATTGAAATCTCTTACACAACCTTATTGGCCAGACTCGATAGCAAAAAATATCCTCAGCAAAAGTAAACAAAAGTTCATTAATTAGGCAGCTTTTGCAGCGAGGATCGCATATGGCTTATCATTCATTAAGAGCCTATAGGCTTGGTTCAGTATAGTAGATTTTCATCAGCGTGTAAGTCTGCGTAGGTGTATGGGTTGTGCCTTATAGCATGAAAATTAAAGATGATAAGAATCCAGTTCACGGTGCGGACGACGTAGAATTTTGAAAGAACAGAAAAAGATAATACGAACGAACTAAAAGTCGCGTTTAGTCAAATTTGAATGGGTATTTCTTTGACAACGGCCGTCCTCTTTACCCACGGTTTTATGATCGTGTTGCCGGGCCTCTGCTCGCATGTCAGGAAGTTTGTGAGTAGTCTTTACTATTACAGATAGTCTTATTTATTTGAATCATTATGAAATATACAATAAAGCATCAGAATGTGATGAGTATATATTAAGACATGAAAACATATAAACAAAACCTTTATCATTTTGCCAGCAGTGACCGGATGCTAGAGTGTTAAACTTGCATGCTGGAGTTTGCGCGTTCTCCTCTCCGCCAAACAAGTGAATTCCTGCAAGACTTGGATTGCGGCGTAGGTATTTCTAACAATTACACTCCATGAACCTTCCGTCTCTGACGCCATAGGTCTGACAACTGTTGTCGACTACAGCCGTGCACTGATTTGGGGCGAAGCGAGCACCTTCCAGCAGTACAAGCCACTGCGTATGAATATCCAGGTAGGGTGTGAGATCAAGTTGACTTACTTCGCCTAAAATTGTGGCACTCAACATCCACAAAACTCGATTTAACTGCAAAGCTCTCGATTTTTTTTTATGGCTGCATTTGACACTTAGCCCAGTATGGTAAAAATGCTGCTTTCAAAAATAATTCTAATTGTGCTGTTCTGACTAAAATTGATGTTTACTGCGGGAAATAGAGTGCCAACAAGGCTCTAAGTATCTACAGTGCGTCGTTTTTATTATTTTCTAGCCTGTGATTCCGTTTTCTGAGTGATGGAAATGATAACTTGGGCCGTTCCTGCTTTTTTTTCCCGGTTAGGTAAAATTTAGTTATAAACGACCGCTAAGCAAAAAAAGATTCCAGTTCTTCATATTATCTAGCTAGATAAGAAAACAAAATACATCGATGCTTACAAAACCACACGCCGATCTCGTACACCTATAAAGATTTCAGAAGGCATTTTCTCAGATAACCAACCTCTATATAAATCAATCTCTGATTCAGATATATGGAAACACAAAGCTACATGAATAAATTCTAGATAATCACATACAATAACGCTATACATATTTCTAAATACACATAGAACGGAAATAATAGCTTTATCGCAGAATTGACCACATCTCGACTATTTGCCATGGCTATAAATTTCAGTGAAAATTTCATAGTAAGTTAAACTTATGATGCTTAGAGTGTCTGTAAATTTTCAAACGACTTATCGTGCTGGTTCTAGAAAAATCATGTTTTTGGTCAATTTTACTAATTTCACTGAGCAGCAGTAATAGCTTGTTGACTAAAAAGTATATATTCACAGTTTTATATCACCAAAGGAGCAAAAATGAACAACACAAATGAGAAAAATATGTATCAAGCAAGAAATCATATATAAAAAGTTTACAATGAAGCAAGAAACTCTTATTTGCCAACATGACGCCCCTTACGTTTAATAACTTCAATAATTCTTGAATCTATGCAGCTAGCCAGTTAGTTTCTTTATTGCAGAAGGTGGAACTGTTTTTGCTGCTGCAGTAACAACATTCCACAAGACAGATTTTGAGTTGTACTGCCTTCCAGAAGCGTAAATTTCTGTCTTCAGAAGGCCCCAGAAGTTTTCAATTGGGTTTAGATCAGGTGAGCACGGTGGCCAAAGCATCAGTTTCTCTCTCCGTGGAACCCAAGCCGTCCAGAAATGCTGAGGCAGTATGGGCAGAGTGAGAAGGCGCATTATCATGCATAAAATAAAGTTTTGAAGCAACGAATGGGTTATGCCATCCAGTCATGGGACCAAGGCGTTTTTTAACACGTCACAATATGATGCAGATGTAATTTTCACGTCATCAGGTACTCTAACCGGACCTACAAGCCGATCCCTATGACACCAGCCCATATCATAACACCACCTCCCTGCTGTTGACGTTTTACGCGTTGATGACACTCAC
>LQNS02276883.1:26020410-26048393 GCA_001587735.2 Parhyale hawaiensis | reverse complement strand
GTCACAATATGATGCAGATGTAATTTTCACGTCATCAGGTACTCTAACCGGACCTACAAGCCGATCCCTATGACACCAGCCCATATCATAACACCACCTCCCTGCTGTTGACGTTTTACGCGTTGATGACACTCACCTCCAGGTAGCACTCAACCCTTACTCCACCCATCAGGTCTAACAAGTATTGCCCTGGTTTTGTCGGTAAAAAGAACAAAATGTATTTCTCTGCTCATTCTATCTTCAAAATTTCATGTATTGGGGTCAGAGGAAGCAATTTCAGAGGAGATTTGACAGAAGCAGTGGAGCGAAGGATGTCATTTCTTGTGGTTTTAAGTACTTCAGGAAGCCCAGCAGCCGTAACAATTGATTTACTCGCTTGCCCGGGTATTTTACGTAGCTGATGAACCACATTTCTCATGTCTTTATCAGTAACAGTCCTTGAATGCCCAGCACCTGATTGTTTTTTCTGTGGTGAAGGGTCCTTCGAGAATCTTGTCACTGTGTCAATATGGCGTCCTTTTTTTTGGGCAACATCAGGAGAAGTGCCATTAGCAATTTAACTGATGATAATTTCTTTCTCCTCGTTAGTTAGAGCTTCTCCACGTCCCATTTAAGCAGATATACAAGAAGCTATTACTGTCGTTCACCTCAAATATAGAGAAAAAATACAAAGAGTTGTCAATCAGGAGACAAAGAAAAATGTAAACAAGCTCAACAGTTTCCATAAGATGTTACGATTTCCCTGCAAGTTTCATGAAATTTCATCACCCAAAAATGAGATATGGTCAATTTTGTGCTAAAGTTATTATTTCCGTTCTAAGTGTAGTCAGCAGGTATCTATTGTTCTTTAGTGAATAGCAGCAACGAACAACAGGCATCTGTTTCATTTGATTCAATTATTTTTAATCCTATGTTTTGTAAACTACTCTTTCTGAATTGCGCTAGTAATCGTTTAGTGATCGTTGCTTTATGTGATTCTTTCAACACAATTTTAAGCCTGAACCTTGCTTAGGGTTACAGCAAAAATTTCAAGACGAGGCAACAACATGAAAGGTCACTGGCATAATGCAGTCATTCAGTGTGCAATGCTGTATCTGCCCTTGTACGAGAACGAACACGAGTTTCAGCTTGGTTCGTTTCCCGAATGAGCAAAGCTGTTGAATAAAAGACAAGAAGAATAAAGCATTAAGAGAGCAAACAGGAAGTAAAGCATGCAAAGCGCCCTGTAAAACAGAGCATCTTTGTCGCTTGTGCTCTGATCTGCATAGCGATTGGGGATTAGTGCCGGGGCTTAGCTAGCGTCATCACGGCCGGAACAAGGGAGCGGCACTCCGTGCAGAGAGCGTGGAGAGAAGGGACAGTGCAGGAGGGCACAGCCAGGGTTTTCTCGCTTTTGGTGTAATGAGAAAGGGAGAGTCCGGGAGGACGCAAACAGCGATTCCATTGGTGTGATGAAAAGGAAGAATCCGTGAGGAAGCCAACAGGACTATCTTGCTCATGGTGTGCTGATAGAAGAACAGACCGGAAGGACCAAAAGTGGATGTTCTCACCCATATAGTGCGATGGATGAAGAGACAGGAATAGTAAAAATGTTTTTTTTTTCGCCCATGGTGTTCGATAGAGGAACAAACCGGAAGGGCACAGTGCGGGCTATGAAGCTTTTGGTTTTGAGCAAGGAAGAGACCGGGAGAATACAAACAGGGATTTCTAGCTTAGGGGTATTGAGGAAGGGAGAGTTTGGGAAGATAAAACCAGGACTTTCTTGCCGATGGTGTGGTAATAGACGGGTTGTGTAGAAGGATGAGAACAAAGCTTTCATATAGTAGATATAACGTTACGTAGAAGAAATCAGGAGAGTAGCAGCGACAACGCGGGACAGCACTTGGGGTAACGAGTAGAGTATGTTATTAAAAAAAGAGGGTTTTGTACTATGGCAATAAACAACTGACACCATATAAAGTGACCAAAAGAATGGTGTTGTAAGACTTAATTGGTAGTGCCTTCTACATTATAATTGGACGAATTTGTATAGCATTGGCTAAAAGAACATTTCACGAATGTAGGAAAAACAGGCAGGCTGTAGAATCGCTATTTCGATATAAAGATTATTTTCGAAACGGAAACAATCTTTCTGTTTTTCTGTTAGGAGTTCCAGTGTTACTGGAGAAAAAGGAACCGGTAGGAAGGATGAAAATGGAACATACTTTTCGTATATGCAATGAAAATAGACTGCAGGGAATCTAGAGCGAGGTGGAAAAATAACTAAGTCGACCGACCCTGGGATGAAAACAAGAAAAAAAAGTAGGAAAAAAGGAACTTGCCTGGAAAGAAGTGTGGAGCGCCCTGGGCTGTTGAGCACCATTTTATGTTGTGATGAACCATACATGAAGCATATATGGTATTCTAGCCCTCCTGTAGGAGGTAAAAAAGATAGATTGAAATACGAAATGTAAATAAATAAGCATTAGTTACAGCAAATGTGCATGAACGACTGCTCTTGTGAAGCTTATCAAGGACAGCTGGAAGAGAATAAATTTTTGTTTATTGATGTATTTAATAAGGAGGTAGCTATTAGGGTAATTGAAACAGTGCATTTTATCTTTCTGTGAGAGGTAGTAGGCTCAAGAATCAATAAACAGCTGTAGTTTAATTGAAAAATCTATTTAGCATTTTGTTTGACTGATTTATTTTACAACTGTGAGAAAAAATTATCCCAAAAAAATATTAAAAACTAATTGGCAACAGAAGCAGTCAATTAATACTGTAGTTGTCACCATGAGAATGAGAAATATCCTTTTTTTACAATATCTGTTTCGGGAGAGTTCTAGTAGGTGAGAAATTCGGGTAGCACTATTTACTTTTCTAATTTTACACTACAGTAAATTGTGAGATAAATGAATACCCCTGACTTGCAGTAACTTATACTGCGTTGTCATGCATGTCGTTCCAGGTCTTGGCGGTGATTTACATGAAGGGGAAGACTGGCTTGATAAAGTGACAATTATTGCGTTGCCAATGAAAGTTTCAGGAATGTGTCAACCTGTCATTGGGACATCAGGGAGAAGGAGTCGCCTTTCCTGAGACGAGAAAGAGACACAAAACACTGGCGTCAGAGATCAATCACCTGGAAGTGTAGGGAGGCACCATCTGGAAAATTACAGCTAATCAAGTTATTTTATTTTGAAATTTTGAATCTTTCTTCGCAGTCGTCAAAAAATCAGAAACATCACGACTTAGTATATAAGCCAAATATTTTAAAAATGCAACTCTCCTTTGTCACTTTAAAACGAATCAGGAAAATCACAACTGAGTAAGCCAACAAATGGGAAGTTTGCTTTGCCAGTCAACTACAAATCAGGAACTTTAGAACAAAGCAGACCGATACGTTTGAATGGGAAGTTCTTCTAGTCAGTGGACATTACATCAGGAGAATCACAGCTAAGACAGCCGGTATGTTTCAGTATGAATTTATCGCTAGAGGTTGCAGCTAATCATAGAAATTACCACTACATACATACTTCACTATTTAAAAGATGACTCTTTTTCCTGTAAGTCTGCAGCAGAATAAGTAAATTGTAACAAAGCCACCTGTTTTGTTTGTATGGTAAGCTTCCACTGCGGGTTGTAGAGACATTGGCCAGATCACGCAAGCGATTATGTGGACCTGTATGTGAATAAAAAAAAAATTTACAGCAAAATAACAACAAAGTGCTTCGGCGAATCGCTACACACCAGTTAATTAATTACCAGTGCAGTTAGTTTCACTTCATCAATATTAGTGTGAAAAACATTATCACATATAGAGTCATTGTTTGAAAGTTATCTTTCATCGTTTCTACAGCAAAATTATATCACTTGGAGATTCAATATTCACACATTCCTCAGAATATAAGGTTGAATAATATTCTGGAAATGAATTATGTTATGGATAATTACCCATGCATGTGACTCTTTTACCGCATATACTAACAGTGTTCTTCAAAAAAGATTTATCACTATATTTGTTCTACTCCTTTGCTCTCAAACAGTGTAGTGAATGAATGTATTCAAACCCGTTAGAAAATCAGTACGATGCATCACATACAGTAAATATTTATGCCAAAGAGTGTATTTATTTTCAATCGTGTATTGAGCATTATGTTTCCTACTGTCGTAGAAAAGTTGACATATATTTCTTTTTTTTATTGCCGGAGATCTCATTTGTCAATGGCGGAGGCTTTGGAAATTCCGGTTCAACATTAAATTTTGTACAAATCGCTTTATAAAACATTTCCCTTGAAGAGCTTCTCATACATAAGGTGAAAGTTATTCAGTGTACTAACGAGCTTTCAAAAGCGTGCAAATGCTGTCACTAGGAAAAAGACGCTTTAGCATGCAAACGATCCCTAAAGCGCACTAATGGCGGTTTGAGATGCAAATTTTGACTTCGCCGCTTATACTAAAGCGAAACTTATTACCAGCAACATGAAAACGACTTGAATAGAACTGTAATGACGCTAAGCTCATTACAAAGTGTAACAAGTCGCCTTGAAGAGCATCATCAAAATCTAATCATGGCTTTTGAAGTGTCGCTATCATGCGATATATAGTCTCGGGATATATATGTATTGTGATAAAGTGTACTTTTTGAAATGTGATATATGAATTCCCAATTCCAAAATCATGAAGCGAGCTTGAATGTTTGTAAAGCAGCGATTTTGCTGAATGTATAGTTTCAGAGAGAATTGGAAAATAAAAATATAATTCATCTGATTATTATATTCCAGAACGATGTCAAATTTTGCTGATAAAAGATGCATAAATGATTGTTTATTTTACAGGTACTGGAATTTTTGAAAAACCCCACCTTCACCATTCAACTTCCGCTATTGAACTTGGAACTCCGCGGAAATAAAACTAGTTATGACGATCAGCATATAACAATGATTAATTTATATGTTTACCTCTGTACTCGGCCGGGGATCATAGAAATCCAAATTGCAATGAAAAGAGAAATGACCATACCTCACATGTACTGTATGTTTCTTCACACAATAACAACTTAAAATTACGATATAACAGTCAATTATCAATTATATGAATGATATTACCAATTTGCGTGAAAATTAGGGAATTTAGGATTCATTTGTAGAGGCAGTCTATTTCTCTTAGTGACTATTCATTGTGGATTGTGCTATGTGATGAAAAAAAAACGTATAAATTCGTGGTTTGGTAACAACTCAATAATGAAGCCACTTATTTCAGCGAGTTCTTTCACCTTCAAGTTCGATCGGTGAAAACTTTCACAAGCTAATGGTGCAGCAAAAGAAACCAAGCATAGCAATCTAAGCAAAAACTCCACACTGCGAGTACCATTAAAAGTGAGATCAGGCGAGGGTTTTTCTTTGCTTGAAAATGTTACTCAAACACTAAAGTTTGCGGAGCACTCCAAGTTTTGCAGGACTAATTTTTTGGGTGTGTGTTGCAGCGCAGCTCTGTGAAGGCATATTTATCTTAGGTCCGAAGTTGACCAAAGTTAGCAGCGAGTCAAGCCGGCACATCTATACGCTTTCAAGTCCGGCCTTAGTTACTGTTTGAGGACCCTGCTACCTTGGCAACTTCCCTTGGGTAAGAACTTCATGTTACGTTTTTAGCTTCTCTCTTCGTATGAAGTCTTCGCTTACCGTGATGAAGCTCCAAAGAATTTAGTAGAGACAGGCGACGGGTTTAATTTATGCTTTTTCCTTAGTTGTACGCCCGTGAAAAGATGCACGAACAGACGAGAATGCAAACAAGATGTATTTTATAGAGAAATTTAGCATAGACAAAAAGGTTAATTGCTTTTTCTTAGTAGTACGCTGGTGTAAAGACGCACAGACTGTGTTGAGGCTGCAATCAACGTATGTATGTCTTACACAGGGAATTTAATTGATTACTGATGTTTTTCTTATAGCTGCGCACTCATACAAAGACCACCACGTCTCGCCAAAGATGCAAACAACATACATCTTACAGAGAAATTTCACACCAGGAGAGATGTTAATTGATTCTTTTTAGCCCTAGTCTTCTTGCAGAGACAGGGAAACAGGGAAGAGGCAGCAAGAAACGTATATATATATATATATATATAGGAAAAAATGGAGGAACTTCCGGTACAAAATTGACATTCGTAAGGAGTATTAATATCTTCTGAGTTGTAAGTATTACTGCCCAAGCTATCGAACAACTATACGTTGATCGTCGTCAGGGGAACGAAATTTAGAAACGTTAGAGCTATCAATACTACCTAAGTATCCTACATACAAAAGCAAAATAAAATTAGATTAAAATCACTTCTTAAGTAATTCAAGAGTCCGAAGGTAAGCTTCTGGAAACTGGATGTGCTTGCTAATGTGTCTGTTAACAAAAAGTGTAAACGAAGTCCTGCTCAATGCTAAACTTTTGGTGGCAATGATATAAAGCTGTAAATGCAGTATATGGCACAGAATAGGTTCTTAGGATTAGAATAATCGATGTTTCTTACTTTAGTGGTTTTCGCAGAAATGGCTAGGGTGTGTATAACTTGTACTTCTTTAATGGAAAAACAGCAGTAATTTCCCGTAAATAATTTGTAGATTTCTAAGAACAACGCAGTTACAAAGGGGTGGAGTTTAAGGTATCTTGCTGCATAGTCGACGCCCTTAATTTGTTTTCTAAAGAGTAAACAAACTACAGTCAATTCTTCGTATTTTTCACACGCTGTTCATGTTTCCTATGCTTTTTTTTTATTGAGAACACTACGTAGGGCAAACCAACAATTTGACCGGGTGGCGTACTGCAAATCATGTCTAGATGTTACGAGTGTATTTTACTAAACTGACACGTGCATTATTAACGGTATTTACGCAACATATTCAGCTGGTGATTACAGTGTTCATGCAGGACTTGGTTTCGTGCTGCGGATGGAGGACGCATATGTGCAGGGTGCTTCGTTCACGCGAGCGTCTAATTATCACCATATTTGTCTTCATTTGCTGACGCTAAAAGGGGAGCTTGAACATGGGGTCCAGCTGTAGGTGGGTCCTGGCTGTAGAGAAAAGAGTTCCTATTGTATTAAACCTATCCTTAATTTTATAATTTATACTTCTTTTGTAGTATATGAGCTACTATCCAACTTTCTAGTATGTTCTGTTCATTTGTGAAATGAAGTTTGCTTTTCAACTACGGAACGTCGTAGTGTTATCGCAGTTTTTTTTAATTTCAGTGAGCTAAAATTTTATATAAAAAAACGGTTAAATGATAATATCTAACAATAACTTACCGCGCAATTTACAGTACATTTGGTTGGCAGACGAAACTGAGATTGAATAATAAACGAATTGTTGGAATTAGAGTCAAAGACAGAAAACCAGTGTATGCAAATAAAAGTGGAAAAATTATGAGTGGTTTACGATGCTTCTTGGTGTGGCATAGTTATACAACTGCCCTTGAAAAAATGAGATACACCGTCGGAAAGAGGAATGGGGGAAATAATTGTCAGGCTTTCAACAAAGCGTCCAGTTGTTATTGAAAACAACAGATATTTGGATCGAAGTTATAAAATTTAAATATTTACTGGACTCATTTTACTCAACTCTTTTTTACATATTTTTTACTGGACTCATTTCCAGAAATTTTGCTGGACTCAATTTAGAAAACGCATCTGAAAATTTAACAACTTGGTAACCTACACTGCGGAGAAAACGCTCTGGGCCTTTGCTGGTGCGAGCATTAGCAGCTTTAAGCAATCTATAAACAGATCTATTCTGTGATCCCTGATGTTTTCTTTCTTTCTTTTTTCGCTTGCTGGGCTGGTTGCGTGAGGCTTTGTTAACCTCATGGAATTTCCTCCGTTCTCACGTCACCAGTCTAGTGTATTTTAATGATAATAATACATTAATTTTTCATTTACTTTGTATATGAATGACGCTCAAGCGAAGCGAATGTGGCAGTGTGTGTCCGCACTTTGCACCCTGGCGTCAATGTCTGTTCGGGTCGGAGTGCTCAGTGCATGCCAGAGTTTCATCGTCTGACTTTCTGCTATTCTGCAGACTAAAGGTGTCAATGATAACTCCGCCCCTTTCTTATTACGCGTGAATCTAAACCAAAGCTTATCTATAAGAGTATCTCTTCCGGCCCTAAATAGTTCGGCTTTATCCACTGCTGCGAGTTTTCAGTTACTACATTTTTAAGTTGCCGCATTCGCTAACGAGGATATTGCAACAAAATTCTTACGGACAGCTGAAGCATGTGTACAAAATATGACAATATTTTCCTAGTGAAGAGAAACAGTGGTTTGAAAGGCAATAAATGGTTTTCTTAGGATATATTTTTCTGCATTTTTTACCGCTTCCGTAGAGTAAAATTTACTGAAAGAAATTGAGCCAGAGCACCATAGCGTCGATAATTATTGAACACGACGAAAACCTAGTTTGTACACAGAGCGTTGCACTTTCATTGTGGGCCGACCACTTGATGCTCTACGCCGATAACTGCAAGTCACAGGATGAAATTTTATGATGTGACAGACATGCAACATTGGCAATGCAATACGTCATGAAAATTATGTAATAAAATAGCACAGTATCATCTTTGGCGGACACGCACCCTGACGACAATCTTACACCTATAGCTAAAGGTGACTGTATCACAAGCTCTGTGGGACCTGAATATCCCACTTCTACTGTAGGTACATTTACCCAAAAAATAACAAGTGTAGCAGTGAAATGCTATCGTTGGAAAAAATTTAATAACAAAACTCCGATGATAGCTACAGATAACAGCACTAGAAGTTATAATGGGCTATAACAAAATTACAAGAGTTAACAATACAGCGCTATCGTGGGAAGAAATTTAGTAACAAACCTCGCTTGATAGCTACAGATAACAGCACCAGAAGTTACAATGGATCATGAATGCAATAATACATAGAGCATATCGCAGGGGCGAGGCAGGGACAAGTGCACCAATAGCTCTAACACCGCGAAATATTTGGCTGCGACACGCAAGTTTGATTGATCAGTAACGCTCCTCACGCATGCAGGACGTGGGGACCGCCGCTTGGTGGTAAGCACAGCTCCTCATACTTTGTGTCACTCGCCCAACTTGTTATGAAACAATTGCGGAAAGTTGGAGCTGGTATAGGGTGTGGCCAACAGCAAAGTATACAGTAAGTTAACTTAGAATAGGTTAGATTAGTCAAGAAGAGGCTATGTTAGCATAGTGCTAGCTAGTGGGCTGTGTGCTGAGAGTGATCTTGTGAATCTGTCGCCTAAGTGGAGGGTGACTTCCCTGTGTATGTTCTATAAGGTGTATAACAGCGAGAAATGTTGGTTGAATTCTTCTATTCCTGTTCTCAAGGTCTTTGGGAGAGACACACAGGAGCTGCGGCTAATGCGCACCCATTTACAGTAGAGATTGTTGGGTGGAGAACTTACCGGGTTTTCAGTCGGTGTTTCTATACACTGTTGTGTTTTGACTTGAAATTCGTTGCCAAAATTCGTGTTCGGTCCTGTGGATCTACAGGCGGTTAAATTAGCTGTTGATGGTTTTCCGATGGATTTTTCTTAGCAGGGTCCAGGCTTCTTGGTATTGTATAAAGCTTCATTCGAGTTTCATTACCTGTATGTGGAGGTCAGAGAGTGTGGTAATAATAATTCAATTCATTTAGAACAGCTAGGATGCTAATCTAACTTAGAGGTTCTTACATGCTACCTGAATCT
Source organism: Parhyale hawaiensis (assembly GCA_001587735.2). Lineage (NCBI taxonomy): Eukaryota > Metazoa > Arthropoda > Malacostraca > Amphipoda > Hyalidae > Parhyale > Parhyale hawaiensis. Next base: position 26,038,674 of record LQNS02276883.1, on the reverse strand, counting down.
CATGCAGGCGACATGCTATACTGGCACCGTAAAGATTTATAGTTGCTTGAGTTCTTCTTATGTTTATGCCATTTTTTTCAACGGGTGAGGGAAAGTAACTGAAAAGCAATACAAAGTTCATCAGAAGTACCAGCGAAAAATGAATGCAAATTTGGCACGAAAGAAACTTGTCAGAAGGCTTAATTTGCTTCACCAAAAATAAAGCACTGTGGTCACTGCTGAATTGCAACTCTCCTTACCATAGGATTGAGGAAACTTCTCTCATAGCAAAATATTAATAATTGGGCTCTTTAGACTTTCGTCCTTATTTCTAGTAGTTCATCTTTCGACTTGTTTTAGAAAATGATTCAGACACGAAAACGGGATTCACTACACTTCCATTTAGAGCACAATTCAAGCTCTCTTTTGTGGAAAAAGGATTGAGATCCTATAACTAGTGTTAACATTGTAACCTTTAAAAATGGAAGTTAACAAAATTCAATTCTGGCATTTGATGATTTTCTATTGCAATAATTGAAAAAAATGCCTCACAAGTAACCAAAGAAACATGCGAAGTTTACTGTAATGACTCAACGAAATACTTTGTTTTCTTCTCCAAAGTTCTAAAAATCCGTTTGTGTTCATCACTGATTGTATTAAAAACTATTCTTGAGTAAAAACGAAAAAATGCCAAATAAAAAACTACGTTTCGTCCATCAACAGTGGACACCTTCAGGTACAATTAAAAGCTGATATTTGAAACAAACAAAAGACAATAAAGTTTTATGTGATGCAGAACTTAGGCTTTAAGCCACACATAGTACAAAAACTGCTACGCTACATGTAGTCTTGGGCGCAGTTGCGAACAGACTGAGATGCTGCCCAGCAAGTGGTTGGTTGTTGGCCTCAGAGTGACGTCACAGATAGGAAATGGTGTGGCTGTTCTAGTTGAAAAGGTTGAGGAAGTTTGAGAATTTTCTAACAGGAAAGGTGTGGGTTTTCAACATGATAATGCAAGATCACACCCTTCTTTGGAAACTCGACAAAAATTTTGTAGCTTGATTGGAATGTATTAACCCACCCTCCATATTCACCAGATATTGTTCTCTTGGAATTTCACCAGCTTATTTTGGCCTTTAGAGAATAGTCTTGAGGTAGAAATTTCAAGTCCTTGAATGACTGAAAAAGATACCTTGATGAAGTTTCCTTGAAGCCACCACATTTCAGAGAAGAGGGTATTTGCAAGTTAAGGAAAGATTGCGAAGCATTGTGCATATCTGGTTGATTAAAATTGTAATGGTTTATATTTATTGACTATTTCTTTTCCTAAAAAACGGCTCGAATTTTCCGGGCAGCCAAATATTTCATCATTAAGTTAAATCGTTATACCGTCTATCATATGTTTGATATAAACAAACCTAATATATCAAACTTGAATGAGGTTAGGATTAGAGTTTCCGTTTATGAAATAATGAGATGATCTAACGAATCAAGTAAAATTAAACATTAGAAAATAATTATACAAATATCATGAAATGGTGTTTCCTTCACCACATCAAAGACTGAACGTTGATAATTATTATTATAAGGTTGTGGAGTATACTATTGAAATACATACTTCGATAAATGCTTTTTACATGCAATCGTAAACCAATTGCAGAGCTACGGTAGAGAAACAGCTCCTTAATGCCTCTATGGCGCTATTATTCCTGTAGGTGTCGATTAGGGAAGTAACTAACGCTGCAGTTGTTATCGCCAGTCCAGCATAACAGTGATAACCGTCCCATCGACCAGGCTCGCGATTGTTGTCGCTGCAGAGACAAACAGCTCCTAACTCCTGCAATCGATGGATTGTGTCGAGTCTTTCATAACAACTATTCTTGGCTCTCTCGCAGGCTCCATGAATATCATTACCGGGTAATTTCCCTCAAGTATATTCCTGTTGCATGGCCCTGTTCAGTGTTGGTAATTTGCCCAAACGAAAGGTTTCGCTAGGGTCGTCTTACTGCATTTTGTAGGCATTGTTTGAATATTTCGCAGTGACGGAATTTGTTTATGCTGTTCAATTTTATTCGTCCTAGTTGGATATAATGAGACGGAAAAAATAGTTAACTACATAGTTGAGTAGCATTTTGCTGCGGGTTGCTTAAGTCCTGTTTCAGATCTCCGTAGATTTTACAGATACATTATTTTCGGTTACAAAAGTGTACTAAGCAGTCAGCTATTCATTCTCTTTGTTCAGGAACACTGATTTCTTGATAAATGCTCCTCAATTTTCTCCATAATGTTTTGCACGTGCTTAATTAGAGCTTACACACAAGTAATTCATATCGCCAAACTTGTGCTCAGCTTCTGCTGACCTTAGAAACAGAGAAAAGTACTATGGTAATATCCTTACGGCAAGTAAGAAGACGTCCCAGGAACGTAGCGTGCATTTGATAGATTATTTTGCTGATGTGGTAGACAAGTTCCATGTGCCCCAGGTATCTCATTGCATCCGTAGCGTTCTGTCCTGCCTGCACCCGCTGCATTACCGCCTGCCGGAATCAGAAAACGTTCATTAATCTCCCTCCACAACATCCACTTTTGCTCCTGGCCAATTTTTACAATTAGAACCTGTCTCTTCCGCATTCTAATCAACCCCAGACTCCAGAAAATCTCGTTAGCGTTTTTGGCTTCTCATGAGCACTTGGGCTGCAATTAAGTCATTCCAGGCCGTCTCTCGTAAGATCAAAAACTGTTTCAAGAGCTCATCTGTCTCGGCTACATCGATACGGCGGTCAGATATTAAGCCATGAGAGATGATGCACGAGCCTTACCTTGGTGCTGCCTGAAGGAGGTTAGAGGCAAAGTGAGGCAACTCGCGCAATATCATTAAAGAAAGAAATCCCTGGTAACTTTAATTCATTATCTAGCCAAGTAGCTTTCATCGCATTTGACGGAGGATTACGTTCTGATATTTGAAATAAAGATGCTTTCAAGAAGCTCATTACGAAGAACATGTAATTCATGGCATGTTTCAAGCGAGGCTGTGTTTATGTAGGTATGATTATTGTGTGTAAATACGTTGCTGAATACATGCCATTAGAATAGATGCTGAACAGCAGGTTGGCCAAGCTTCCCTTTCTCAAAGATAAGTAAGTGCTAAGACTTCCGTTTATTCTCAACTGTTATCACTGCCTTTCTGCATAGGATATTCATGGACGTAAAACGGACATAACTTCCGGCAGTGGAATAAGCGTGCAGTATCATCAGTTGCAGCGGATTAGTTGTAAGAGGACACACTATTTTAGACGGGCTGGGGAAGTTATTTTGAACAAAGATATCTCGGGAAGGCTGAAGCATTTTGGAAGCTGATTTACGAGCTGTAGACAAGGGACCCGAAGCTGCCGAGGTCGCTGCACCATATCTTCCCTAGGCAATTTTTAGAACTACTGATTGTCTGTGGCCCAACAAGTTTCGAAGGAAGTGTATTTATATAGCAGAACAAAATACCCAGAAAGTCAGCTTTGTCACAAGTTGAGCTTCTAGAAAAATATGCGTTGCTCCCAAATTATTATAAAATTTTTTCGTTCGTATACATTCTTATACTGTAGGTTTCGCAAGATAGTTTTGTTCCAAATACGGCTATCTTTGCTATGTTTTTTTTTTTTTAATTTGGTCTTACATTGCTCAGACGTAAAAGAATGAGTTCTGCGATCCTAGTTTTGGTGTCGCCCTCGTTGGAGCGCTCATTTTACTAATTCTTCTCACATTCCTGCTCATGGATGGAAGCTTGAGACGCGGTCGGCCAAGGCCACCTAGAAAACTTACCTTGCAGTTCTTAGGGTACTGTTGACTTCTAAAGTTTTGGTCAACTATGCTGTGGAAGTAACTACCTAGTTAATTCTAAGATTCGTACTATCTGAAATGTGTATGACCTGGGGTTCACTGGGATCTTCCGATAAACACATGCGTTGTGTTTTTTGATTGTCTAGGTGGCATTGGTTCGGCTGGGTCGTCAACGTCGTTCGAAGCCAAGCCCACTCGACCTGACTTGTTTGAAACTTCAGACAGGTGCGGTAGCTCCAAGTCCGTTGATTATGGTTCCAGGCGTTGACTCCTAGTCAGTTATTTGAGACGAGGAACTTTCAGTCGGCTCAACATAATCGGGTTGTTTTGGCACCTACAACACGATTAAAAGCGACGAAGCCAAAGTACCTGCCTGCATTTACGGACAAGTCAGGTCTAGGGGGCTTGGCTTATATCGACTTTGATGACACAACCGAATGTACCCTTCTTGAGCTATTTTTGAGAGCTGTACCTTATAACAGAGCGTGAACAATGCAACAAGGCGCAATAACTCATATTGAAGCAATAATTGGATTTATTTTGCAAATTGGCACAGCTGTGGGCCTCGACCGCCGACGTTAACACGAGTGGCTGAGGTGAAACTTACATCAATAGTAGAGTCTTTGGTTAAATCCACAACCCTAGCTCGTGCAGCACAGCCCCCAAGCACCGAAGTCTGGCAGGCACTGTGTCCCGAGTTGCCTCTGAACGAAAATGGCCGTCGTAGCTCCGACACGCAGCTAGATATCCTCGCATTTGCTGTATAAATAGCTGACTGTGATGATGAGTTATAGTGTTACATTTATGTATATTAGTAGGTGCTGTTGTACATTGTGACTACAGCCATGACCACCGTGCTGCGAGTCCATCAGTCAATCTATAGCAAATAAATAATTTTTTTTTTGGTTATAGACTACATGTTTACAACATCAGAAAAACGTTGGTCATCTGTGCATCACTGCAGGAAAGCTATTGGATATAAGAAGTAGATGAATAACAAAACTAGAGAAGAACTGCGAGAGCGTAAACTTCTATCAAGCAGCGCGATGCCTACGAAAACGTCAAAATGGCCCTGAACGCGGGAATTCTCAAAGAACTTCTCCAAAATTGAATCATCTCTTCTTTGTGACTATCCTCGTATAATTCCTGAAGATTTCACAAAATTTTGTTCATAATTTTTCAATTTTGTTACTAGCAAGCGGACAAATAGATAGACAGACAGACGAACACCGGTAAAACCATAACCTCTTTGGTAAAGGTAAATATAGATGTGAGGGAAAACCATAAACAGAAGATTGAAATATTTTTAATTGCCAAATGTTGGCTGATTCGGGCCCAGGCACCTTGGCAGCTTAAAAATAAAATATCAGATTTTTAAAAATCGACATATTTATCCGGTAGTACATCATTGTGAAATTAAGTAGCTTGTTCCCAAAGTATTAGGCCTTGACGGTACTTTATTGATAGATAGGTCTTGTTTCGAAATACATGATAATATCATATATCATTTACGGTTTTCATCGCAGTGACTTTGTCTCCAGATATCAGTATCGCTTTTTTTAGCTCAAAACCAGAGTATTGTTCTCTCCTCTGACGAACGACAGCTTGTCAATAGAGAGTTCAAACGTTTTACGTTAATGTGGCCAGCGAGTAGCATTTCTGTGAGAAAATCCGAGATCACAATCAGAACTTCCGTAGAGAGAAAGTAATACAAATCATCCAGGTTGAAGAAATCCTCAACTGTCCTCTGCTTTAAAGTCTTCGTCCAGCCAGCAGTTCATATTGCAAAGATAAAGCACAAAAAGCAACTTGGGGAGCGATAATCAATCAAATCAGAAGCCCCACAGACAGAACAATCTGTGTCAGGGAAAATTATGGAGGCTGCTATGACTAACGAAGCCGTGGGTCGGGGCAATTTTTCTGAATGTCGACACTGCGTTCGTTCTTTGGCTGACTCTGTCTAAGGTGGTGTTAAACGATGGAAAACCTGCCAGGTGGTCGTGCTGCCACCATCTGTCTCTTGCTGCGCCGAGGCTCTGGGGTTGCCTGGAGGTTTTCGGTAGGGGGGCAACAAAACTTTCTTTGGGCAGTCGTTGCATCATGAAAAAATGGTACACTCATCATAAAATCATGCAGTTAAGTTCTTTATTGAAAAGGTCGATGCTACAATGAAGTTGTGTAGTTTTCAGTAGCCGGTTAAACAAAACTTTCCATTTTTGCAAGAGGAAGTTGCAATGACTATTTCTACTATGTTGCAATAATTTTTAGTGTTAGGAATTTGAAGTTAGGGTTACTATTTTACATACAGACCTCTTTAAGAGGGATTTGAAGGCATACATCAACCTTGTAGCTATTTATGTCAACCTATTTATTGATATCAACCCATCTCGAATTTAATTGTTTTAGGAGAGAATATTGTAAAGAGGGACTTGCACGACACCTTGCAAATCTTGCTACTATAAATAGCTACAAATTTAAGCTAGTTTGACTCTTACCTAAATTGATTTATTAAGAGAGAATATTATAAAGAGGGACTTGCACGGCATCTTGCAGAGCTTGTTTACATCGCTGGCCGACTCCATTTTACTGAGGCGGTCGCCGTCCCTCGCAGTATTTTGTTTGCCGCTGTCGTCTCGAGTTACCTGATATAATAAGCGATGCCCGACTAAGAGTAATCCAATAGGGAGGATTTCCATACTGCACTAAAATGCCTAACCTTGCGTGAATCGCCATGTGGAAATACGCGTGCGGCCCCCGCTGGGGAGGTAAAAGATGGCAAACCTAATCAGCAAGTCGAGGAGCTGGTGGTACACAAGTCATAGCTAGTGCGTGGGCATAGAATGATGATAAAAGTGAAGAATTAAATTAGTAAGCAAAAGAGTTGATGGTACACAAGACATAGGTTGTGCGTGTGCATTGAATAATAATAAAAGTAGAGAGGTAAATTATTTAAACAAAAGAGCGTATGTTAGACATGGCATAGGTTGTGTGCGCGCATAGAATGATGGTAAAAGTGGAGTATTAAGTTAGTTACCAAAAGAGTTTATGGTAAACAAGTCATAGGTTGTGTGCCTACATAGAATGCAGACAAAATTCGTACAGCAAGGGTAATAAGTATGTAGATGACTTTGAGGTACACAAGTTACAGTATACAGGTGTGTGCACAGAGTAAAGTAGGGTTGGTGATTTTTTTTATTTCTTGAAAAATCAATGATTTTTTATTTATTTGATTTTTTATTTTTTCATACTTTCTTATTAATATGAAATTATGCAATAATTCTTCACACTTCTTCTCCAGTGGGCAATAGATAATTCTTACCGATAAAACAAGTGCGTTCCTTGTGCTCAATATTTTCAGCACTCAGTGAAAAACGCAAACTATAAGGCAATGCAAAAAAATCATGTAGGTAACTACAAAATCTAGTGTAGTAAATGGTGGAGCAATAATTAACTTTCAGCCAAGCAGTTCGTGAGACAATAATGGTAAAATAGCTTTAAGCTTGGAGATGATAGTTAACTCAGTAATATATACGTGCAGATAGGCTAGGTAAATGATTTTTTCAGTTGTCTAACCAAATTTTTCCATGAGTGGTGAACAAGTTGAAGTTGCTTGATTGGGCGAAACTGTAAAAATAAAGCAAGCCTAATTAAACATGAAATTCATAGCATCTCGCTATGCAGCTGTGGGGACAACACTGAAAGGTATCGATGGCTAATGACACTTAAATATTTTGCAGCAGGAGTAGCATTAAATTATTTAAATACCATAAAAATTCAAGCATGCACTTTCTCTTGTTTTATTCAATCATTTGATAGTGTAATAATATTCCATGTCATGAAAAACTAAGAAAATAAAAAATAAATGAATAAAAAGTCCTGATTAAAAAAATTAATCGATTTAATCACTTGATCAATGCCAACCCTGGTTCAACTGCTTATCTACATTTGGTGTTTTTAATCAAATTATAAGCTTTAGCTAAAAGTTATTTACAAATGACAAGGATAATAGCTAAATTTCTGTACTCAGAAAGAAATTTGTACACAAACTCAAATATGTGCAACTGCGAACTAATAAGTGTTTAGCTACAGCATACTTGGCAAACTGAAAATAGAGTTTATTAGTTTCTCTTTAACTTTGATACTGAAATAGTATTTACCTACATAATGGTTCAATAGATGATAGATTAGATTTAATCCAAGCATTAAATTATTTAAGTACCATAAATAATTTAGACACATACACTCCCTTTTATTTTAATTTTCTAGCTAGCTAGCTATGTACAGGTTGTTGAATTCTATTAGGGGTAACCACTGGTGTGTTAAAAAGAAACTGGTGTTGTGTTGCATGAACGTTTAAAAGAGTTAGTCATTTGATGGTGTGAGTATTCCATTTCATGAAAAAATCAAATAAATAGAAAAAAACTAAAAAATGATGATTTTTTATAAAAATCAATCGATTTACAGGTAATCAGTTGATTAAATCAATTTGATTTAAAGAGTGCCAACCCTGATAAATGTTCATAAGAGTTAATCATTTAATAGTGTAAAATATTTCATTTCGAGGAACAATGAAATATATACATAAAAATCATGGTTTGAAAAAGAGAAATTGATATAATCAATGCCACCCCTGCTGTAATGGTAGCTACCTAGATAGGGGCTCATTTAATGATAGATTAGAATAAATCAGAGCATTAAAGAATATAATAATCATAAAAATTTTAGCCTGCGCTTCCTCTTGTTCTAATTATGTAGGTAGCTATATAGAGGTACCTATAGGTTGTTGAGCTCTATTTAGGAGAATCTTAGGCATCTCGAAAGATAGAACTGGTGTTGTGTTGCATAAATGCTCATAGGAGTTGATCATTTGATAGTGTAAAAATACCCCATTTCATGAAAAAAAATTTAAAAAAATCCAATAAATCATAAATCATGATCTTTTTATGAAAAAAATCAATGCCAACCCCGGAATAAAGGTGCACACGTAAGCTTTGGATGCATGATTTATGTTTGCAGAATTTCTAATGGCCTCAATATTCAAACAAAATATAATCATAGTTTGTCAAAATGATGAATATTGATGATCTTCAACTCCAGCTACTGAACTGTAGTAAATTTCGTGTGTTTGGTGAAAGGGCCGCCTTCAGCTAACTGCCTTAGCGATCGATGCTTCATTACTTGTTTCAGCATGAACTGCACATCATAGAAAGCAGTTATCTTTGTATCAGCACAACAGCTTGGCAAACAACTGTATTAATTGCACTAAAAAAATGTAATCACACAAATTTCTTTTATCAACACGTACAGTCACTTGTCAAGCGAATATAGTTGTAAGAAGCACGAATATTTTCAACAGGCTAGTGAACCTTCTCTTACAATATTATTGCTCTAACTACTTCAGCAATAGTTACAGTAGCTGTTACGTTACCAACATAAATTTTGCTTCGGACTAACTTATTCATGTAGATTATTTGTACGTCAGCGCACGTGCTGTACAAAGAAAGTCATTAAGAAACACGGGTGTAATCAGTATATGCAGTAGCAGACATTAGGTTAATGAGAATACTACTTTAACAAGACCTGTTCTTTTATTTAGCTTCTCAGCAGGCATTATGATTTGACATCCGAGCAAAATAANTCATTAAGAAACACGGGTGTAATCAGTATATGCAGTAGCAGACATTAGGTTAATGAGAATACTACTTTAACAAGACCTGTTCTTTTATTTAGCTTCTCAGCAGGCATTATGATTTGACATCCGAGCAAAATAAAACTGTACTTTGAACAGCGCAGTAAGCTCAGGAAACAATTTATACACATAAAAATAGGAATATTCTACCTAGAATCAATACATAGAACTTTTCGTTGATGAGAAGATTGTTTCATCGATGACTGTCAGTAGCTTTCAGCTACAATGCTGTTCCAGAGCAACACAGTTGATCAGTGCATTTATGTATAAGGCGAGTAAAAATCTAAGAAAGTGATAAAAAAAAATAGTAATCAAAATAGTAATATCAATGAGGTACTAGACTTCCAATAATTGTAGACAAGATTAATTTAACGAATCTCAATTTTAACTCTGCTTCAGCACATCACAGTCTATTTATCAGCGCAGTTAGCCTGGCAAGCAAATAATAAAAAAAAAACGTGAATTTAATCAATACATTAGTTCACCTGCCGTTGATGAAGACGCGAATGGGAAAAATTGCTACCGTGTCGAGCATCTTCATCGGCGCACCACTGCAATTTTCCAGAACAAATTGCCCCGCGTGGCGTAAATCAGCGACAGGAGCTGGCGAATGGTTTTTATCGATGTTGCGATCACCGTTGTATCATGGTTACGAGGAGAACGTTATGTAAACACTGTTCGCCCTCATNTCGAGCATCTTCATCGGCGCGCCACTGCAATTTTCCAGAACAAATTGCCCCGCGTGGCGTAAATCAGCGACAGGAGCTGGCGAATGGTTTTTATCGATGTTGCGATCACCGTTGTATCATGGTTACGAGGAGAACGTTATGTAAACACAGTTCGCCCTCATTCACTGCATGGTCTGGCTGCAGGGCTTCGTGCTAAAGGCAGCAGGCCTTGCTGTTTTACCTTGTAAAATCGTTTATTTTTACGACGTGTATTTATGGAGGGTGATGGGCAGCGTGAAGCCGAGCTAATATCACACTATTAGACGTCATCAATGCTGTTTTTCAAACTGATGAATGAGGGTTGGTGCATCAAGAGTAGCAGCTTGCAGTTTATATTTCAAAATCGTCCGATTTTTAGGAGATAGGCAGCACGAAACCGCTTTAAAAGTCAAGAATGCAGAGGTGTCAATTGCAAAAACTGCCCTTTGTAGTACGAGGTGGATTGGCACGAAGTTTAAAATCATCACATTGCTGGATTAAACGCGAAAAGTTCGTGAACTACACACTGTACTGAGAAAAGGAACGACGAGAAGATAAAAAGTTTTCACGACATTTTGGAATTAAACGCGCACATTCAGGGACGACACACTGCCTTGACTGGAACCACGGCTAACATTTTTACGACATCTCAACATCGAGGCGAAACTTTCTCAAGGACACCACTCAGCTGCTTTGAAGGACGGGTCTCTCTTGAAGGTTAAGCTTATGCTACATTTCGGGATCAAACGTAGAAAATTTTAGGATACACATTGCATAGGCTAATATCTATATTTTTTGACGTTTCAGGCTTAATCACCCTAAATTTTGAAAGTGCACGCTGCACTGCGCACAGGTCGACTCGAAGGTTAGCGTTTTGACAACATTTTTAGACGAGATGGGTGAATTTCAAAGACCGAACACAGCATTGCAAGTTGGATCGACACTAAAGTCACTCTTTACTCATCTCAAACGTGTTCGACCAGATAAACCAAGGAGCTTTAATAGATTTCATTCAACCTCCTTGAGGTGAACGAATATACGATGTGTGAATCAACTGTTTTTGCCACTGTACCCGTAGCCGCGTCTCTGCCCAATGAACAGCGATGTCGTACGTCTCCTGGCGGCTCTGCCCCAGAGTGCTCCAAGCTCTAAATATTCATTACTATCTCTAAGAATCGAACCCGAGGCTACTGTACGAGACGTAAACTCTTTGACCACTCGGCCACAGAAAAGGGTTTACTAAATAAGTTGTTACCCTGTAAAAAAATACGTAAATCGTTCGTGGTATCACTTGTCTGGTATTGCGTAGATAGCAGCCATATTTATTGTTGATATGTCTCAAGACTTGTTAAGTAAACACAAATTCTCCGTTTAAGTAAACATAATTTTTTCCAGTTTTCCACTAGAGTTATGGAAAACCAATGGCGCGTGCACGTTTCATACACTTATGTACTGCATTAAATACTCGGACACACAACAGCATTCGGTACGTTAATCTCAATACAACACAACTTAGGTCACAGAAACATGAAAAACGCTAACCGTAATAGAAAATGCGGTAACCGTAAGAGCTTCCTGATTTTTAGGGGGATTTTCAGGTTGTGATTGCGACATGCATTTGAGGGGCGGATAATACTGGTGTTATCCACGACCTTTTGAGTTATGATTACAACAGGACTCTGAACGTGATAAAAGTGAAGGGGGTGGTAAGAGCTTTGCACTGTGCTATAAGAATTATCGCAATCTGTTTACGGCAAACTCTCACAGAAATTCTTGACATTAAAGGAGCAAGCGTTGCTATACGCAGTCTTGTCAACTAAGAAACCATGTAACTAAGGTTTCGTTCGTTTAGCTCGTTCAAGCCGATTTATCCCAAGCTTACTCGTCAGACAAGAGCGTTGGCTTCGCCAACTTCCAGGCATTACAAGTAACCCAAGAAAGCCTGACACTGCTGGAAATTCTATTTTATGGAGCATGATTGATTTATGGCCGTCTTAGGTGTAGCAGCAACCTTGGGTGCTGAACCGATGACAGTGGAGGTGGCGGGATCGAGTACAACCCATTATGGCACTCGGAATCAGCGGTTGCTTGGTATGCACAACTACCGTGGGGGATTAGGCATAATTTATAAATCCTTGCCTAGAAATGATATGGTAGGGGGGGGGGCGGGGGTTGTTGAACCTTCCGTCGATAGCGCCATGATTTTTAACGACCTGTTTTCGACCGTAGCTATACTTACACTTCTGATGCCAATTAGCCTATATCGCAGCTCAAAACAGTGAGTGTGGGTTTCCCAGCGCTGGGGGTTACAATTACCTTACTGATTCGAGGTTAACGCATAACATTCAAATTACCGGAGGCACCAGACTGTTGTTGCGGGCGAGTGTGCCGGGCTTAGATCGAATTTTATGAGCCAATCGAGAGAGGCCTCAGTCACTGAGTAGTTACTTTAATTCATAGAATTTAATTTTTGCCTGTCTCAGGCGCAATCAATTTGCAAGTAATATCTGACTCTCTAACCCACGTAACGATACCGGCTTTCAGAATTGTAGTTCCGAACAGCTTAAGGCTAATGAGATTAAATTATTTCAACACAGGCTGACCAAATTGAAGAGGCAGTATACTTTCAGGAGTTTTATATCCTGTTCTTGTAGGGCCAGTCACACGATGGCCTTCTGTCGCACGTTCGCCCTTCCCCGCGTCTGGATGCGCAATTAAATTAAATTTAACTGCATCTGCTTCAACACAAACAGAACAAGACGTTGTTTTTTATGTTCTTGTTCACTGCAGAATTGAAGAGATGAAAGAAACTCAACCAGTGACACTTGATAAGCCACGTGACATGACGGTTAACGTTTTGGCAAATATTCCGGTAATAGCAAGTACACAGAGATGTATGAAATGAGTTTGATAAATAAACGTAGAGCAAAGGACAGGCTTTTATGTTATACAATTACTATCAGCAATACAAGATTTTATTTTTTAGCTTATTCCCAATAACCACCTATTCATGTAGAGAACATAGGCGACGCACCCTACAAAAATACAAGTATGTGTAACATCACAAATCCCACAAAAGGTTATTAAGATTCTACAGAAACTAAACAACAGCCTTGAGTAAATAATTCTAGCGCAAATGTTGCCCGAGTTCCTGGTAGGTAACTGAAGCGTTTCAATAACAAGACTGCGTCGAGCAAGCCTCACTGGTGTTTTATCCTGAAACAAATGATGAAAACGGGAAAAACTTGGCGTACGTTGAACGCCAGGCTCTGTAATGCATTGTTTTCCATCACAAATCAATAGAATTTTGTATTGTATTAATGTTATCAACGTGCTTACTCGCCGTCGTACCGTGTTATGTTCTTGGAAGTTAGCAGAGCCTACAGTTGTCAAAACAGACAAGACACAATAATAAATACTAATTTATAATTGTCTGAATAGAACTATGTGTGCACCCACGCGTCACTCTACACTACATGCCTGATGGGTGAATATGTGTCAGCTATGTGGATCTATGATACATAGGGTACTGGATAACCATTAAAATGCGATAAGATTGGACCTCCCGTTGTTGATGGTGCCACGAAGTCTCCTGGAATGTGCATCTCTTCTACTAGCGATTGATTTATAGATCTGACCTTTCTTAGAACCTGCCGTAATCTTTGACCAGCATTCCTGTGAAAATCCTAGCCTTGTTGCAATCAGGTGTAAAAGGTAAAGTCAGCTTGACCGCACCCTCTACTGGGAAACTCACGCCACACTGCATCGTGCTGGACATATTGACCAACAGGCCCAAGAGGAGATTACGGCAACAGTCGATCACGAATTGTCAGGAGCTATGGCTCCATCGCTGTACGACTCTTATGCAACGACCAGTGCTTCCCCGACTCTACAGATTTCTGGAAAAGGTCAGTATCTTTACGGCAGTTGTGCAGATAAGAAATGCTGACTAAGCATCTCAAGAGCTGCACGAGCTTTCTTTCCTGTGTCAGACTGATGAATTTTTTATTTCTTTTTATTTTTGTGGTAATTTTCATTATTACCACAGATACATTTTGGAGTAAATACACATGTTGCTCCTGATGGCGGCTGAAGTAAATTCATGCCGGAAGCTTGGACAAATAAAAAATCTTCTGCCATGAAGAAGTTTTTCTTTGACAATGGAAAAACTGGAAAAAGGCTTCGACATATCGTGCAAATGAAGAATAAAGCCTATAGTTATTGGCAAGAGAAGCGCAAAATTTGTCGAAGCATGTTGGCGACGGTACAGTTTACGTCGTCGTGCCTTACGATCAGTATCATGTGCCGACATAAGCTATAGGATCTTTTTTTCTTTTTACGAATACTTGCTAAAGTATCTTCAGTGTTTTACAATCGTGCATTTTATAAGTTAAATAACTGTCCTGACGGTAAGGATATAAAACTTTTGCCTCTTATTTGTAATTTTTCAAAATCCCAACAAATGTATTCTGACTCTTGCTTTTAAAGGAAACCGTTCTACTGAAATATGCACTATGCTAGGCATTTTATGAGGAAATAGTTATTTTCCTTTTGGTTCTCCATGCACGTCGCATAAACATACGGCTGAGCTCTTTTGTGATAGAATCGCGGCACAGTGAAAGGTGCGTCATAAATATCTCAACGGTAGGGAATTCTCTAAATGCTGGCAAAAGTGCTCACTTTATTTAAAATAGTACTGTTGTGTATGGCTAAATACTCCACATTCAGCCATATATATGTAGGTACTTGCTGGCACCCGTCACGTTCGCAAAAACTTCGTGAAAAAAAAAAAAAAATTGTACCTAATTAACCTACGAAAAAATTCTGCACGTAAAGTGAATTGGTACCACTGCCATAGTATAGTAGTTCATATTGTATTTAGTGAATTTATTGACTACTAATTCATCATTTATGACGCCGCTGCGATAGTATTTAGGGCCAGAAATTATTTTACAAACAATGTACCAAACGAGTCATATAATGTATGACAGTACTTGATACCCTGTCAGTCCAGAGTGTAATTTGCAAACGAATAGACAATGGAGTGCATCCAACGTGACACTTCTGCAATATATACAAGTTCTATCAAATAAATTTCATTTACATAGACTAAGAAGGACATAAAATTTGTAGTATTTTGCTTCAGAGTGAATTTGCAAACTTATAAGTTAGGAATCTCTTCATGCGTAACGCTGTTGGTATTCACGTTAGTCCAAGACTTCTTCACAAAAGTTGTACGCTATAAACCCGATTGTAGATGATAGTACATACATACACAGGCTTTCTAGATTGACTTTTATTAGCTGGTAGGTTACGAAGTACGTCATATATGTATATCGCCACTGGTATAGCGTGTTAGCCCAAACTGTATCAAGAAGTTGAATCCCATAATGGCCCGTGGGAAGGTGAGGAGCTCTATGAGCCAATTCGTCTTCCCGACAACAAAATTAGAGGCGGATGACATCGTAGCTGCAGTGAATCCTGAAACCAAGTAGAGGTGCAACACTTTAGTCATTTAGCTTTGCCCAAAGGTCACGCCATGTTGTACCTCACCTTTGGAAGGCGATTTGGACAAGTGCAGTAACTCCCACGGGAATCGCTCCTCTTCCTGTGGCTACATTTATTGCGTTAAGTACCCTAGTCAAAACATCCCCTCAGTTTTAAGCCGTGTTCTTGGGCCAGACTATGCGTGCCAGCTCTTCAGCACAGACACGTCATTTACATGCTGCATCGGTCTTTTAAATGGCCGCAGTTTCGTGAAGACGTCTACTAAACGGCTCATCTTTCGCTTCACGTATTCTTTCATGATTTGATACAACAAGACTCCTTATTCTAGCACCCATTCTGCCAGTCGGCTTTTCCGTAGCAAGAAGAATCCAACTGCAATATGAGCCTTGCTGCTTGGTTGGCAGCTCGCTACGTCCCGATGTGAAGAATTAGATCGGTGAAAATTTATCTGTTGCGCGCCAAGATGGCCTGCGGCCCTGCCAAATTTTTGACATCTCGGAACTGAAAACGTTTAAGCACATCTAGATACTAGGTTGCGCTTCCTTTCCGCTGGGTTTTTTTGCTCAGATCATAATGTACAAGTTGAACAGCTGCTAAACAAAGAAATAGGGAAGGATTACTGCTGAGAAGAGAACCACTAGGAGTCCGTAGAGCACAGGGTCTAATTGAAGTACGCGTTTTAGATCGCCATCGAACGACGGTGAGAGCTACTATAGTGTCTACTGTATGCAGTAGTAGAGGTTACCTCAGGAAAGCTTATCATAACAGTTATACTACATACTGCGGCTAAAAAATTAAGCAATTTTCACTTTACTACATAAATAACTCTGATATGAAAAATATGCAAGTCTTAATACTGCAGTTTTTATATGGAACTGCGGAAAGCAGGCGGTACAAAATTTGTTTAATCTCACATATTTACCAAATATCGCATACTATTATTAATTTACGTGTTTAGATCTTGTAGAAGATAACAATCATTCTCTCGAACATGGTGGCAGTACATTTTGTTCTTCAGAATTCAATGTAGTGCAGCATTAAAGCTGAAGCTCTCGTAGTCTATCAAAATAGGTCTCTAGGTCCAAGCTTCTCCGCCGACAGAATTTGCCGTTGTTTACTGAAGAGGTCGAGAAAAGTTTCGCAGAAGCCGTTAAAAAATACATCCTTTGGCTAATGAGGTGTTATGAGAGGCACTTCGCACTGAACAAAGACTTGGCGCAATAATGAGACGCTGATTAATGATGCTCGAATTACAAAGGCAAAATAAATGAAGGTGCAACTACGCCCCGGCCGGCTGTCTCAACGCATCTGGGGTAATTGTTGCAGAATGAGGAATTTAGATTTACGAGTATAGTGTTGGCTTCAGAAGTTCACTAGGAGGTAAGAATCACATTTGGTCCAAAGCTTGACAAAAATTTAAGTTTGGACTTTTTGATGTTGATTTCAGAAGTTGCCAAGGAATCAAAAATCATAATTAGTCCAAAGCTTGACTAAGATTCAAATTTAGATATTTATTGTAGGCTTCAGAAGTTGGCAAGTAGCTGAAAATTCAATTTAGTCACAGTTTGGTTAAACGTTGAATTTAGATTTACAATGTTGGCTTAACAGTTGACAAGGAGAAAAAAATCATATCTAGTCACAAACGTGACTAAGAATCGAGCATAGGTTCATAATGTTGGTTTGAGAAGATGTCTAGGAGTTTGAATAGTAATTTTTGATCCAAAACTCAAGTAATATATTAGATCTGAAATAAGTTTAAAAGTTGACTGGTTAGCTAGTGGCTCTATTCATGCAGCAGGAAGGATTCTGCAAAGAAGTGCTAGGCTTGACAGCCCAAGTTCAAGGAACGCTGGTACTGTATCAAGATTTTAAGGTACATATAGGTTCTGAAGTTATGGGTAAAACATGAGTCTTCTAGCAGTTTTCTTGTTAAAGAACAACAGTTCCAGCAATGAAAAGCAAAGGTCTCCTCCTTGATAACCCAACTGGAGTACCTCTCATCTAGAATCAAGATATTGAAGAACATTAATCAAACTTCAGAGTGGAAGAGAAAAATTTGCTGGAAATGCGAGGGACTTTCTTGATATCTCAAGTTACAGAGTTACGAGTATTTTCATTATTATATACATTAATATCCTAGAAGTCTCATATCTCAGAGCCTTCTTTAAAACTTGTCTCAAAGCAATATTGTTTTCGTATGAGAGAGAAGAACGTCTCTGCTTTAAAATGAAACGCCTTTCCTGATTTCCACATTTACAGGACTATTCTTCTTGCATATTGGTACTCAATATACATTATTCAGAGCTAAGTTTAAAACAAGGCTCACACGCAGAGGTACCGTTTTCGTGGGAGAAAAACGTTTCTGCGCGGCAATACAAGGCCTTTCCTGATATCCTAAGTCGCAGGACTAGCGTCCCCGCATCAAGATTCCCAAGAACAGTCGACTTGAAATCGAGGATATTTGGTCTCTGCTGAACATGCTCGAGATTCCTGGCCGGCAGAAGGGACCGACCCGTCGATTTGTTGCTGTCACTTCGGGCATTTTTCCTT
>LQNS02276883.1:25996183-26012169 GCA_001587735.2 Parhyale hawaiensis | reverse complement strand
ATGCTCGAGCTACTGCACTTTCTGTGCGCGCATCACTTAGAAAAGTATTTAGATACTATTTGATTTCCTTTCAAACATGGTATTCGAGATGCTCAATCTCGAATGGTGTTCTCGTTCCTGTCGTGTATAATCTACATTTCGCCTGTGTTTCCCTAAGCTGAATTTCTTCGTGGAGTTAAAACTTCACGCTGAGTAGAGGATGAACCATCTTCAGTTCCTATTGACGCTATTATTGGTTCTACTGCTGGTATCTACAATGCAAAGGGAACTGAGCATTTCTGGGAAATTATTTTGATTTAAGTATATTTTCCTGGTGCTACTTGACCAATTTCAACCCTCTTTGAACAAATATACGGGCTTTTAGTTGCAGAAGGGAAATTACTTTGCTCTCGTAAACTCATGATGACACGACTTTCGGTGATTTAATGGAAGATCAAGCCTACAGGGTATGCGGCATACCTATATTGCAGCAACACCCGTACCGCAAACAAGAATTATAAAAATCTCCATAACTGTTGTTATTTTTATGTCTGGGTATTCTAGAATAGGTAAGAGATTTACTGTATGACTTGGAACATACTATCACACTACGTATATATAATACAGGTTTCAGACATCAATAAAGAATTATACTTTTGCTCAGTGGGAGTTCCACAAGTTCTAGTTAATTTAGGACTAGAGGGACCCGTGGAAATTTCACGTTTAATCAATGTTCGCACTTTTTATAATGAAGTAATTCTAACCTGCGCTATTATAACTCACTTTAGGTCGACCTGATGCAGCTCCTCAATCTCATCTAACCTACCCATAAATAGCGCTTGTTCCTTCATTTTTCCGAACTGTCTAACTTCAAGTCTGCCGCACTCCGACGTTATTCCCTATCCTTCTCATTACGTTGCCCTGTACGCATCTTCGACTTGTTTTATATTACTGTATTAAAAAACTGCTTAAACTCTGAGCCGCGGTAGCTATGCTGCTACAGCGAGGGCCACATGCTTAGTTTAGACTCTCTCTTTGGATTTCTATTGAGTTTCAATTCGCAACTGTACATATTTGGAATCCATGTGTCTCAATAGATTCAACCGTTATCACGCACACAGAAACATCTGTTCCCAGAACGTGAAGCGCTCCCGTGTTTCGACTCGTATGCGGCAGGCTTAAAGTAGCCCGTGTATACTAATTCGTTGCAAGTCTATCCCTAATAGCGTGGGCACATTATTGTAAAAATTGCTCAGTCGCTCAACTTTTCGCTTCCGCCGTCACGTTGTCGTGATGAGTGCTAATAGCGCTTAAATTTCAGGCTAAAACTATGCGTCATTGCAACTTTAAACTAACTCAGAAGTTGGAGGTATTCTCAAAACTTGACCATTGGTGCTTGTTATAACGCACAAACTGCAAGAAACGAGTCATGCATTAGATATTGTTTTTAGTGGCATAGCAATGTCCAAGCCGAAGTCGTGTGCGCTGCGATGCAATCGGATACAGAATTGCGTAAGAATACAACTTTTGGGCACGTGTGCGCGTGCCCTAAGTTACCCTACATGGACAACATATCTAAACACTATATCACCGGTGGATGTCGTGAAGATCCTTGTACATCATGATGGAGACATAAAAACAGAATGAAACATATATAGCAGTTTCACTCTTTTGAGGTACTTTTCACATTGCTTTTCTTCTATATTTACACGTCTTCACTAACCTTTCTTCTCGTCGTGTGAAGTTAATATTACTTAAATTTTCACGGTTTTAACATTTCCATGTTTCATCGATGTATATGATGACTTCAATTCTACTGCGGGACTTATGGCTGCTTTACACTTGATGTGCGATAGCCTGCCCCCATAGTACAACAGTTAGCCCATTTTTAAATTAATAAATTCATGTCAGCTTATGTAATTTCTTGAAACATCGCAATTTCACTTTAAAAATGGAGTTTAGAATGAAGCAATTCAGAACACTCGGTTTGAACCGTATCATGGCTACTAATTTTCCCCTATTTGAATCCGTATGCGACCTCAATTAAGTGAATTTTACAAGATTTAAGATCGATAGCATGGTATGTATGATACGTGTAAAATGAACTTCATGTCTTTTCATCAAAACTGACTGAAGCCTGTTGTAATTAGAATTTTCTGGTGTTATGCGATGTATCCTCGTATTACTCGTTCAGTGTTACTTTAAATGGAAGTGAATGAGACAGGATTTCTCAAAGCGCAAGCCCCAATATGTAAACACAGATGTTTATTCATAAGTATTGCTATTAATGACGACATAGCCCTAAAAGTTTGGTAAAATGTCTCTGCAGATTCAATAAGAAATTGAATGAATTACACCAAGGGAAGGATTTTCTCCATAAATCTAATGAACCAACTGCGTGGGATTTCAGAACGTAGACAAACAAGCAACCGCAATCGAAATATCTAATCACTAGGTTAAATAATGAAATATTCGGTTTATTATTCACGATTAAAACTAGAAAAAAATAATAATATTTGTTACGCATATCTATGAAAAATACGTCTTCGTAGGCAACAAAACGTTATTACAGATATTTTTATTCGATGCATATGTGGCGAGACTGGCAACTGCACGGTGTTAGGCAGCTAGCAACCCACCGTTTTCGCAGGGTAGCGAATTTGCCTAACACCGGGTAACACTGGCGTGTCTCCTTGACGAAAGATGGCTCAATGCGACTCGGTTTGTGGAGACGGAGTAACACTCTAGGTAACACCGAGTTACTCAGAGTCACCCGGAGCGCTGATCACAACAGGCCTCTGAAAGTTTCATCAACAGCGAGCCCAAAGGAAACAGCTATGGTTGAACTTCCTTCCAGTAAATATCAGAACTTCTTGTCAGTTGAAATTGGCCCTATTTTATTCTGAAAAGCGTAGCGTGAAGACACATGGACGGACGGATGGATGTACAGAGGGATGGAGCCTCAAGCAGAATTATTATAATACAGATCTATAACGCACCTTTTTAATATTATTACAGAGATACCGAGCGTGTAAACGATATTTAGCACCGTATAAGATGGTGCTCTGGGACTAATTTATTTTTAGGGAAGTGTAGTGGAAAAAGCTGTTTGGTGGTAATTTCGATTGAGAGCAAAAGAAACTGTTCCGTGAACCTGGAAGGGTTGTCGAATAACGGATTAGCGTATTAGTTGCGGCGATGACAAGTGCTGAAGTTTGTGTTACAGGTCTTTCGGTTTCGAATATTAGCACAGGTTAATTTAATTACAAAATTTTTTATAAATCAACTGAAAAAATAACTGAACTTTAATGCCTGTGAAAAAAGAAATCGATTTACAAGGTACCAGTAAACGTAGAAAATGTGCTCATGCACTGCAAATACAAGTAAATTACCTAGCTGAACAACTATTTTTATACGATTTCGTAATTAATATTATAATATGTTACTGTTATTGCAGCCCACCCAAGCAACATGAAGGGTATAAAACGGGTATACAGTGCTATATAAATTTATAGCATCATTTATTTCTTAGCATAGAGTTATAGCAATATTGGTCTTACATGTCAACAAAACTACGGACAAATGAATAAGAAGAATTGTAAATACTGATATGGTTCCGATTACAAATGCCACTTAATAAACGAATTATTATTGTTGCAGTCATCTACTTTCGACAACCGACAAAAAACAAACTAGAAGGATTTCTAGTGCCGTATGGTAGGTCGGTAGGTGCGTAGGTAGTCTTTCAGCCATCTTTGCCATTTATACAATCATATATCGCAGCTCCCAGTGCCAACGGAGGAAACTTCAGAAGCCCAAAGGTCTTCATTAATCATTTGAAAAGCTCGAGTCCGCACGCAGGATGTCTATTTAAGTGCACATCAAGCTGTCAGTGTCGGATTTCCCATGCGTAAATTACCGGCAATTTAGTGAGCTGCAAATATCCTCATCATGAAAAAGCTCCGATTAACACTACCGTATCAACTTCAAAGAGAAACAGCACTCGCAGTTCCCTTAGCGACTGCGCGTTTCGTGTACTGGTATAAAAATAAGGGCAGCAGCACCGTACAACCTGCTGATAAATGACTCCTCTGAAGTTGATGAACGAGTTGACTGAACTCCTGTAGCTCGAGGACCGTTAGTTCCACCTGATAAGAATTTCAGTTCTCATTGATTATGAGAAAGACTCGCGCTTGGCGAGTGCAAGGCAACACAGCTTTGCTGATATCAGGGAAATGAGCGAGAGATACGGTGAATGCGTGCTTGTGTAGTAGTGGTATGAAAGTTATGGGAAATTACTGGTTTTGTGTATAGAAGAAATCAAAAGTAGATGAAGCATGTATTAAAAAAACTCAAATAATGAAACTACAAAAACACAAGTGCCGTACTACCTGCTGATGAATGGTGCCGCAGAAGATGTTGGGCCAAATTGGCTGAACTTCAGCAGCTTCAGGACCGTTAGCTCCAACTGAAAGTAATTTCAGTTTTCATTGATAATGAAAACCACTCAGACTGTTTCCAGCACAGTTACGTCTATGCAGGAAATTTATTAGGCAACAACGCTCGTATTTAGGGTCAATATTTAGTACAAATATTCAGCAATGAAGCTCAGTCGATGAGCAAAATTACATAAAAGTGAAGGGCATGCATCCAGAATAAAATAAAATAGAAAGCAATAAGTAGGAAGAGATGGTAAAAAGTTCTTAGACTTGGAAGAAAATCTTCATGTGGGTTTTAGGTACTCCTGGGAACGTGAAACTGTGCTACCCTACCCAAGTGTGATGATATTCTCTAAGCTTTGACTGACCATCTGTAATCTGTACTGGCACTAAAATCACTGGAACTCTGCAAATTTAAGTTTCTGTAAGTCCGCTGTGAGTGAGTGTATAGTAAGTGCGTATTGTGTTACGTTAGAATCAGATAAAATGAATGCTAGATCATTGTTCGTATTTGAATTGGAGCGTGATGAATCGATGTTAAGTGATCTTCACAAAAAAAAAAAAAAGAAAATCAGGCTAGGAGCTCATTGTTGTCAGCGTTTCCCATCATCTGGAGGGTGCCGCAGATCGCCACGCATCGGCCATTGGCTAGCTATGGTACGCTCACGTGGAATCAACATTATTGGTTCGGTAATCTTTGTTTGTGCAAAATTTTGTGGGAACTGTTTGAATAAAACTGTAACGAGTAGTGTCCATTGTATGAAAATAGGAAAGGTTCTCTTAATTAGCTGAAACTGAGACGCAGAATGTCTAAGCCTGTGTCATATGCAACTGACAATTTTTTAGATTGTATTACTTTATGTTATATATAAAATTCGGAACCATAACTCCAAGCAATGAATTTAATAAAAGCTTACAGGCCTCGCCTCATTAGCATATATATCAAGAGTTCAGAATATTAATAAACTGCAATCCAAGGGTCTACATAACTTGCTCTCATTTGGTTTACAAGTCCTCATGTCGGGATTTGAACATCATGAACCTGGGTAAGGAATGATGTGACTCTAGATGTGAAACAATAGTTTTAATAATCACACAAACTGAGCAACGGTGGAGATGAACTAGTAATTCTTTAGATTGCATTGTAGTGTGAAGATAATTCGTTGACGGCTGTCCACATGATCTCGAGTTGCGACCAATAGGGCAGAACCAGCATCTTGACTACAAAAGTTGGGCGGCGTGAATAAAGTCTCCTGGACCTTGTCCGAAGATGGTTAGAGTAACTCAAGGTGAGATGGAGATATATTCTCTGGGGAGGTTTTCGCCTTGAAAAACGTGTCTTAGGATATATAAATCATGACGTGAATAAACATTTTCTTTGCTTTTTTGTAGTGACGTGTTTATGCTCTGCAGATATTTTACTGTAGAGGATATTCTATGCAAGCGGACATCGAAGAACACGTCCTTGATTAAAGATACATTCCCTGCCAACAGCAGTGGCTATAAGTGTGAAAGATCTGCGTAATAAAATCAATAAATGAGTTAAAACGTCAAGGTGTACATTTTTATAACCAAAAGTTACTTCACAGCAGACGCCAAGTACCGAACTCTAGCAGAACATGCAGTGGCTCTGCGAGCAGCTCTCAATTACAACCCTAAACTACCATTCACAAGCAATATCTCTTGTCTAAGTGCTGCCCTGATGACTGTATTGGTCCGGCCGTTGTGTTTTGTGTATTCAGTTCGAAGGCACTGGAATTAGACCAGCAGTGCGAGGCAGACCTTCCAGACAACCATCCTAGTGAAATATGACTGCGCAGAATGGCTTCCAGGACTAAAGTTAGGCCTTTGGATGGGCTTGGGACGCGCAGCCGCGACGTTAACTGGTCAACTTTATTGTATCACTCTTCAAGTGATGACACTGCTGCGCTTTAGCGGCGATACAGATAACCTTTTCGCACGACATCAAGTGCATTGGAGCAGAGTCTAGCTATACCTTCCTACCTGGTCATGTGATGACTCAGTGGTAATTTCCCGTATCGCCGGAAGGGCAACGATCCGACAAAATCAATAGCTGTTCCTGGAAGCTATCTCCCAGTTTTTGGCGGAGACTGCCACTGCTTTAGCTCTATTTTTGTTATCGCTGACAAAGAAATATGCCATATTATTGGTTCAGTTCTTGAGTAAGAAACCCTTATTCTGCATTTGGAACGAAAATACACAAACATAAAGACACATACCTTCTCAACCAACTCCATGAAACCGAAAAACCCTTATTTCACATCTTGTATCTTGCATTCTATCAAGGAGCAAAGGGGCATATAATAGTTTCACCTCTAATGTTACCAAGCTACAATCGAATGAACTACATTTGTTGCTTATCTGGCCCTGGTAAACATAAAGACATGCCCATCTTACATGTTTGGTTACGTCCTTAAAACCCAATGATCCAATCACCCCATGTTGAGAACCACCGAGGCAAACTTAAGCAAATAAACGATACCGAAGAAAAACCTTTACTCCACATCTGGTATTAGAAAAAAGACACAACACACCCAGAATTTAATGACCTTTACTCCACATTCGGATTGCAAGACAGAGACATACTCATGACCGGTCAGATCCATCCATAAACCCAAATGACCCTTACTTCACATTTAGTATCGTGAAGACCCAATACGCCAGTTCTCCAGTTCGACGCCGTCATATCATTTCGTCCCTAGGATTATCATTGGCAAAGAGCTCTGGCTGAAAATAACAGTGCATGTTATCGTGGCACGCCACTCCTTTGATGTAAAGAATCCATAACGTACGTTCACCGGCTGTGGCCAGCGCTATCGTAGGTCACAAAGAGCTGATGGATGGATAATTCAGGCTCATAGATATCGTCGTCGGAGCAATCATGAAGTCATAAGTTATAAGTGGGCAACTTGAGCGATCACTTCGGTCAAGTCTTGGCTGATAACAGAAGCTTAATTTCACTGGCAATTATCAAAAGAACTTAGGAACTTAGCCAAGGCTACAATTATTCCAAGTTACCTGGAGCGATGTTGACCTAATGTTGAGGTGTACATTGATATGATGGGAATTATAGGACGTATGGAATAACACAAATATTCAAAGTTGTGATGAATAGCACAAGTCGGGAATGCTTTATGGAAAACTAACACAGCTCAATTAGCAATAGCTTGCGGAGCGCTACCAGCCCCCAACTGGCATCGCAACAGCACGTTGCTTATATTCTTAATAATATTCAATATATTTATTGAATAATGATGGCTATTTATTTTACTCTTTCTGTCCGGTGCAGTGAAAGTGAAACTCTGGCACAGCGTAGAACAGGGCAGTACTTCACTTAGACAGCCCCTCGTGCGTCAGTATGTACAGAGTACTATGGTAATATATTACGTGCCATATGAATAGTAACAACTGGTAGTACTACACGTACACTACAGAATACAATTACTGTGCTGTATATTCCATTGTAAGTTATTTTGTTTGTTTCGTCATGTATCACAGTTAATAGGAGCTCAGCTTTTCTTTGTCATATACTGTATTGCGTCTTTTTTACATGGCGTCTTACTAGGTGTCACTGGACCCTTCGGGCACGTAGGGTGATGATGTTGTTTTACACCTATTGGTACCTCTTTGTAAACCTATTGCTGTTTGGTGCCATTGTTTCTTAATAAAGATACTATTAATGTTGTTATTACTTATTATAAACATTACTATAAGCGATATCTCATATCTATAGACTTTTAGTTACAAACATTGAAATGTTTTTATTCCTAATAGCTACTTTGGTTCCTTTATCGTACTTTGTGTACATTTGAATCGCAAATAATTCCATAAAATTCCTCCAAGACTTCTACCTTTTACGACAATAATTCATATTCTTTTGTACGTGTAGCAAACGCGGAATTGTAATTATTTTTATAATAAGGTAAAGAAACAATCAATCATTTTTAGCTCCTTCATTATCCTTTGTATGTATTTGACTAAATTTCAATCGATTTACTAACATCTCAGCTACACAAATTTTTTGCTCGCATTACTCTACTATTTCCAATATTTTACAGGTGAAAAGAAGTAGTCGTTTTGATCCCACTCCTGAAATTGCCGGCGCCAATAATGCATTGGAATAGAGGGCGTTTTGGTTGTATAAGCTCAAATTAATATGTGCAGCTAGCGAAGTTAACTTTTGTGTTGCATGTAGGTGGCAATCGCAACAATAGAATTTCAGTCGTCTAGGCCAAACTAATTTCATCCAGATCATTTTGGTTCTATTAATATACATTCTGTGTCCTTGACTTACCAAGGATCAATGACTTTTGATTATCACTTTTTTCCCCCATGTTTTTCAATACATTCCCATATTTTCTACGAGTAGGGCTCTGTCCGTTCGGAACCCAATCTAACACCAACATGTGGCTATAACAAATATTGGTTATGGTAATAAAACTAATCACTTCTGCGAGCAAAAATATCTGTTGACCGCCAATTACTTGGCAAACGCAGCTATCATTATACTGGTCATCAGCATGAAAGTTTTTCCCGTCGGCAATTTTAATTCCTTTAATGTAAATACTTGGGTCTGTTTAAACTGAGATGGATCCAGTAAAAGTCAGAAACGCAAAATCTTAAAAAAAAATAGTGGACTATTTATGACTTTACAAGCGTAATGATTTCATAGTTCTGATCATATTCAATTCATAAAAAAGTATGCAGACTTTTTATTCTCTTAGTTTACTTTACGTGTATTTGAATTGCGCAGTCGTTGCTCACACTAAGATTAAATACTCCAGCACTTGTATCGACCTTATAACTCTCATCATATTCATAAAAGTGCAAGCAATAATATTATGATATTTTACACCCCACAGCGAGAGCAATAATGGGGCATCGGTTTTTATTTTCTCCCTCACGGATCGGAAAGCCATTCAACAGCTTATTGATAATTAATTGGCAGTTATATTTTATCGCTAGAGAAAGTGATACTTAATCTAACGCTCGGCCATGTTGAACTGGAGGGAGGGAGAAAATGAAAATAAAAATCACTAATTCAAATTGACTAGTTAGCTCATTACTAATGATAACGATTGTTGCTAATCAGTATCACACTAGCCGTTGAAATTTCGGTGTTAGCTATTCACTTTTGTTGACAAACCAAATAACAATAATAATAAATATTAATTAACAAGTATACTTGCTACGGAGTAGATTCATAGCATTCGCTTGTTTAAAACAACACAGCATTGTATCTGAACGCTGACTTGTGGAAACGAGTTCATTTGCCGGTTGTGCGAACCCACCTTTAGCCACATCCTCCGTCGAAAGAGTGCAAAGCAACTGCGGCCGTCGAAGGCATACCAAAAGGTAAAGTGCGCTTGACCGTCCACCACAACTGAGAAATCCGCATGACCGCCCCAGAGCAGTACACGGCTGCAGTCGATCACAGGTTACCAGGGCTTTGGGTGGGGCTAAGATATGGGCCAAACAAAATCTCAGAAATGTCCATAGAATTGGCAACGTGTAGAGGAATTTGAGCAGGCCCACACTGCCTCGATGAAATGGTCAGAGTAAAATCAGTGAGGGGTATTTTCTGTTATTTAGAGCGATCCTTTCAAATGTGGACCGGTTATTATCATCAGAAGAGTATGATGTAAAAATCAGGTCCGCACACTAGTTTAATGAACGAGTGCCCCGGAGCGAATACGTTACTGTGCCCGTATAAATTCGCCACAAGTGCAAATTTCAGTCTAAATTTGAAAAAAAAAAATCAAAAGTTTACTAGTTTTTGCAAACTGAACTGAAGACTAACATTTTACTGCTATTTTAGTTATAGATTTGGAAGACTCACAGTTGTGTTTACGAGGTCTGAACAAAACATTCGAAGATTAGTTGAGAGAATTCATTCATTTGATTATCATGTGAGCCCGGATTTAAAAGTACCATGCTTATCTTCAGATTCATTGACTCGCATTCAAAAATTATTCCCGCTTTTACCGAAACTTTTAAATACGTTTCCAATCGAGACGTATAATTACAATATATTTTACAGCAACTAAAATCTAACAATACGATATTTACAAAGAGAAACTGGAAAGTTAAGGTTGTGTTTATGATCCCCGTCTTCTAAAGCGTAGCTTTTTCCCCAATACTATGATGTTTATTAGAGAAACTGGAAACGTAACGGGCAGGTTAGTGAGCTCAATATTCCGTATTTTAACTGTCGCTAGCGCTATCAACTTTATTAAAAAATAATTAATACTTTATAAAGATTTGTACCCTTATGTTTTCCCCTTTACTTTCTTATCATTAAGCCTTTATAGCGTTGAGAGAAAACCTATCTTCCTTATCCGATTATACAACGAGTAAAGTTATTGAGAGGCTGTTGTAAACACTTCTGATGGTAAATGAGCCACGTCTTGCGCATAAATAACATTGTCATTTTATTAAATACTTTTTCCAAACTCATCGTAAGCAAATGCAGCAATTACGAAAAGATAAATACCGTTACCTTTACCGATTACGAAGTAAAAAAAGTACTGAACATTTTATTCTGATTATTGAGTCTCGCAGGATAAACAGATCAGCCTGTGTAAAAGAAAATGCATTCATGTTAATTACTTCGTTAGTGATGCTTGGTTAAATAAATGAAAACACCATCACTGCAGTTGGGTGTACACCTCTGTTGACGTCAGCGTGTGGTGTATAATTCACAGCAGTTGTGTAGGACTTTATCTTCAGATTATTGTAATTACAGGTTCACAAAAAATTTTACAAATTTCAGTCCACTTGCTTTGTTATAAAAATACAAGCGTACCCAGCCATGAAAAGTAATGGCTATAATTTTGGGATGAAGCTCCTTATTTTTCGTGCTCGCAGTACGGATTTCGCTGCAAAATATGCCTCATACCTGTAGTCATGATCTTCCATTAAGTCAATGATAGCTGTGCCATCATAAGTTTGCGAGAGCGACACTTTCTTCCTGCAACTAAGGCACAAACATAAGTTTTGAAATGTTTGATACTCAAGTAGCACTAAGAAAATACAATTCAATCAGCAGAATTTACCTGATTTACTCAGTTCCTGCAGTGTCCTTGATACCGACAGTTCAATCATCAGGAGCGAAATTTGGTGCAATGCTATCTAAAAATGCTTCGGTCTCGACTGCCGCGAAGAAATTCAGCTAAAGTCGCTGCAGACGATAGCCTTTTGGGGCGTGCTTTCACTTCGCCGCGTTCCAACATTTCATTGTGTCCATGCAAACTCAGCTGTGTATCAACTAAAAGTTTCGATAAAATTTTTGCCGCCATATTCGCAGACTTAGCAAATATCACAGATAGAGTTTATTGCGTCTTTTTAAATTTTGCCCAAATTTTGAGCTAATAGTGACTCAGAAATCAGTGCCATATTTTGTTCTTAAAACAAACGCAGCAACGCATGCGAACGCTGTGAAGAGGAAACACAAAAAAAAAGACTACTGTCTGCAGCGAGCTTAAGGAAACCATGCAAATGGCTTGTTATATTAGCAACAGTAATTGCACTCGAATATCCTGCTGCTCCATCTTATTACGTACTAGATCAATTTTCTTCTTTCTAAGTCCTTAACATTGTGACGGAGACACGGACCAACCAACAAACCAATCGAGGAAGCAAACAACCAACGAACTGGATTTTATTATCTAGTGCATTATCGACTGAATCAATGTAACTCAACGGTAGCTTATTACGCTTGTGAACTAGGCTGTAAAAAATTATGACAGAAAATTTACAACTGCCTTACCTCGTCGTTCACACTAAGTGGTGGTAAATAATGCCCAGTTTGTTGGTTGGTCTCTCTGTTCCATTGTTATTTGGGAAGTCCAGAGTGAATTGGGATGCCGTCTCTGGTGCCATCCTTGTGCTACCTTGGGGTGTTGTGAGAGCGTCTCCTGATCCTGGTTCTACTCTGGATCGGCTTCTCTGTGACATGGTACGCGCCTATGTACCTTGCCGCTTCATAACGGTCAGAACAGGTGATGAGCCCTGGTTTGATGATGCCTGAAATAGGATGCACCTGTTGATGCGGGAGGCATATGCGCGTTGCCATACTAGCCGTTCTGCTGATGACTTTCAGCGTTTCGGGGGACAGC
The DNA here is from genome assembly GCA_001587735.2 of Parhyale hawaiensis. Classification (NCBI taxonomy): domain Eukaryota; kingdom Metazoa; phylum Arthropoda; class Malacostraca; order Amphipoda; family Hyalidae; genus Parhyale; species Parhyale hawaiensis. The sequence continues at coordinate 25,999,613 of LQNS02276883.1, read as the reverse complement.
GGCGTCGGGCTGGTGCTACTTATGAGGAAGCTGAGAGGGAGCACAATTTGAGTTCCAGGGAGTTGTTAGCTTCATCTGTTAGCGCACATGAGTGGTAGTCCACCTTGAAAAGCGCTGCGCTTGGTGTGAGCTCTTGTGTCCCCGCTTTAATTCATGCTGGTGGTGATCTTGTTGCTGACCCCGATGCCAAGGCGGATCTATTGTTGCGCTACTTTGATGGGAAGCAGAGTCGGGACCTGGTGCGCCTTGCTTTAGCGGGTGATCCCTAGCCGAGGTTCTCCGGTTTTGCTTTCACATCTTCTGAAGTACACCGCCTTCTTCTTGACCTGGACCCCTATGGGGGCATTGATCCTCTCTTTGTTCTACGGGGCGCTGGTGTGCTCGCAGCCCCGCTTGCTCCCGTGTTCCTTCGAATGTTACGGCTGGGCTCTTTTTCGGATTGCTGATGTGACGCCTATTCCGAAGGGCTCTCTGTTCCATCACGTACTTCTGATTCTAGACCCATTTCGATCACACCTGTTTTGTCGGAAGTATATGAAAGGTTGATTGCGTCGAGGTTGGGTTGTTTTCTTGAAAAGCAGGTGTCCTTCCCCCAACACAGTATGGTTTTCACAAGGGCTTGGGAACTTGTGATGCTTTGCTTCATATTTCTCATGTGTTGCAGCCGGCTCTTGATGGGGGTCATGAGGCAAAGTTGGTACGGCTTGACTTCAGTGCTGCTTTTGATCGCGTGAATCACCTTAGGCTGCTCCATCAGCTGAGATTGATGGGTATTGGTTGTTCAGTTTTCGCGGTAATTAGTAAATTTTTATCTGACAGAAGTCCATGTGTAGTTCTTGATGGGAACTGGAGTGAGTTTTTGGATGCTTCTGGCGTCCCATTGGGTAGTGCTCTGGGCCTTTTGTTATTCATTGTTTATACGGTGGACCTGTTTGATCTTGTTAATAATTTACTTGTTGCTCACGCTGATGATGTTACTTTGATGGCTGTTTGCGATAAGCCTAGTGATACGATAGAGGTTTTAGAATCCATTCAGCATGATTTGGAAGGGATTCATTCCTGGTGTTCTAGGTGGGAGATGAGGTTAAATGCGGGCAAAACTTAGACATGCTCGTGTCCAGGTCGCGTAGAGTGGGTCCTCCTTTTCCTACACTCATACTGGATGGTGTGTCACTTCCTGTGGTTGATGAGTTGGTAATCTTGGGTGTCAATTTTGATCCAAAGTTGACGTTTGAGCCGCACATTCGTTCGGTTGCCTCACGCGCATCGCAGAAAATTGGTTTTATGAGGCGTGGTTGGAGGATGTTTGGCACGGTAGAATTGACACGTTGCTGCTTTAATTGCTATGTCCTCCCTCTTCTGGAATATTGCTCCGTAGTCTGGGGTTCTGCTGCCGATTGTCATCTGTGTTTGCTTGACAAAGTGGTTCTTCGATGTGCGTTCATGCTGGTAGGTGTTGTGCCTTGTGATCTGGCGTTTCGTCGCAGAGTTGGAAGGCTCTGCTTTCCGTGTAAAATATATAATTGCCCTCGTCATCCACTGTCTGATTTTCTTCCGGAGCCATTTGTTCGGGTGAAGTGTACTCGGCGTATTGGTGCTTTTCATGAGTTTTCCTTGGAACCGTTACGATGCCGAACGGGCCAGTATTCTCATTCGTTTTTTCCACTGTAAGTGGATGTTTGGAATGGCCTTGATGGCTCTGCCTTTGCTGATGCGGGTATGGGCAACTTTAATCTATCTGTAGCCAGAGCAATCCTGTGATCTCGGATCTTCTCTTTTTTTTTCCTTTCTTTTTTCTTCATTCTCTGGGCTGGTTGCGAGGGGGTTTATCAACGCTATGGAGTTTTCCTGTCCCCACGTCACCGGTCTAGTGTGATTTATTGATAATATTGATAATAATAATGGGGTAGGTTAGATGAATTGGGAGAAAATTTATCTACGGAAAGGCAAAGGGGACTTTGCCTAGCCAACTATTTGAAGTCTCAGAACTAAAAGGCCTGTAGTTTCTTTGTGAGGTGACATAGATTCATGATTATACTTCACTTCCTTCTTATAGCAAATCCTTTCTTCCTGACTTCCTGAAGTCCAAATTAAATCCCAGCATGACGATGGAAAAGGAAAAGATCTTACTGAACACAGATCCAAAAGAAGTGTGAAGGGAATGGGAGTCTCATAGAAATAATTGTATTGTACTTTCATTTATTGACGCTCAACATAACAAACAATAAACACATCGGTCTTTACTGTAGTATGTTCATGTCCGGTAGGCAAATATTGTGGCTTAAACTTGCACGTCGAAAAAATCCTGTTGTTTAGAAAAGAGCGAGTAAATATTGGATGGAGTCTGAGGGCGTCGAGAGACCATACAGTGTACTTGGCTTGGGCTACTGTGCATGTTCCCGACTCGCTGTCGCAATTCGAAGGATTGCGTCAGTTGTGTCTATGGCTATGAGGAATATTATTTAATACTGGAAGGCGCCTTCAGATATCCGAAGATTTATAAGACGCATTTCTTGTAGTTACCAAAGTACATTTGTGGTCAGAGTAGATCTGCAGTAACAAAAATATTATTAAACCTTTATTAGATGACTGAAAATCGCTACCGTAGGAACGGCATTGTTAAGGTAATTTCACATGGATAATCGACGTCAATGTTGTCAGTCAATCCGAGGGTTTCTGTGTTCACAACCACGGAACCACAGTGTCATAATATGGCAGTCGTCCATATAAACGCTAAATTTTCTCTTCTAAACTGAAATGCTGTAGACCTTACCTGATCTGCAGGCATGCAGCATGGCTGTGGCTTCTCAGCCAACAATTCCGCCTTCAGCTGAAGTGTACAACGCCAGGCCTCGTCCACAGGTAGTGTGACAGCGACCCTTAGGGCAGATATAAACAATGGTACGGCAAGAGGGAACTTATTCACCTGCACAGTGACCTCTACTGTACATAGGTTAACATTCCCATCATTAACTGAGTTACTACAGGCCAGGCCTCAGCCACAGGTAGCCTGACAGTGGCCTCCAAGTCAACATTCCCATCATTAACTGAGTTACTGCAGGCCAGGCCTCAGCCACAGGTAGCCTGGCAGTGGCCTCCAAGTCAACATTCCCATCATTAACTGAGTTACTGCAGGCCAGGCCTCAGCCACAGGTTGCCTGACAGTGGCCTCCAAGTCAACATTCCCATCATCAACTGAGGTACTGCAGGCCAGGCCTCAGCCACAGGTAGCCTGACAGTGGCCTCCAAGTCAACATTCCCATCATCAACTGAGGTACTGCAGGCCAGGCCTCAACCACAGGTAGCCTGACAGTGGCCTCCAAGTCAACATTCCCATCATTAACTGAGGTACTGCAGGCCAGGCCTCAGCCACAAGTAGCCTGACAGTGGCCTCCAAGTCAACATTCCCATCATTAACTGAGGTACTGCA
>LQNS02276883.1:25943124-25954918 GCA_001587735.2 Parhyale hawaiensis | reverse complement strand
CCCCTCTTTCTTCAAGGGAAACATGCCCGTTCTAAAGCTTAATAATTCAGCAGCACCCTGCGCTACCCTCACCTGACCGGGGTGGAAAAGGAGCATTGTCTACTCCTCGAGCTCGTCATTGCTCCTAACTCACAATCGAATGGCTCGGGTGCACGAGGACGGCTCGTGACGCAGTTAATCCGAGTCCACGATGAATTATGTGCTTCTCTAGGGAGAGCCTTATGTCATTTTCCTGAACTAAGCAGGTTTCTATACTTTGTCCTCTCTTTTCAATTTCTGTTTTATTATTAGCCCGCTCAGTCATTAAGGGCATATTTGACTGGGCGGCGAGGCTTAACTTCTTCCAATCTTCAGTCAGATGCTTTGGCACTATAATCGTAATGCAAGTATAAGAAGCAACGTGATTACGTCGAGCCTGCTTAAATTTCAAACAACGGAGCAGGATTGGGTTTATGGAAGGAGCAGAAGTGAACGATTGAGGTTCAGTGTCTGAAACTCTATTAAACTGGTTGAATCCAGTGCACCTGAGTGAAGCTTCGAATATGTCAAGCCTAGAAGGCTTAATTTTGTAGCAAAACCGAACATGCCTTACATGGCGGCTGAAAATCATCAGTTCAACGAAACCTGCGCTTTCTTCTCTTTTCTTCGTAGTTCTGTCCCCAGGTGTAGAGTATCTATTCGTTCTACTCTGTCACGTTCTACTCAATTTGTGCATCATGAGTTCAGAGACAGAAAAAAATAGATTCAGAGTGAGAATGAAGGTACACCCTAGCATGTCTAGCGAGCAATCCTGCTAACACTTGAGTATTTTGGAAGTTTTCTCTATTTCAATTTATAGCACATTGCAAGACAGCGGCACTTTCGCTCTTCAGCAGATAAATCTGCTCCTGTTCATACGAGGAAATTACTGATAATGCTCTGTTCCGAAACTAGTACGCCTCCCCGAGCCTTGGTGGACAATGCTGAACTACAGTAGTGGTGCTGTGTGAGCGAATCAACCCTTGTCTGCGTACAATACTGTCCTCAGGTTTTCGGAAGATAGTGTTTAGAACGATATGACTCCTCACGTTTCATACGTTTCTAGGTTCCCATCCTTTAATGCCGTTGCACTGCGACAGCTCGGCTCAGGTGAAATTTAATGCAAGACTGTAGAAATTTCTGCCGGTTATCGATCACTGTTCTATACTTTGACGTTTTCCTTTGTGTCATTTACTCGCCGGTACAATAATACAACTATGATAAATCAGATCAAGTGTTATTTGTTACAAGGAGAACTGCAACAACTAGACTCAAGTGGAACTTGAAATCAGCAGAACAATTGTGACGAATCACAGCAAGTGATGCTTGATATAAGAACAACGGCGAAGCATCTGATCAAGAGGTGCTTACACTAATGATATAATAAAATAAAATGAGTAAATGCCCTACGCCATCTATTTAAACAGCCATGAGTAAATACCCTGCACCATATTTAAAAAAAAAAAAAAAACACACAAATTTCTGTTTATTATCTTTCAATTTCCATTTAAATATAAAGCTAAGCCATTTATTTTATATTTTCTGTAGCCGACACGTAGCCGTTTAGTTAACACTACTTACTATTTATTTCTTTGGATATAATTTTACAGTTTTCCAATATTTCATCATTTCCACATTCAGTGATATTCCATTAGCTTATTTTATTATATAATTTGGCTCCTGTGCGACTTGCAGATTTTGGCATCTCTGATTATGTTACGACGGTACGAAGGCAAAATCGATGGTACGATGGCCATAGCTAATACTATCGCTCCATCGGCATCAGAACCAAAATTCGCTAATTTTCATCGGCGATCACCTACGATGAAATAACCGTTTGCTTCACAATCGGCGATGGACCATCGCATTAACACATTTTAAAAATGCAAACATCTCAGACCACAAACATCGAATAAAAGCAGCATCTCTTATAACCTCGGCCTGTGTGCGATTTTCAAGCCAGTAAACTATTCCTAGCTGATAAACGATACGAAATGTAAGGCCCATGTTATTAATTGTTATTGTATGATCTGGGAGTGTCTTCCACCTTTTTAGAACATTTTATTTCTCAACAACCTACCAACTCTATTTATACAGTAACAAACTTGCGGGTAGATTTTCAAAAAGTTTTAATTAATTAAGTTTATTAGTTGAAGTTTTAATTAAAATAACCAGCAATTTCATTATTCCCACTTCAATTTTATGTAGCAGTATCACAATAATTATTTACGGGTCAGCTAAAATAAACTTCACTTCTTTCCATTAAATTAAACTTTTAGTGACGAAATATGATTGATGGATTTGGTCAAATTAACTAAAGATTTTCTGCAATTAAATGGTTGTATCCAACAAGCGATCGTTCCTCATTCCTCACCAGTGCGTCGCTCCACGGCTGCTGAGTTAGCAAAAATTAGCTACGTGTCTACATGCAAGCGATTACCTTTTCTTTAAACCATCCTAGGTTGAGCAGAACTTTAATTTCCGTTTCGTTTGCACAGAATTAACGACGACTACAGTCTAATTTGCTCTGCCAAATTGTTGTTTTTTGCTTGGAATAGCAAACTGAATTCAGTCTGAGATGAGAGTCTCTGCGTCCAGGTCCGAGCAGCTGGCACAGAAGCTTGTCCTTAATGGAACGGCAAATATGTGTTGCGAAGTAAGCAGGTGAATAGAGTATTAGGACTAAATTTAGTACGCTGCTTATCCTTAATGGAATAGTAAATGTGTGTCAGTCAGAACGCAGGTGGGTAGAGCATTGGGATTAAATTTAGTGAACTGCTGCTCTTACGGAAGCAGTAAATACGTGTAAAAAATGTGCGTTAGCGCACAGAAGCCTGAAGTGTTAGGACTACTGTATATTTAGTGTATTGCTTATTCTTGGTGGAGCAGTAAATGCGCGATAATCACCATGCAGGCTGATTAAATTCTAGAACCAAACTAGACTGAACGTGACCCGTAGGGTCACTAAAAACCTATCCTAAGTATTCCATATTTTTCTACCTGATCCGTGTCCTTGGAGCACGTTATGTCATGTATACTGTATAATTTACCACAATACTGCGAGACGAATATTTTTCTGAAATAAAAATATTGTCGAGGCGTAGACGCGTGTTGATATTCTTTTCAGCTTTGAGAAAGCAGAGTGATGTTATTCTTCAATCATTTTGGCTGCTGATACTATAGTTACGCCCCGAAAGCTTCAATTTTATTTAGTGTACTCGACGTATATAGCAATCAGTTTCTAAGTTACGACGCTCTTTAACTATCTATCTCGTCCTAACTCCTGAACGATGTTTTACCAGCACATTGCTCCAACTTGCTTGTGCTGATATAATGGTGCAGGCCACTCAACTGTGTCACTAATACCTAAAGGGACTACTTGAAGTAAGCTCGTCAGAAAACTGCCTCAGAAAGCCCCGTGGAAAGGCCACAGACGCTCAGGTGCATCCCCCATTGATATAGTCTCACTAAGCCTTCAACGCTCGAATTTCTTCTTATCTTATAGCTCAGATTGTGTGTACGGTGACATACTAGCAAACAAACAAACAAACAAACCTCAAGATTATCAAACTTTCGTTACTATGTAGATTTAATTCACTGCTTGTCCTACACAGAAAAAAGTACTGTCCCAACACCGGCATGCTTTCCCTTGTGCCAACGGAGAGTATCTTGTATATGTGTCGTAGCATCATAAAAACTGGTTTTCCTGCCGCATCAACTCGCCAAGACGAGTATTCGCCTTCGGTACACGGTGAGGTGTGCTGCTCCTGGAACACTGTTCTCAGCGCAGAGATGAGATTTAAAAAAAGCTCGGGTTTTATAGCTCACAAAACGGAAGCGTTATAGCCGACTTTGTGGAGCACTCCTTGTGTGTCCGAGTGCAATGTCTGTACAGGGAGACTTAATGCCTGGAAAACTATAAACACGTGAGGTCGTGCTATACTGCGAGCAATCGAGCTGTGAATTTCTCAGAATACTCTTTTTTTTTGGGGGGGGAGGAGGGGGGAATTCCGTAGAATATAATCCACATAATTTTTATTTTGTAAAGGCTACACAAGCACGATTTTTTCCGCTGTTAAGGTAGCTGTAAAATGTCACGAGCAGCGCGTCTTTTTCAATGCCTAACTTTATAAGTTTTATCTGTGTTTAAATGTTGAAGAGAAATGGGCTCGGCCATAAAGTATAGCCCATTCTTCGATGAGGTAGCTTAGGTAATCATGACTTTTTCGAGATACTGAAGAGAGATGTGCGCAGCCTCAGTGCACCGTGTATTCTTTATTGTCACTTGAGGCAAGGCAACTATGACACAGCCTGGATCTGAGAAAATAAAAACAAGGAGATTATCCCTTTACGCTCAACGGTGGCGACTTCGTCTCTGTGGAAATAACGGCACCATGCGAGTAATTATTGCCATAGAGTCCAGAGAACGATTGTGATGAGTCCGATACCTAATCGGAAATTTATAGGCATTCATCCGATGTTACAATGAACGATTGTAACGAGTGAGATACCTAATCAGAAATTTATAGGCATTTATCCGATGTTAACCAATGCCACTCACTATTTACTAGTAGGCAGCCGATAAATGCTAATAAATTTCCTATTGGGCACATGTTCTCTTCCACGCTCAGTCAACTGTGACGTCAGACTTTGCACCGGCCTGCCTGTTATGAAGCAGACTCTACTTGTGGGTGACGTGTATCTTCCAGCTTTTATTCCCTGCTCTAAATTAATTCAGAATGTGAAGAGATAATGTTATTCAAAATGGAGAGTGATAAACTAGCAAAATTTATTCAGTGTCAGTCGAGCTCATAGTTAGGTACAAGCCTGACTTTTCGAGGCACTGAAGGTCAGTGTTTTAAAATACGGCGCAGCCCGGATATTTTTCAAGTAAAAAGTAACGTTCAGAGTAGTGTACGCAATAGTAAACTGTTTAAGTTTTTGAAGTTTAAGTAAGCATACGGAACTAATTTTTTATGAGAGAATTGTGTGCATTTATAAGTCAGCGCATTGTCTTGAATGTCATGCGCACTTCACAAGTTTTCTTTATTTACTTACTTGTTTTTTTCTAAGGCACGAAGAGGTAACGCATTCAATCATAAACAAGCTCACCTTCTTGAATTCTAGGAACACTACACCGGCTTCTTCATTTATTTATTTATATTTTTAGGCGAGAGAGGTAATGCGTTCAATAATAAATGACCGCGCTGGCTTAAATATCAGGGGCAATTCCAGGGCTTTTTATTTGCTTATTTACTTATTTTTCCTTGACGCACGAGGTGGTAATGCGTGCTGTCATAAGATGTCAGCCTTTATTTAAATGTTTTTGTCGAAGTTCAGACGCTCGATTCTCTGTTTTTTTCTTTGAAACTCAAAACGTACTACATAAAATCATCATTCAAAGCTACATTCTCAGTGCCAAAATAAGGTCTGTTTGAGCTCGACGATCATGAGTGAAGTTAATACCCAACGCTCGCTTCAGGAAATGAGGCATTCGAAAGAAGGACAGCGAGAGGGTAAGGATTAAAGGGGAAGATCCTCGCATCTCAGGTCGAGGCTCGAGGGTCACAGGCTAAGGTACAAGGGCATCAAAGGGGACCGATTAATACTTGAGGTTGTCGAACAAAACGGTACCGAAATGGAAAAGCAAAACGCTCTCAAACACTGCCAACCTCATTGGTTTCGGAAAGATGTGAAATGCATATGTACATGAAGCGCGTGTGAACTCTGTCTAGCATTCACAAGCTCAGTGGTTTCGGAATAAGGTGGCCAACAAGCATAGATGAAATTTAATGTAAGCGTACAAACGCGTTTTCAAAACTACATAGAGTACCAGGTTGTGTGTTAGGAGCAATATTATATCCGTGAAGTTGTATCAGAGATAAGGTCAAAGCAAAATTGATACAACCAGAAAAAAACGAGGTGCTACGCCTATGTAATAGAAGCTCGATACATGGCACCAACTGATGCAATCCAGTTAATATTGCGTGTTATTTGTAGCGATAACTAAGTATTGTGTTATACGTACGACTCCCAGCAAAAATAGAAATTATTTATATGCACTAAGAATGACGTAAACGCAAAAATTATATGATGCTTGGTTTCTTGAAACAGGGGCTGTGAGAGGTAAATATAAATATGGTATGCGTAAATGTACGCAGTCAGCTTTGTACAGAGAAAATCTTGATGATGTGGTCGGTGGGGCAGCTGAAGAGCCTACTGCGAAAATGGGCCTGAAGCGAAACAAAACGTCTAAGAGCTATCTATGTGTGTTTGGTTACGCAAATTTCGAGACACTAAAGTTGATGTTTAACAAGAATGCAGATATGAGCCAAAAACAAAAAACAAAACGAAGTGTTATTCTGGTTTGTGTAATACGAGCTACCAAAATTTCTCATGCGAAAGATCTCTAGCTTTTCCAAAGAACTTTCGATTCCTCTCCTGCTACCTTAGCTGAGTCTAAATGCATATATAATTGGTTCTCTTAACACAGTTCTCAGATATTATCAACTCCATTTCACGTAAACATCTCGAGTCTTTGCAAAATAAGTCACGGTGTTCTTTTTTTCCTTCCCAGGTTTGGAAAAGTGCTGATGAAGTAGACATCTTGGACATCTTCCATCTCCAGCTCCGACGACAACAAACTTCTTCACAGCACCAAACCGATCGATTTCTGCCGCCTCCCACCAACCACTTCACGCCTCGTACTTCGATAACTGAAGAGTTTGCACCAAATCTTCCTTCGAAAAGACGCGAAGAAATCTCTAAGATGAGTCCCTGGAATTGGGCGGACGGTCAAAAGAAGCTCGCAAGAGCCCTGAGAAATTGCGCTTGGAACTCCTGCTTGGATTAAAAACGGTGCCATCGAGCGGAGACTGCACCCTATCTCTACCCATTTTTGGCCATCTACCGAACAAAAATCAGGTACGTTTCTGTCTATTGGAGAGAGGTCTAAGTCTGAGGCAATATTTAACGTGAATATTGTGTGATTATATAGATGCTAAGATGAATTGGTGTGGATGTCTGCAGAGAGGAAATAAGGTGAATGTTTTACTAGAGAGTTAAGTTTTAAGGTTATTTTTTTTACAGAAATATTGTATTAGTTCACATATTTCCAACGGCTTTAGCAAGGTTGGAAACGTCTACCATTAGGAACACCTGTGAGTCCTTTTAAGTGGTAGACAAGTTTTAGACAAGCCTTCCAAATCTACTGCATCACTGCGTAAACTTTTAACTGGAGAGTGAATTCGGAAAAATAAAACATATAACAGACAAGTCTTATCAATCTTCTACATCACTGTAGACTTATCAATCAATCAACGGACTGACGAATGCTTAAATTAGTCACAGTTTCAGACAATGTCTGCTGGCTTTCTTTACCTAGTTGAATTGGATATGAATTGAACTCAGTAGAGCTCAGAAGCCCCCCACTCTGTTTCGAACACGTTCAATATAATTCAATGAGGCTAAAAGAGCGCCCCTTACTGACCTCTCGAATAATTTACGCCTTGTGAAGTTTGCTGAGCTCGACTTGACAGACCAATCGATGAAACCTAATGTATAGGAAACTGATACCGAGGGAAAATCCGGAGTTGCATATCCATGTAGGTTGGCATCATATGTGGTACTGATTTACAGAGCAAAGCTCAAGTGGATGCTTAATTTTGATCCACAAAACAACATTTGCCAAGCAAAATTCAAGTGCGATGCTTTTGCTTTCTCACACGGATCAGCTACGGCCTCTTTTTCTTAACAAGGATACCTACTGCACACTTAAGTAAGGTGAAGGATGTTGCAATGACATATCTGTAAGTAATTTTACAGGGTATTTTCCGTCTGCAAATATCCCTCGGTTTTTGTCCACCTACATATACTTACAGTGACCGCTGAAGTTGTGTTATAGAGTACTCATAGACTACACAAGACTTGACGGCCTGCTGAAAATGTGTAACATATTCTACGCTGATTGATGAAACTCAAATGTGTTTTTTTAAATCAGTATTAGGACTTTACGCAAGAAAAACTGCTCGGCGTGATGCAAGAAATTTATTTACCTACATCAAACACTTACTAAAAGTAAAGTGAACTTGACCGTAACCCCAACTGGGAAACCCGCATGCACTGGTTTGTGCTGCAGATATAGTTTGCTGCTTCAGTCGACCACAGATGTCTAGAGCTATGGCGCCAGTGGCGAAAGATTCCATACGCAATATCTGCGACCCCCCAATAATCCCCATTGATGGGGGAAGGTCAGGAAACCCACACTTGTTAATATATGTCGGCGAACGGCGCTCGACTGAATCTTAGGATGTCAAGATGACATAAAATTGACCAAGATTAAAGTTACCTTTTTACGAATGGCGTAAGCTGATGAAAGTATTTTTTGCTGATGTATTCCTGTCTTATGGCACCATGAATGGTTTTGTTACTTTTGAGGTTACTCGGTGAATCAGTCATTGAACCTGTTTTGGTGGGAGTGGCGTCGTATATCGTTAGTACACCTCATTAATTATCCACCTGCATGGGCTTTAATTTTTAAAACCACAAAACTTTCTGCCACTTGATTTTCTTCCATGTATCTACGTTCAGTTTCCGCAAGAACTGTGCTTCTCAAATACTGTATGCAGCATCCACATACATGCAGTCAAAACTGTTTACTGAATCTGCGTCTTGCTTACCCTGCATTCATTATCAGCTTGGATGCACGAATATATTCTCGCAAGAGCTCTGCTTATTTTCTAGTTTAGGTTAGTGCAAACTCCAAATTTCCCAAGGAGATGAACCCAACCAACCTCAGCTTAACAACTTCTTGTTTTTACATCATACACCGATCCTAAGTTTCCCTTAGAAACTCATTAGTGCCTATTCCAACTACTATCATCTCTTCATATATATACATCACACCCACTCCAATTTCCCCTGCAACACCAACCCACTAACAGCTATGATCACCTCATATATTTCCCTTATACACCCACTCCAAATTTCCCCTTAAACCCCACGCACCACCAACATCCATTTCAACAGCTATCCGCGAGCTCCTATGCACTGCAGATTCAATAGGTCTCCATTTACACTATAGAGCTGCAGCAGAGCCGGAGACATAGCCTGGTGGAGCACATTATTTGGTCTCGGTTGTGGAGTTAATCAAGGATATTACTGCAGTGCGAGGCGCTGGCAACGCTGCTCGTGTTATGACCGCTGGCTCGAGTTGCGCTGCTCGTAAAGACGCAATCTTATAACCTGGGACTGCTCTTTATCATCGGCGGCGCTGTCCTCATTGCGGTAACCTTGCGCCAGATGACTTTGTATTGCAGGTGGTCGTGTTGTAAGAGGGAGAGGCAGGTGCCTGCTGCAGGAGGGAGCGGCAGGTGCCTGCTCTGGGGACAGAAGCCGGTGCCTACGATAGGATAGGTGGAAGCGGCAGGCGCCCGTTGCAGGAGAGAGAGGCAGGTGCCCGTTGCAGGAGGGAGCGGTGGGTGCCTGCTGCAGAGTCGAAAGTCGCGTGTCTGTTGCTAGAGCAGATTTATGACGCCTTCTATTCGATCGTCAAAATCGATTTAAGCCAAGCACACTTCACTTAACTTGTCGGAACCTACAGAGAGGAACTTTGGCTTTGTCACTATGAATCGCATTGCAGTTTTTAGAAGCAACTCGATTACGTTAAACCGTCTGAAATTTCCATTTTACGAAGTAATTTTGAGTTCGTTGAAGTCTCACAGGTGATCAATTTTGAGTTAATACCTGAAACGTAAATAAACGGGTCGAAGCCAGGGCACTTGTCTGCAGTTTCGGACAAGTTAAGTGAAGTGCGGTCGGCTTAGAAGGACGTTGGCGACCCAATCGAAGGCTTCCATAATTTGCCAGAAATGCGCGTACAGGAGCCGACATTGGTTTCGATAGGTTCATTACACCCAGAAACACTGCAGTACAAAATGTCAAAAGAATTACTGTTTTTTTACAGTCTCATATCTCTTAATTCACTATCTAAAACATGAATTATCGGAGAAGCGAAATAAAATAGTGCAAATACTATTCTTTACAACACCGAGGATCAAACAGTGACTTTCTGAACCAACTGCTTGGGCCTGGTTTAACCCCTATCTCACTTGACCAAGCAGTAGTTTCTTTGCAGGGGTTCCTTCTCTTTCTTTGCGCGAGAAACAGCTCTTGCAGGGCGGTTGCAGAGCCAGATTAAGCTAGGGTTAGGAGGTTGATATTTCGTGCTATCTAGCAACACGCCGTAGACCTCGATACCGGAGCAAACGTGCAGCATTGTAAACACGTAGGAACGTCCCAGCTCACTACCCAACAAGTCCCACTTCAGTGGACTGATTGTGGTATACACAATACATCTTGAAATCAAAAGAAGTGTATTTTGGTTTGAAAACTGTTTCTAATTCTTGCACTCGTTATTCTTTGTTATGAAGCTATGTCTATGTACAGTACGCACACATCGTAAGAGGCATTCTGACACGCGGCGCACTCGAGTGATAACTTATGGGAACGAGGACAGCAGCGAGAACAGGTGTGAAAAGACAGATACACGAACAGACGAGCTGGAAACAAGCTACCTTTGCTTATAATTCGCGGGCTGTGACTAGCTAATTCTCAACTGGACTTCGGTAACAAGAGCTAATAAATTTCTACGAGCTACATGCACTTGTGTTTATTCTATCAGTTCGTTCGAATGGCTGATCAAAGTCGATCTAAGCCAAGCCCACGTAACTGGTCGTGTAGGCAGCTGCAGCCAAAAACGTTGGCTTCGTCAGTTTGAATCGTTCGTTGCTCGGTGTCTTGAAGAGAACCGATTATGTTCAGCCCTTTGAAAACTCCCTTTTTACAGAGTATAATAATATTATTGAGTTCTTGGAAGTCTAACTGGTACCGATAGAGGGTCAACATCGAAAACTTACATCAACGGGTCGAAGCCATCGCACCTGTCACAAGTTTTAGACAAGTCAAGCCTCGTAGGCTTGATTTCGAAGGCCAATCGGAAGCGTCCTATGTCCATCGATACATTTTGAAGATAGGATCGAGATGCAGATCCAGCGTTTTTTTTGGTCGTATATGTGACAAATTTCCTACTGTTACTTACAGCACTAACTGCTAAATCATTCATTATAGAATACGGCAATATTAAAGAAAAGGTATATATATATACCTAAAAGTTTCTTTACTAGTATAGCTACTAGTCGAGATCAGTACGTATGTCTTGCGATCTATAGAGGTATTACAGAACTGAAAATACACATTAGTAGATATTAGCCGTGTAAATACCAGTAGATACCCAAAAAACTCTTACTATAATTTGCAGATATCATCCAAATAATCATTTGCAATTGTCCAGAATAGAAATTTGTCTTTCTGCCGAAGCTTTTAACTTCATTAAATACCAGGATAAAAGTCGAGATTCGAACTGGATGTATCACACTCTCTACAAATTATGACTTGTACATAAGCACGACTGTATTTTAATCCAATCAAGCGTTCTAGTATGATCAGGCTTTTTCCATACGCTTGTTTACAAAGCTATCATCTTCCATAATGCAGCGTGTTCTTACTACATCTTACTACAAAGAAGTTCTACATTGGGCTTAGCGGTGCCGACAAGCTGCTACAACGAAGTCGAGAGTATCGACCTTCCCTCACTCCGACAACCAGGCAACTTTCGCTCAGCGATTCCGTGTCAACAATGAACAATTCATCGAGTGTGAGAAGACGGATGAGTCAGTTTTGTTTGGAAGTCTTGGGTGATTATTGCATGGTTTGTTGG
>LQNS02276883.1:25922172-25933781 GCA_001587735.2 Parhyale hawaiensis | reverse complement strand
AGCGGGTTCTCAATCGACGTCCTTCTCTTAGAACTGGGAAGATGAGGTCGAGCTCAAGCCTTTTCTTATCGAGGTGATTTGGGAAGTTCAAAGTATAAAGACTGTTACATAAAAAGCGAGTATGAGACTCTTGAAGGGAAGTGCGTACGGTAATTGCGAGTAATTTCGCTCCAAGTGCAATCTACTTTGAAAATTTAGAGAGTACACATGTGTCGTAAGCCAAATTTACGTCAATGTACTGCAAGGTTAAATCCGCGGTATGAAAGGGACATTGTAATTGCATTTCTAAAAAGCAGCTAATTTTATCTCTAGTATTACAAAAATGCTGATACCAATCTATGTATTGTCAGGGTAATAATGTTTTACGTATCTCTAACATACGTATTAACAACTACTAGCTACACCCGTGAAACTTTAACGGTCTGGCCGGCCCTTTTATGCTGTACTCCTGGGAAATGCACGGTAATAAACAGATACTGTATTATCAAGTTTTATGTCATCCTATACTCCATGTGACTCGTTGGGTTATCATCACCATCTTCTTCCCTTTCGCAAAAGTCAGGAGCTGGTCATAGACCACACGCTATTTGTCCCCGTTCACTCCTGCCTGTAAGGGTCACCATCACCAGCTCCTTTGTTTCAAAAGGTATATTCAACACTCTGCCTGTGCGCAGGGAAATATAAATGTGGCGTAGTCTAATTGTATTTCCCGTATCACCTTTAAATTTAACCCCCACGTTCAGGTAGCCCAGCTCAAATTTATCTTCCGTACCATGGATACAACCGAATTATGCCTATAATTTCCTTCTCTCCGTTTCTGATGAATAGCGTAACACAAAAGGTAGGTGGGTAAGTACGGAAGTACGAGCGTATTCATATACGGAGCCAAATTTATGCCAACCAACTGCAAGGTTAAATGAGCGTTATGAAAGATCATTGTGATTGCATTTCCTAATAGCAGCTTGTTTCACCTGTACCATTACAAAATTTCTGATACCAATCTATGTTTTTTCAGGCTAATAATAGTTTACATACCTCTAACACATGTATTATTACATTTACAGATTAATGCGAATGTGCCTACAGAAGAGTCCACTTAGAGTAATGCGCAAATTGATACTTCTAAGACGAAGTAGATATATGATAATGTTAGCCAAACACAGGGTTCAACATTTTACAAAGTAAATGAGTTATGAAAATGCATTGCTAAAGATAAGAAGTCTTTAGCTCTACGAAGGTCTGCTATTTTTGAAAAATGGATGTCCAACGAGCAAACAAACTTTAAAAGTCTGCTTTTGTCCAAGTGCACAGCTTTTTTTGGTGCATTTCTTGAAGCTTCCGTGCTCGAAAAATCGCAAACAGAGACGAGCTTTTCCGGAAAAGTAAACAGAATACTTGTCAATAGGAAAACGAAGCAAACAGCGCCTTTATACCGACACTCTTGTAAGAGCAGGGTAATTTAATGCTCAGCCGCAAGTATTTGTTTATTAACATAGCAACAAATTATTTTCCTCATGGAAAGTTGAAAGTCCTATTCAACTCCCACAAAGAGCGCATTCTCCCTACAGGTTAGAAATATCATACGTGGAAAATCAACCCCTGAACGACATGAACGTAATTGCATCAATGGTAATTTAGCAATTAAGCCATTAAGATCATTATATGTTACACTCGTCAAAGGAAAGCGTTGAAAAAGTTTCCACGCAAAATAGAAAGCCGCACAAATAGAGCTTCCAAGCAGTTATGGACATAAAAGGCAACTCAGCGCATAGGTATAGCAAAAAGCAATGTAAAGGAATACGTTTTAAAAATACGTAGATTTCACAGATGATTATCTTCAGTTTGATGACGGTACTTTCCAAAGTTTACTGATGAATAGTAAACGACAATTTCACCCACGGATTAAATAGTTCGGTGTCTATAGTCACCAGTTTTATTTATTGTGTTTTTTCTTTCTGTTTTTCGACGAACGGAAAAACTTTGGACGAAGCCAGAAGGCCATAAGCCTTGCATTGCATAATACAAAAGGTTACGGCTTGGGAAAAGAATACTTTTGCCTTAACCTATGTAACCAGACCTCGGGGCCTTCAAAGAAGCACGGTTTTTCTCCTCGCTTTTAATCCACAACACCCCAGAAGAAAGTGGAACTTCTACCTGGCCCCATGCAAGAAAACCACACCTGGAGAATCAAGTAAAGAAGCGACCTCCTACCACCGCACCTCTAAAGACGAAGTGGGCAAAGGCAGTTCTTCTTCTTCTCGCCTTCGATGCATGCCCCTCGATAGCCACGAGTGAGGGATGATACTCGTGTGTTTGATGCATCGCACGCCATTACTGCGCCACCTTCTTAGGTGCAGAAAAATTCATGCCCTCTGCCATCGCAAAGTTCTGCCCGTGGATGCTAGAAAACCGTACTTTTTCGTAGGCAGAAACTGGTGGCTTGGCGTTGAAGAAATGTTCTGGTATTCTCTACTGTGAGAGATTCTTCGTTTTCACCCTATCTCACTCACTCTGTAGTATGTGTTTCTTTTTATGGTTATAGATTATAGAATATCACATTTCAACACTGGTTTAGGATAACAGAAGAATTTTTTGAGAATCTTACCCCTTTAGGAAACATTGTTAAAATAGATACTAGTGCAAAATAAAAAGTGCGAGCAAAATCAACTGTCAGTTGATTGTGAATCAGCCATGGTGTAGAGATGACACAAGTTCCATTATGCTTTCCCTCGAGCTTATTTATCTATAATATTTTTCCTACAAAATGAAGAAGACGAGTTGAATGCAATAATAGTGATTTCACTCCAGGATAGTCCCTTTTTACACTTTTAGTTTTCAAAAGACTCAGCTTTTGTAGTCTGCTCTAAAGAAAGCCAGGGCATTCTTATTCTAAGGACTGCGGCAACTGAGTAGTTGGCTGCAAAACTTTTCTGATTTTGCCGCTCGACAGTTTCTGGTGCGATTCTCGTCACGCTGGAATGTGCAACATGCCCACATCGTAAGCACAACTTCATTCTTTGTGTTTTTAGCTCTACTAGTGTCAAGTTCCGGTGAATGTTGGGGGAGGAAGAGAAGATTTCTAATTAAGGAGTTCTGCAATTGGAGTGCATGAACCTCAATTGAGAGCAAGAGGCCATCCAGGAGATTATTGAGTTGTCGCTGAAAACTGAAACTAGAATTTTCTTGAAACCCAATCAGTTTTTGGCCGCCACAGAAGCTGGTTTCCTATTTTGCCGTCGGGAATGGCCAAAATTTCTCTCAGTGAATTAAGTCTGCTCTATTCTTTTTGTAATAAAGTTACTCTGCAAAACTTGATCCTCTACTAAGCTTAGTTCATGCGTCGAAATGATATGGGTTCAAACATCAACACAGCCCACAAGGTCTGTTCCAAAAAGCGATCATTGATTGAGTCAGGAATTCGTGTGCGGCCATTCAAACATCGCACTGTAGCAAAGCCTCCTAAAGTACTGGCCTGGGAATTATAATTTCAAAATGTTTCGATTAGTACAGTCCCTGGACAAATAATTAGACGCAGCCTAATATTTTTTGGTGTCTACTCTGCATATTTTGGACATAACTTGGCTGAAAACTTTATTTTAACTATTTAAATGCTACAGATTTCGATAGCTTGAGTTTTCTATCCACATAAGCCCGATAGACGCAAAGTAAGCGCCAAAAATATCAGGCTGCATCTAATGATTTGTCGAGGGACTGTACTACTCGGACCAACTTAGTGACGTATAGACCCAGGCTTGAATTTTAGGAGACCTCGATTGTCACCGGGACTCAGGCGTAGATTAGCTTTACAGGAGTAATTTCTACTATTTTTTACAATATGTACAGCTGTTGCTCCGAATCGTGTACCATAATTATTCGTAAAAGTACTCACAGTCAATTGCACTGATTTACCGGGATAAATTAATAGTGGATAAGAAGCCTCGACATATCTCGGCCCAAGAAAGCCATCTGGACCGGTTTCATAAATAGTAAGATTACAATGGCAAAGTTGATGTTTCATCTAGAGAACGGAAGGTTATTATGGTTTCATCTTAAAATTTGCAATCTACATTGCACTACCCAGTGAGGGATTCATCAGTCTCGAAAAGGGTTAAAAATATCTTGCATAGAACAGAAACCGAATTGTAGTACATCAACTGTTTTGTTGTAACAAGTAAACGTGCTAAAAATAAAAATATGTAATGTTAACAATTGGTTAATCGGTTTGGAGCACTTGTAAAATTGAAACGACAAATCACATATCATGATTGTATTCCTCCTTAGGTTACGACACGAAATTTTAAGAATATGACCTCGAAACTGAAAGAAAACGGAGAGTTATAAGGAGCATCGCGAAGGTATTGGAACTTAGTTACTCTTCCAATTCGTTCTAAGTGTTCGAAGTAGAGTGAATTTCATTTTTTCGGTCGTTGGTATGGGGAAACAATGAATTTGCAGTAGGCTACCAGCTGCAGCCATGTCTACGGAGAGACAACCATGATTCAGTGAAGGCATGTTTATTGTACCATGAATAATGGGGGCGATAAGCAGCATTGTGCGATGGAAGTTACCATGATCTAAGACACGCCATTTGACAGCGAGGCTGCAAAGGCGTATCAATCGATGGGCTTCCGTAGACGATGCCTTCCTTCCTTCCTTTGTGCAGTCTATGGGCGAAATTCATCGCAACTACGAGGAGGTGCTCACGCTTGGAGTTCCTCAATGATACCACTTTCCTTTGTGTGGTTTATGAGTGACATTCATCGCAAATACATGGAATGGGCCACGCTTGAAGGTCTTCAACAATCCGTTCCTTTCTTCCTGTTGCGAGCAGACGGAATTCTGGTCGAATTCAAAGAGTAAGGCAGGTGTAAGTTTGGGGCACGGCTATGTAACTTGTTTACCGCGAGTAGGTATAGGGATGGCTCCAGCTACAGTTTGTTAGGCTTCAGTCAAGAGGAAAAAAAAGCTAAACTAAATGAATGTCCAACTTATAGGCCATTTTATGAAAAAATACCCTTATAATAAGAAGTGACCGCATGCGAAACAGCAAATAATTTTTGTATAAGAAAACGAAAAATCTGTCAAAGGAGCGAACAAAGTACTCTGCACATGCAGATATAGCTGTGACTTACATGCCACGTCCACAAAAAAAATATATATATATATTTAAAACGTGAAGGGACCGCTTTATGACGTGTTGCTAGGAACGAACGTAGCCGGATTGGTGATAGAGAAGCCGTCGTGTTGGCGAGAGATACCAAGGAGGAATTCGAGGATTTCTTCACTGGTAGACAACCCTACATATGGGAAAGCGTCGGCTCATACAATGAAGCTCCATTTGTAAGGCCTGAAGGAGGTTAAAATTTAGAGTTACCGTCCAAGCTTACAGAAACTTTTTCCCGTTTAAAATCCTTTAGAAGGTTCAGTGAAGTGAAATGTTTAACCATTTACCGGTAAAAATGT
This sequence comes from Parhyale hawaiensis, assembly GCA_001587735.2. Taxonomy (NCBI): domain Eukaryota; kingdom Metazoa; phylum Arthropoda; class Malacostraca; order Amphipoda; family Hyalidae; genus Parhyale; species Parhyale hawaiensis. Next base: position 25,928,318 of record LQNS02276883.1, on the reverse strand, counting down.
TACATTATCTTTGAAACGTTGTTTATTGATTGATTCTTGCTTAGGAAGTCACTTTCTCTGTTTTGGAACCACGTGGTAATAAAGTGAAAAGTTGGAAAGCACAAACGATCTTTCCCACGAAATAAGGTGAAAATGGAGCAATTTTTAAACATAATGCTTTTTCTTCGTGGTGGAATCTTTTTCAGCGTAATGAATCAACCGAAAATACATATTTTTCAGGCCAAAACAGGATTTTTCTCAACTAAATCCAATGAGGCAAGTGAATCAAATCAATTTTTTTTCAGAGACTATAATGAGCTGTCGAGAAACAAAACCATTGGAGCACAGTGAACAATAAAAATTGTTTTTCGCACTAAGAAAAGCGACGCGTTGGCGAACTTTTTAGCTTATATTTTCTAGTGGTTTTGATCAATCATTCACCCCATCCGATGCTACCACAACTTACTATTTTGCAAATATGCGTTCTTGATTAACTACTCGCGTAGAGGATACTAACAAGTAGTAAATTAATCAAATACTAGAAGTGGGTGTAAAGTATGGATTACAATATCCTAATTTCCAAAAGACCTAATAAAACCTGGGTCACACTCACTATACACTCGCCTATTCAACGTATCAACATACATTTAGTTCGTATATCGTTGAAAAAAAGTACCTATCGGGAGTATCTTGGATAGCAACCTCACCGTGTAATCGCGGCGAGATGAATATCAGCTGATCAGTTGCATGCATGATTGTATAATGTGTCGCTGGCCTAATAAATACTTGCAAGCGTTTCGGTCGCGGTCAAATTCTCTATAGCGTTGCCATTCTATATGTATATCTGAGATTTTTTTCGGCCCATATCTTAGGCCTGACACGCCCTCTAACTGCGTATAAATAAATTTTTAGAAATATTCATAGAATTGGCCCCGCGGTAAAGGAATTTGACCACGACTGAGCCGCCTTCATAAAATGGTCAGACTATAGTTGGAGCATCAGGCTCAGAATTTGACTGCAGTAAGAATTGAAAACGTTTTCGCTTTTGCTCAGCCTGAAGTTTCAACTGTTACGAAAAAATTAAGTTAAAAAAAATATGCGAAGTAGCTCATGCATGGAAAATCAAATACTCCATCAAAGATGCAGCCTTTCATCTACCACGCTCAAAAGAAGAATCATAAGCCGTGAAAGGCACAACCTTCAGAAGACAAGTAATGAAAGGCTGAACGCTGCGACTGTCTATGGAACAGCATCCACCCTGGGCTCTCTCTTCTTCTTTCTTGATGATTCGTATCGACTAGCTCCGAGCTACTTTTCAAAGCGAGGCGGGCTTCAGAAAATTGAGCATCTCGACTTTCGAGCAGATAGTTCAGAAACTATATTTTCCGTCGTATTTCAGGGCTGAAATTTATGGTATCTCATCTTGTTGATGAATTTTTCCCTATTTAAATCCATAAAAACGTGAAGGAGAAAATGAAAAACCAAGGGAGCAAGTTAGGCAGCAAGCAAGCAACCAGCGCATGTTATTATAGAGGGGATTATCGCGAGATGTTTAAAACTATGTATTCTCATTGGGTGAAACGATGCTGAAACTAGGACTTTTATTATTTGATCTAACTTCAATGAAGGAAGGATAAAATGAATGTGATTTGCATTGCGCAGATTTAAATACTTAGCATCACATACTTTCGATCCTTGAAGTCCATACTTTAAGCATTAATGGTTTTTGTACTCTTGAATATTTCTCTATCTGGTGTGCTTGTAGCCTATACATTAGGCAGAAATAGTGTTGTCCCGTTGATTTTTTCTATTTCTCGTTTCCCTGAAGCCCATTGGCAGAAGTAGTTAAGTAGCTACTGCTGATTTTTTCACTCTCTTTTATCCATGAAGCCTATACTTTAGGTAGTAATAGTTTTTGTAGTGTTGATTATTTCTCTTTCTCGTATTCCTGAAGCCCATACTTTTCTGCAATGGTTTTGTGCTGTTGAATTGTTTTTCTTTCTCGTGTTCTTGAAACCCAGACCTTAGGCTGTAATGGTTTTTGTAGTTGTTTTTCCTCTTTTCGTGTCCCTGAAGCCCATACTCCAGGCAGAACTGTTTTTTATGCTGTTGATTTTTTTTCCCTTTCTCGTGTTCCTGAAACCCATACCCATAGGCATTATTGTGTTTTTATACTGTTGATATTTTTTTTTTTTCACTTTTGCATGTTCCTGAAGCTCTTACCCAAGGCAGTACTACTTTTTATACGGTAGATTTTTTATCCTTATCGTATCCCTGAAGCCAAATTCCCACCGGCTGTTGTTTTTTCAAGGTTGAAATTCTCATTAGGGAAGTCAGTGAGCTGCATTGCAAAAAGCTATCAGCGTGCGGTGAGCGTGCGGCAACTTTTGCAAAGGTCATTATGGCTCCACCGCTAATTGAGTGTTTTTTTTCCTTTCTTTTGTTTTGCTCGCATCCGTGTTGGTGTTTGCTCATTTGCGGGAAATGTCGCACACTGTCGCCCTGTATGAAGGATTAGTTAAATTGCTGCAGCTTTGAAACGAATAGTGATAGTTAAATGGCGTAGGTAAGCTTTGCATGACAAAGTAGTGAGCGTTAATTTGCAGAAAATTTACAGATGAAGTTTCATATGACATTTAGATTATTTTCCAAAAAGTCCTAAAATTTCGTTTTTGATAATTTGTGATTCTATTAAGAACAATTTTTTCATAAAAATAAAAACAAGCTAAATAAAAGGGAACGTTGCAGCCGTCGGCTGAGACAATCTTTAGGCAAAACTAAAATCTGTAGCTTTGAAGAAAACATATACACACGCTTATAAATTAAAGGTACACTATTTATGAATACTAGGTCATATATATAGGTATGCTTCAACAGTAATGGATGAACCCCTAAGCCAACATGCAGTTAAATTCCAACTAACAAGCGGATAACTGTAGTTGGAAACAAAGCTATGACGGAACTCGAGGAGTTACGGTTGGGGCAAGATCTTATATTGGTCGGCGGTAGAGGGATGTGGCTATCTCAGTCGAAGAGGTTGAGGTAATTTAGATAATTCGTTGTACTTCACGTTGATAGCTGGCATTCCCCGTCTGTTTGTAAAGGCTTCTGCTATTTTCAGTGATGGGTATCCGAGTATGAAATAGAGAAACAGCTGGAAAAATTACGATTGGTGACGGATCAGTTTCATGTTCGTCTTGGAAATGTTTGTATATGCTGCTAGAGGAGTATCGGTGCTGCTCGCTTCTTTTCTCGAGCGAGCAGTAGGTGTGTCCTACAAACTAGAAGGCGTGACAGCCTTTCTCTGGGTAAGTGAATCGGTGCACCAGTCCGGTGCGCTGGAGGTTCGACAGATTAGGATGACAGTTAAAGAAGGAGGAAAGTTTTTGTGTTTGAAGTGCAGACGTAGGCTTATCTTCTGTTGTGGATGAGCTGGCTCAAGGTGTTCCAAGTTTATGCTTTTCAATTATTGTTCTAAATAAAATCACTAACGATCAAAAACGTATTTTTAGAACTTTGAAGATAAAATTTAAATGTTATGTGAAACTGTGTTCTGATTTGAAATGCGTTGCAGACGAAGTATGTTCAATCAAATGATGCAAAGCATACAAACAAAATGTTGAAAGGCAAAAGACGCAAAATATATAAATAAACTGTTGCATGTAATATGAAGCAAAATGTATTGGTCAAACATATAGATTAGCCAAATGACGTAAATAAAGTGCACACGTCATCAGCTGTATTGGTGTTGGGACATTTACAACTGATTCCATATAAATTTGATGCCATTAATTCAAATATGGCATTTTTCCTGGAGTGTAAATTTCTCAGATATATCAGTGTATTGAATTACGTTTTGACTTTAGTACAGTTGAACACTTCTCAAGCTGTTTCCTTGAATTTATTTTTGGATCAGTCTTTCTTTTTCACACCAGTAGTCATCTGCAACCTTGTATACGTATCCCATCTCACTCGACAGCGGTCCTCCTTAAATTTAGTATCCTAGTGATATCTATCACAATAACTCTCACTGCTGTGCTCTAATTTTTACAGCACGTTCTAGGTTAACTTTATAATAACAACTATTTCCTAAACACAAATATTAAGCGAAGCCATCTTCGATAAAGGCAGCATCCGCACTGGCTCAATAGGCAAGGTGACTGGCTTGCCTTCTATCAGAAGCTCGGCAGTTCGATCCTCGCCATGGACAAAGAGTCTTGATGCTCTGAAAGAGAGGAGATCCTCGAGTTATACGATAGGTTAGGGCTACATAACTTAACACACGTTAAAGTTTTTCGAAGTCCTCTTCCGTCTGTAGGAATGTTATCCCTTGTATTTCAATATTACTCATAAACTTTTAGACATGGCTGTACATCTGCTTCGATTGAAGAAAATGATGCCGCATAATAATCTCGAGGATTGATATAATTACTGTATATAAATATGTGTTGTCAGTGATTCGTAGTTAGTTAGTATGGGGGGGGGGAGTAGAGGGCTCTGGCATTCGGATCACGAGGGAGAGAGGATTGTGGGTTGGGTCTTTCATTACAGTGTGACGTCATAGCCTGGACCATATGCATGTGGCCAATAGCAGCTCTCTTCTAGGCCCAAGTGAGCATATAACTGCAGCACGATCCAGTGCATGTGGGTTTCGTCGTTGGGATGTTAGTGTGGGTTTCGTAATTGAGATGTTCGGTCAAGGTGGCATTGCATTTACTTTTACGACCAGAACTCGGAAACGAACCTCATCGCACTGGTTGAAACGTTGTAGATCCCTTACGTCAGCAGATATTTACTCCATCATGTAGATTTTCCTAGGTCCAACTGACAACAGGGCACACACACAGAAACCGATTCCCGTACACATGACTTAACACTGCACAATATGGCGTTAAACATATATTCTGTACTGAACTGCACGCTCAAAATACCCTCATATAAGAAAGAAATTAGTGATGATAGGGAAAAGCTCATTTCATATTTAGATGCATCGCATAAAATCTGTATACCAAAAATGAATTCAAAAAATCTTTAGCGCCAATTAATTTATAGGACTGTGTTCTTGTTAATTTAGATAACGCAGTCAAAATGTCGAGAGCCAAATAACGGAAATATTACCTAAAAAATGTTTGTAGGTCTTGTTGATATTTTCCAAACTTGCAAGTTGTTATGTCATTACCGCATTAGGGAAACTGTTATTTATAGAGATTGATTGCAAATTATTGACGAGTTTTTCATGCAAACAATAATAATATTGATCCTTAAATATTACTCTCCTGTCTTTTCTGGGTCTTACACGCAAACGTATTCATTTCATGGCATTCTTTGACCTAGTTACTTCTAACCAACGCCTTCTCTGATAAACTTTCTGATATTCATCAGATTTTATTGCGTAGTTTTTTCCAACCATCATTCTTACTGACTCTCCACCAACTTTCTTGTGCTCAGAAAGAAGTAATATTAACTGCGTAGAATAGAAGTGGCTGCATACTCTTCAACGTCATTATTTTCTATTCAATAAATGATCCAAGCAGTTCTAATCTTCGTCGTTTTAACTAAGTAGTTCACTCCTTCAGATCTTCTTTATTCCACTCGTCATTCATTCTCACCTTGTTTATTCCACTAAACCTTTCTGACCTAATTTACTCCAGGTACCTGACAGTAGCGACCACGACATTTCCCTTAGGACAAATCTGGGATTGACAGTTCTACTCAAGGACAATTTTGAGCTGAATTGTCCTTGTGCGGAATCGCCATTATAGACTCTACCTCCTCCATCGTACATTATGGCCTAGTTAGCTCCACCCACCCTTCTTTCCGACCTTCATCACTCCACTCGCCTTTCTTACCAACCCACTTTTTGAGACAAATCGGTCCTTTTGACGTCCTCTTTGCGCCAATTCGTTTTTTTTACCTACTTTATTCCCGAATCGTCTTTTCTGACCTATTCTCTTCTCATGATTGTATTCCTCAACCTTTTTCTTCTCTCCATACGTCCTTTTTCTTCCAATTCCCATCCCCCGGAAGAGCCCCGACCACGCTTTTGAAAGCACGCAGCTCAACTTGAGCTATTGGCAGTAGTCATTAGCTGCAGGAGCTTTGAAGTGACGCTGTTTTAGAGGATCTACTAATGGGAACGCTCACTGAACTCATCGTCAAGATATTCC
>LQNS02276883.1:25875569-25892496 GCA_001587735.2 Parhyale hawaiensis | reverse complement strand
GGAACATGATGACGAGACTCTCCTGTACTGGCTGATAGAAAGAGACACCTGTTCCGTCATCATGACGTCATATATAGCCGCACAAACACACGCCACTTATGTAGCCCGACCGATCCACAATAACGACAAAGGGTTAAATGAAAATCTAGCAAATTTTTGAACTCAACAGTTTTGATATCAGTGGCGTTTCGAATATGCTGAGGCATTTTGTTAAACAATCTTGCTCCCTGTGCGGTGAACCTGTTAGAATATTTTGTGGTTGCGGCTTTTCCACTATCTCTGCTTGGGATGCGTATATCACAAGTTCTTTCAGTTCATTCTGAGTGTCTGGCAACAATCCGCTCATTGATATTCACAGTGATACGTTCCAGAATTTTCTAAACATATGTGAATCGTTCGAATCTTCGTTGTATTGACTGCAGGTGGAGACAAATAAGTCGTTTGGGGTAATCATACTCCTGCATTTCTCGAATTCGGGCAGTGAACTATCGTTGGATAGCTTCAAGTTGTCCTAGCTTTTTTCTTGTACTCAGCATCCAAATTGGAGAACAGTAGTCTATTCTCGGAATAATTAATTGTTCCCATAGTGTGAACATTACATCCTTTTTGCGTGACGAGAAAGTTCGTAAAACCCATCCACTCCGTCTTTTTCCCACAGCGATAACTCTAGCAACATGTTCCTCGAAGGTAGCATCGTCTTGCATTCTCACTCCAAGGTCTCTTAAAACTGTCTTTCTGTCAATTTCCTGCCCATCGCTGCTGGTATATGGCGTGGATTCAAACAGTGTTTGTTTTTTTCATATCTTAGCAGTTCGAATTTTGTTTAATTAAAGGTCATATTATTTTTTATCGACCATTGGCAGATGCTTTCCAAATCTCGCTGCACAGACAGCACATCTTCCATAGATTGCACAGCAGCTGGTATTCGTGTATCGTCAGCAAATGACGAAGGGACAGTATAGTTACATCCGCATCCCATGTCATTGATCATAATGAGAAAGAGAACAGGCCCAGGCACGGTGCCTTGTGGTACTCCACGGAGCACCGGCTGTCTGGATGATACTTTATTCTTGACAATTACACTTTGAGTTGTATTATTGACAGGAATGCTTCAAGCCACCGGGACATTATCCTCGGATACCCACGCGGAAAAGTTTCAACTTTAGGAGTCCGTGGTCAACCTTGTCAAACGCTTTAGCAAAATCTAAGTTGATTACGTCCACATCCATTTCTTGGCACAATGTCTCTACGATGGAATCATAATGCTCTAACAATTATGAAGTAGTGGAACGTTTATGTCGAAAACCGTGTTGTTTTGATGTAAGTCATAACTCTCTAGATGGTGCACTAGACGTTTACGGAACACCCTTTCTAACGTTTTCACTACGTAGCTCGTTAATGAGACAGGTCGGTAGTTAGCTGGATCTGTACTATTTCCAGCTTTGGGGATTGGGGTAATGATTGCGTGTTTATAGGTGCTTGGTAGTACACTATCGTCCAATGATTCCCGCCACATGATGTAGAGCGGGTAAGAAATGCTTAGCTTGCACATTTTGAGGGTTTTTAAAGAAACATCATCTGGTCCTGAAGCACTGTTTCCACCAATTTCATTAATGGTTAATTGAAGGCTTAGTTGTGCGAATTCAAAATCCATTAGGTAGTTATCAGTTGCTTTTAATACTTGAATATCAGGGTTACTGGTCTTTTTGCTAAAAACCTTCTGGTATTGATGGCTCAGTATCTCACTCATCTCTTTTTCGTTTTCAGTCATTGAACCATTTTCGTCCAATAATGGTCCTATTTTTGTTTTCAGAGACGCGTAATTTGAAGCATAAGAGATGAACTAGCTACTTACTCTTTTCTTTTATCTTTTTGATTGCTTGCTGTTCTTTTTCCTGTTTCTCTTCATCATGAGATTTTGCAAGTTTATGTTCAATCTCTTCCAGTTTTCGCTGGCATTCATTTTTTCGCTGTAATACACACGATGACTTTTGGCATTTGATCAATCTTGCTCTTTTCTTTATTAAGTTTTTGCGGAATTCATGGTAGCAATTTTTTGAACATTTCCTTCTAGCCGGTGGTAGGTATTTCACGCACATTTCCAACAGCACGTTTTCAAAGATTTCGTTCATTGTATCACTTTCGGTAGAGTCATTTAGAAGAGCGTCCCAGTTCACTGACTGCAGCTCATCGTTGAAACCTTCCCAGTTTAGCTGATTATTGAAAGTATTTAAATCTCGAAGATTAGTTATGCTATTTTGCCCATTATTCTTTGAGTCATTCGCATCATAGCTACTGAACTGGATTGTGATATTAATGAGTTTGTGATAAGACAAAGCTGTCTCTTTGGTGCTGATGTTTTTTACAAACTCGGCATGCTAGAAAGAGGAGATCTAAGGTGCTGTCTTTCCTTGTTGGCGAAGTAATATAATCATCTGCACTAACGAAAGTTATTCCATTATCTGTAGTAAAGATAGTGCTTGTTCTCTCTCATCTATTGTGTACGAAAACTTTTTGTTAAAAATAAAACTACCTGTTTCATCGGGCATATCTGGATGTAGCCATTTTAGGAACGGGAAGTTGAAGTCACATGTAGTGATTACAATATACTTACTTTCAAGTCTACTGCAAAGTGTGTGAACTTTGTCGAGCAGCTCCGCAAAATTCTCAGCACATTTTGGCGGTCGATAGCACACCACACAAACCAGTTTAATTTTTTTCTATTTTTACTATTAGAAATCGACACATGCTATTCGAGAATTTCTGTAGGACACGTGAGCCAAGCTGTTCTTTCACGTACAACGCTACTCCTCCGCATTTACGGTTTTCGCGGTCACACCTGTGCCGAGTATAGTTTTGCATTTTCACCTCAGCATCACAAATACTCTCATTTCGGTGTGTTTCAGCAATTGCTAGGAAGAGCGAATTTGCTTCACTTGCAATGTCTCTAAGAATTACTTGCTTTCGTTAGTTTTTTTGTGAATAGGCCTTGAATATTGACCACATAAAATTTGTTCAATGTTTGGCTACTCTTTAGTTCTTTTGGGTCATTGCATTGCCGCCACGGCAGCCGCATGCTTCCGTTCGCAGCTCAAACACCTTGTATCGCTCGCAGGCTCGATACCATCCCAGGCACGCGAGCTCTTTGCAGATCTTGGGGTGCTGACTCGGCAGTTGTGTGCATGCAATGCGCCATGGTGGAACTTACCTTCCTCACAGATGAGGGGTCTCGGCTCATTGGTTCCTTACGTCAAATTGGCGCCATAGTTTTTGGTGACCCGAGGTCAACTGCGACTACACTTACTCGTCTGGGGCCAGTGGGCCTATACCCGCAGCACAAACCAGTGCATGTGAGTTTCCCAGGTGGTGGTGTGATCTAAGTTGAATTTACTTTACCTTTCGATGGTTGTTTTGGCAGTTTATTTAACCTCTTATCCACATTTGTGCGGAATTTACCTGATGTGGTGGGTGCCATGTCGGCTGTTGAATTCGTTTCTGTCCTTTTTCCATCTACGTTTCCATTGACAGCACCTTTTGATACATTGTTTGTAAAAAATTTTATATCTTCCGACTGTCCTGTTCCATATCTTGGAAGGACGCACTCGTGTCAGCTTGGTTCTGTGCGCTAATACTAGGGTTGTGATCATTCCCAGATGGTGTTTTCTCGCGCTCTGAGAATCTTTCTTCTTGCCTGTTGGCTTGCGAATGAGAATGACTTTGTATATGCCACGGTATCCTAGTGTTTTCCCCGTGGTCCCTTTGATACCACGAATGGAGTTCAGAACTGCGTAGAAGTACGTATGGTACTACCCAAGTGAATTTCGCAATATGAAGGATCCAGGCATTCTCATTTTTGGAAGGAATTTCGATAAACAATTGGTTGGAACTGGAGGTTGGAGATAGAGGTTGGAGGTGGAGCTTGTTGCCCGACGGGCACTATGGCACTAATGTGCCCGACTGGTACATTAGTCTTTTGCTCTACGTTCATGCTTCATATATTGCGAATATTTCAGCGTGTCCCTGTAAAAACAACTGCGGGCACACTAAAAAATCTGTTATAATTTAAGCCGTCAAGTTCGTTTGCTTAGTAAACATCGCTTGTAAAGTTTCGGTTATCGTTTCAAGTTTGGAGCGACTTACAACTTAGAAGGCTGTGCCCTCTACTGTTGTATGAAGAGACAACGCAGCGTACTCACACAAGGTAGAGTTGAGACTGAAGTGTAGAGCGGCCTTGAGAAGCAGTTGATGAATTGATACATATTATTGTGTGTGTTTCAGGAGTAATTGTCTAATAGGTAATTAGATTAACATTAGGTAAAAGGATAAAATTATAAGAAAAAGTATCGAATCCTGTCGTCTGTTTCCTAAATTTTTTTGCAATTGGGAGGGTGCGATATGCCAGACCAACAATATTATTATAATAATAATAATTTATTGTCACTGCATTAATACGAGGAGTTTCGGCTCATATGATGGCAAAGTGAAAGCTTGTATCCACGACACCCAAGTAAAGAACTTAATTGAATGCTTTAATGAGTACTTAAGGAAGCTTATTATCAGTAGTATTATATAACAATTATTAGTAGTATTCGGTTGAACGACGCACGAGCTGAATGGCCACTCATTAGTTGAGTGTCTGATGGTTCGGTGTGGCCCTGGATCAAAGAATGCACACGAGAGCCTGGAGAACGCTATTCATAAATAATTAGGCAACAACTGCATTGCAATTTTCATGTACATTGATACGTGGACTGCCTATTTACTGATTAGATTCAATACATAGAAGGGAATTATTACCGCATTCGTTTACAATCTAAGCAGCATAGTCAAAGCATTAGCAACGATTAAGAAGTAGTGATATCGAGGAAGGCAAGCTGGCTGGCTAGCTTACTAATAACTTGACACAAGTTACGGTCAAAATATCTGAAAAAGTCTCGTTTCTGACGAAGAAATTCATCAAAACATTCTGGCAGGATCAAATGGTCTCACATATCCAGCTGAGGCATGCGTTCCAAAACAATTTGCAGGAACATTCTAATCTAATACATAATAACTTATGTAAGCAAGAAATTAATGACTCATTAGGGCAAACTTCTCATGCAAGCTTGAAGAAACTAATACTTCGTATTGAACACATCCAGCATAAATTTACTGTTTGCACACAAAGGCAATAGAGCGGCCAAAACAAATCCAAACTTAGCGGTACCACATATCAAGCTTGGTCAGCTTACCCATCAAGAGAAAAATGACTCTTCTGATTGGCTGTGACATCATGCATGGGTTTGCATTGGTCATGTGTGGCTTTAATTGTTATGTCTTCCCTCTTCTGAAATGCTGCTCCGTAGTCTGGGGTTCCACTGCCGCTTGTCATCTGTGTTTGCTTGACAAAGTGGTCCGTCGATGTGCGCACATGCTGGATGGTGTTGTGCATTGTGATCTAGCGCATCATCGCAGAGTTGGTGAGGCCTGCTTTTTGTATAAAATTTATTACTGCCCTAGTCATCCACTGTCTGATATTCTTCCGGAGCTATTTGTTCGGGTGAGGGATACTCGGCGTACTGGTTTTTATGAGTTTGCCTTGGAACCGTTACGATGCCGTGCGGACCAGTATGCTCGTTCGTTTTTTCCATCGCGTGTGGATGTTTGGAAAGGTCTTGATGGCTCTGTCTTTGCTGGTGCAGGTACTTGTAGCCTTAAACGATCTGTGCACAGAGCTATTTTGTGTTCTCGGATCTTCTCTTTATTTTTTCTCATTTTTTACTCGCGGGGCTGGCTGGTTGCGTGAGGGTTTGTCAACCTCCTGGAGTTTCTTCATTCGCACGTCGCCAGTCTAGTGTGATTTAATAATAACAATGTGAAAGCACACTCGTCTCTCTGTTGACTTGAGTGGCACAAATGTAGAAACATCCACGGAAAGCACGTCATATCTCAATCAACCGCTGGTATCAGCAAGTTAAACGGATTATATCGACCCGCCTACGGCGCCTTGGGGCAAAATCTGATTTCAAAGATTATTCTAATGCCTCTCTGGCAGTAATAATACTACTGTGAAGTGAACAGTGATCTTTGAACGCTTGAGTGGTGCAATGACAGACAGGGGTCTTGTTAAAGAATAAATTTGTTATTCTTGCGATTGCTTCAGGGTGCGTGGCGTGCACTTCTTCCAACCTCGGTGATTGCTTCATTACGAATGAAGAGCAGAAACGAGCAATTCTGCTTCCTGCCTTTCAGTTTAGGTCATTTAGGCACAATTCCTGAGTCACGCAGAGGTTCTGTTTAATCTTTGAAGCCTCTTTATGAAACCAACGCTTGAGACGCATGATAGGTTTTGTGACATGTCGATAGCTCATTTGCCGGTCTTTTTACCATCCTAATCAGTTAACAAAAGAATATGAGCCATGAAAAAAGACTCGTGCGTTGATATCGATGGATTTTGTGGATTGGAAAGATAGTATTGGTGTTCATTTCTTAATGAATTTCAGATTTTTACAGTTCGATTTAGCGATAGATTTAATGAGCTCTGGCCACAAGCGAATGGAAGTCTACGGAATTTAGAACTGGAATTTAAGTTACTGTATGCACGGTATTGTCGGGAAGAAAATTGTATGACGAAACAAGGAAGCTTTCTATTTTATGTGCGAGTTGTAGCAGATAGTTTAGATGTTGTTAAAATGTTTTTTGGGCACAACAATTTCATGTCTACTTTTATAAAAATAAAGTATACCTCTCAGCTACACTTGCAACGCATCGATAAGCATTAATTACTCCTCCCATACTGAAGCGTTTAACTTCTAAATTTACTTCTTTAGTAGAATATACCACTGATAATCAAATCAGCTGACGCACAGTGACTTACCACACAGTGGATCTGCCGATAATCACTGTACTTGGATAACCCTGTTAGCACAGTGGTAAAACTTATATTGCAATACTAATAATCACAATACAAATACATAAGGGAGATATGAATTAAGCTCGAGGAATGAACTTTGGTCACATGAGTCGTGTTTTTATTCCTTACTGTGCACGAATGACTGAAGTTTTCTGCAATAATAAAAACATAATCCGTGTTAAAAGCCTGAGCCTCTTGCGGATAAAACGTCATATACATTTGCTAGTTAATCATATTGAAATTATATGCGGGAAATAAGATCGTCATGAATTAAGCACAAGCTCTTCTCTTTAGTTCTGCATTCAATACTGATAGGTAAAATATTCAGAACTGCGCGTGTTGCAGAGTAGTAAGGTGCTCACAACCGCTCAGGGTGCTGCTAGTTAGGTTTCCTAGCAGTACTCATAGTGCTGATTGGTGAGGTTCTCAAACCAGCAAGCAGTGCTGATGGGAAAAGGTCGCAAAACTTCTCATAGTTCTGAGAGATGAGGTTCTCAGACCCGAGTTTCGGGTTAACAGCTAAAAAGTTCTCAGAAGTGAACATTGTGCAGATACTGTACCAAGAGGAGGTTCTCATAAATAGACGTGCCGACAGAAAGCAACTCAAAATTGTCAGTAGTGCAGACAAGAAAGTGCTTAGACGTGCATGTAGTGCTAATGGTTAAGGTTCTAAGGGCTGCACGTGGTTCTGATTGGTAAGGTTCTCTGGATTGATGTTGAGCTGACAGGTGTTATCCTCAGAACTACACTTAGTACAGATATGTAAAGTTATCATTCATAGCTGCGCGTATTGAAACAGGTGAGATGCTTAGAGCTGCGCTTGGTGCTAATAAAAAAAGCCCTTAGACTATCGTACAGTACTACTATTTAAAGGTTTCAGAACCGCACGTACTACAGATAGGTAGTCAGAACTGTACGTAGTCCTAATAGGCAAGGTTCTTAGAAGTGAACTCCTACTTCGCTTTGCTGCACTGCTTCTACTATTAGGAGGATGGCTGAGCGAGTCAGTGCGATGCTGGCTGTGATGGTAGAAGGTGTGCGCGTCTGTAGCTCAGTCTTTCTTGAGGACGGTGACTGAGACACCTTTGATTTCTAAGCAAGCAAATCGTTGAACTAATCGAGCACTTGGTGAAATTGTTCACGTTCGGTTTTATCTTTCAAATATCTCGTCATTTACAAGTACATAATTTAACATGGAAAGGCAAACGAGATATTTGCAGAAAATGCTATAAAACTTTATTTCCTTAACTTTTTCTTTCAGACGAAACTGTAGGAAATCGTAAGGTTCAATCAAGTTGTTGGGGATACACATAGTATCAAACAACTTCTGTCAATTACATAATAGGACATTTTTTGGTGACATGGTATTAGGTTTTCTCAACGGTATTGCTACCTCCATGAGATGTGCAATTCGAAAACTAACGCCCTTGAACAGTACGGATTTCAAATTGACTAGTGATGTAATGACCATTGCGTAACTCGACAGTGATATGTTCACGTGAGGAATTAATTTACAAGATCACCAAAATAATCTGGGTAGCGTTGGATCGGAGCTCTGCAGGTGAGTTTAGGTAGTATATTGCACACTGATGCACAGCAGCCGTACGTACAGTGAGAAATCTCTATTTAGTGTGATGATATGTCTCCACCAAACACATTTGGATACAAAGACTAATGATAACAGGGTTTCTTATTTAGCCTAGTATAAATAATTAAATATTTTAAAATTTGAATATAATTGTTTTGAGCTATGGTATTGGCGTATTAACTTTGAAGTGGTCAGGATTCAGTATGATAATTAATAAGAACCTTTACCCATGATTCTCACAGCCAAGTGTATTTGGCTGAACCATTTAGTGAATTAACCAAAGCATTTCTCTGCGTGTAAGATCCTTTTTTATCGCTTACGTTTGCAACTATGTATGATAACATTGCATGCATTTTCGTTATAGAACTAACATCCTAAACGTATCCTTTCTAATACTATAGTTATATAACAAACATGGTAGCCGTTAATTTCACAAATATAAATTATGGATGCCGTGTGTATATCATAAAAAAACACTGCACGTATTTTTGCTGGCATTCTTACTTTATTTTTATGGATGGTTCGTTGCAACTCTAAATATCAAACTGTTATTACTAAGTATCCCAGAGTTCACTGTGCTGTTAAATGCTATGTTCACAAATTTCCGGTTTCCGAAGAATTTGGCGTTGCTCGATATTGTATGCCCGTGATTTTCAATTGTCGAATATTTTCATTTTCTAGAGTATATGTATCGTGTCTTCGATGCTTAAAAATTCGCTACTTGGCACGTTCCCGAATGTTGCTCTACTATTCAGGAGAAAAGTCACAACTCTATTACCCCCTGGGCATTTGGCATTTTTGGTAAATAATTCGCTACTTTGCATAGTTCTGATCGTTGCCACGTAATTCAAGAGAGGAATCAGACTTTATGGTTCTCGAACGTAGTGACGCCTCTTATGAAGGTTCTGATCTGTCATGAGATACCCATTAGCGTTACAAACTGCGGGCCAGAACTTTGCTTATTGTCCCTCCCAAATTTCATGGCGCGAGTTGCCGACAGCATCAGACTAATTACAGGCGTCAAGCTCTACCATCATTTTTTTTCTGGTCTACAACCTAACAACGTCGGGCAACTTTTATTGATTACAGTGCAGTTTGTACACCAGAAACAGTGACGTTTGCGTGCCAAAGACATCACCAGACACAAGGCTACTGATTATCGGCATTCTTTTTTTCACGTGAGCTTCAAGTTTAAATTAAATCCCGTTATGGATAAATTCCAACTTTTTACTTTTTTCATCAACATCAGGGGCGTTCTCGTCATGAATTGGCTGTAGTAATAGTCACTTGAAAGAAACCCTCACTTTCTTCGCTTGTGCCAGAGCTTCTACTCTAAAGGGAAGGGAAGATCGTACAGCTCAGCAGAATTCCAATTGGCTGACGCACTTCGTTCAATCACTAAAGTTATTCGTCTTTGCGTATCGTTTAGAATTAAGCCAGTATCCCAAGTACGCTCGCTGAAGTATTTTTATGGAATCCCCCTGCCGCGATTATTGAAGGCTGGGGACACCAATAAGTAAATAAAAATAGACAAAAATTACTACAATGGTCTCGTATCAAGGAGATCAGTACACAAGTACACGGAGTTTGCACTTGAGATTTAAATTACTCCTGGTTGCATTGGCTATAACAGAAGGAACGGTTGGCCTAGTAAAGTGAAGTTTTCTGCTTCACTAAACTGATTCTGACGAACATTGGCCAGATTATACGAGCGCACGCTGCTGTCGCAATGCAGTATTGCAGAGTGGCGTGACGAGTGTCGATGACGGCTGAAGATCAGCTGAAGTCAATAGTACTGGCGACAAACTCATCTCCATTACAGTGCTGCTGCTGTTGCTGCCGAAATCTCTTCCTTGCGTGCTGAAACGCAAGTAATCGTACCCTGTACTGATTATTGGGGTGTTTATTTGCTCTGTTTTTTATTATTACGTTAACTACAAGTTTACGCTTGATTGTTCACGGTCGGGTAGATTGCAGATGAAAGATTAAACAGTCCAGGAAGGTAGGAATGATAAGAGAAGCAACAAAAATCATTAACAGCTGACTTGAATGCATACAAATCTACAGTACCGAACACGGATCACTCCAGTGCATTCCATACCCTCGTATATTATATGATAGATTAGAGTGGATATAATCAATGTACGCAGGATACACTGCAGCCTTCTTTACCAATAATATCCGGAAGACACATCACAGAAATACAGGCAGTAACTAAAGCTCGGTATATCCAAGTTTCGTATGTTGAAAAGTTGAAAACACATAAACACCAAAATGATGCATTTGCTATCGCTTGTAACCAGCTCGAAGGATCGGTACGTATTTTCTATGGAGTTTTCTTCTGTGATGAAAGGGGTCTAATTTTTTTTGTGGGTCCCGCATTAGAGTCATAAAGGACAACAATGTGCAATGGGCCCATAGCAGAGTAACTCTCAGAAGCCTAAAGCGGGTAAGACATACAAATTTGCTGTCGTACTTTTTTCGACAGGTTACGCTACAGTTTACAATATAACCGCAACATTGAGTGACAGTGACTACCACTGGAAAGCTAGAGGAGATGCAAGCAATTATAATATCATTATTAGAACTTCACGCTCGGGCCACCACGGACATGTGGTGCAACCCAAGTGCAGTGTTATGCACCACCGAGAAGCCCCAAAAGGCTGCAAAGAAGAATCTAATAGAAAGCCCCTAACAGCTGACTTAAACGCCTGCAGGCCGACACGACCAAAAGTCGATGCTGGTAATGCATTCCAGACCGAAAAGAATCAAGGAAGCAAACACCGACTGAACTGACTAGTTTGGCACCAAGCAATCTCCAGAGTGAAAGAGTTCACATGTATAAGCCCCAACTCGTGTACAGGAAGAACGGTCGTTCTAACTAGTAGTTATTACAATGACACATGGTACTGAAGCCTTCGTAGACCAATCACAGCGCTTGGCTGCTCAAGGGATCCTATACGAACCAATCACAGCGCTTATTCTGCTGCTCACGGAATCCTATGCGAAGTGTGTCTCCGATCTAGTTAGCCACTTTTTATGAACTAAGGTGACGTCACGACTGTAGTGGTAATGAAGCTCTCCTATTGGTCAGTAACACGGCCAATTTTCCCCACAGAAATGAAACTGCCTTTTCGAAGCTCTACAATCATCACTATCGCTGCTCATGATTACTTCTGCATTACACCTATGTAGGAGAATTGCGTTCTCCAATGTCAGCACGGATGACACCATCAGTGTACACGGTCTTTAAAAATGACGGCATGTTCTATTTAACAAGGAAATAATTCGAAGCAAATAGCGTAACGTACAACTAAAAATAATTTTTGCCTTATGCGCGCTCTAGCGCTCTAGAAAGAATTTTCGCATTATGCAAACTCTAGAAAAGATTAAGTAAGCAAAGCTATTGTCTTGTCGCATTGTTATAGTTTTTTAAACCACCCGCATCCTGGATACACCCAATGCAAGCAGGAAAGATGACAGTAAAATATTATAATTACAAACGCACCTTGACATTTACTTAGTATTTATGATAGGTAGTTGTGCAGTCTTAGCAAGGACACTAGCCTATATAGATACAATGAAATGAACTTGTTTGCAATTGAGTTAGAGGTTATCCGTTTGACCTTCAGTTCGTTAGGCTTGCTGAAGAGTAATTTTGTCACTTTAGGAACCTCGAAGGCTTCCCATATTAGTGTCACTCTCCAAGAAGAAATGCTATATTGGTGCAAACCAAGATAATTATGAAATTTGACTCTCAGCATACGGGTATTTGTATGAGCCTTTGAACTCACGTTATTAAGCAAAACAGTGAGGTTTCAAAGGCTGTTGATAATATTATTGCTGACATTAACTCACTGATGTTTCTGCTTGCATCCGGAAAACATTGAACGAAGAACGATTCAAGCGCAGCCACGGAAATTCTTATACATACGTGCAAAGACAAGAAATTATTCATCTTAGTCCAGCGTCAGCACTTGCGTGAATCCTTGGCATGTAACTTCTATATCCTTGCAAATTTTCACTAATGAATTTAGGTAGAAACTTTCTCTCAAGTTACAAATTGTATTATCTCCCCAATTATTCCCGTTCGTGAATCTGACCATAATTTTGCATTAAGGTGAATCTATAATACGAGCCGTACAGCTGTCCAAGTCCAAAAAAATTCTCAAACTTATGATTGAGCTCCAACCAGAAGCACTTCCGACACCATCCGTCTTCTTAGACTCCAATTTAGCGGTAAGCCTCTCTAACGCTACTTCTTATGCACTTGCTCCGGGCGTACCAGCCATATTCCGACGCTGCATACTCCCGAGGCCGCCTACTGTGTCTCAATTATCGAACTTTGCCCAAAAGAACCTCGTGAATTTAAAGTTGCAACTCACCAGACAAGTTGGCGAGCGCACGGAATGCCAATGCAGGAGCGGATGTAATCGTTCCTATTCACGGTCTTTGAAGTTAAACAAGCATGCCGGGGTCTGGAGTTAGTGCCGCTCCAAATTGTAAGGGATGAACTCTAATAGAAGGGGCAGCGTCATTCTTTGCATTATGGGGTGGCATCATGCATTGTCGTGCACGACAGAAACGACATCATCAGGAGCATAACATTGCTGGGCATCATGCTTGTTCGTGCACGGCAGAAACGACATCATCAAGAGCATCATGCCTGGCTGTGCACGGCAGTAAAAGCAACACGGGAAACATAATATTGATGCTTTGCATCAGGCATGGATGGCATGGGGATCTTGAGAAAACCAAGAGAAAGCATTGCAGGGCATTAGCCATTGTGGCATTGTGAGAGAATATAGCTGTGCAGGTGCGTGCACGGGGGCGAATAGCAAGAGCTGCTGCAATCCACATTATTCTGATAGGAACCAGCGTACTTTATAAACGATGTCACACACAGTGCTCTTCCTACGGACGTATTATTTAATCGTAATAGGATGAAGACAGTGTGCCATATCGGAACAAAGAATAGTTCTCTATCATGCACGATCAGGCATAGTAGCTGCAGATGTTACACACTGCAGCGTAATGTCTCCCTTTAATTAAAATCATAAATGTTTCGGCAGCAGCGATCGAACTGAACTACTTATATTCTCCAGTCAGAAGGGGTATATATGGCAAATGCAAGTTCGTCAGTATGTTGATAGGCCATCAACGGCGATATTGATTAAATAAGGGTCCTTATAATAACTTAAAATTATTTCAACTTAATTAGTCAATATATAAATTTGTAAATTGGTGGTTAGTGACATTGAAATAACATAATAAAGACTTTACTATAACCTGAAAATTATCATAAGCAATTTTCCCACCCACCGATGGCCTTGCTGATCAATTTATTACTCACGAGTAGTGAGTCATAGTAACAGTTTTTATAGAGCCCCATTTGAATTGTAAGAAGTTGTTTTTCTTTTTTTTTAATTAAGTGAAACAGGCTTAGCTAGTACTTACTTGTGAGGAGCGGCCACAGAGTAATGTGCAGTCTACCACATCTATGAACTTCTTACAATTGCTAGCTTGGCCAAACTGTGCAATCAGATGTCCAACTAAATGACCGGACTTTCAGCCCGCGCGTCGTTCCTGCTACTGTATCTATGCTACCGACTTTACGGTGTATCTAAGCCAATGTACGAAATAAATTTCCAATAAAGAGTTGAGCGTATGACAGCGTTGTGTAGCCTAGTATTCATTAGGTAAATCTCATGGTTCACTTTTAAATCGCGTTATTCTTCCGAAACTAATTTTTAAAGTAGACGTTGAAGGGATCAACTGTGTGGTGTTTCAGCATTAAGAAATGAAGACGGATACCTTAACAAAATTTGGGTCCGCCACACAAAAGCTAAATTGCAGTTTTAGCTTCTGGGGCGGCCTTGCTTTTTGGTAGGGTATGAGGTGAAAAATATGCCACTTGAATTTATAACGCTGGACCAGCGCGTTATCTTCAAATTATCATGAAATGACAAAATTACAGTATGCTTTACCCTGTGTCAGTGAGTCATATATATATATATATATATATATATATATGTAGCGATATACATGTAGATATAGAAGAATCAGTGTGTATTTTTATCATTTTAACGTGCATCGTACGATAATAATGCAGTTTCACCACTATATCATGAGCAAAAGAAAATGTTGTTAACTTACTACTCTACCTTGATACGTCTTGGAATGAACTAAGGCTGAAAGTGCAACAGACTGTAGCACTTTTAATCCCTATTTATATTAGGCGGGAAATGACTCCTCAGTACCCGGTTGCGGTAGCTTTACTGAAAAGAAGTTTGCATCCTAATATTTTTACTAGTGTTGCTAATTTTACTTTAAAATGCCCCAAGCAAGACAGGCAAACTATTAATATTACTTCAATTGAGGAAAACTTATTAGTGTTAAGATTTAGACTGTAACATTATGAGATAAAGGATTATGCGGGAGGGTGTAGCCAAGTCCCGCAGGAGGGACTTCGACCACCACCTCACAATTTGGAATCTTTGAAGTAATAGTTAAAAGCTTCGCTCCCGCAAACTGAGCTGCTTTAGCAGTTGTGAAAATGTTTAACATATTTATATTATATATATTATATTGTTATATTATATAATAATATATATTATCTATTTATTACATATATATTATATTTATTTATATAATTCTGTGACATTCCCCTGTTTTTTTTTTTCTGTGGGAGGTCTTCAATGTACGCTGGAGGAGTAGCTATGAGTTCTCCATGTTAAGGTAATAATGTATTGAGTTGATTCATGTCTTGCAGACAAGTGCAGCGCCACCAGTATTGCACACAGATAAGTATTAGGTAGATTGTACGCTACTTATATACTTACAACGCGAATCGTTCAGCTAGCTCCGATAGTTGCACCAATATCATGAGTGATGAAAATGTAACAGACTGTACATACTCTAATTCCCTTCGTTGAGTGCCGACAGCAAGCTGTCATTCAGATTCGTCCACTTGCGATATTATTCACTGCAGGATATATTTTTGAAGAGGATCGCCAGCGCCCGGCAATAGCGCCAGCGCGAATTAATAACTTGTTACAGCACTTGTCCGCGAGATGGTGACTGCATTTACATGCACTTGCTGCTGCAAATCTGTCAGGATTGCTTCGGCTTTGACTGATGTTCCTCGTTGATTGATCAATCATAGATGAGAAGATTTCAAAGCTGAACTATCTAGCAGATACTTGGCTGCTGCGATGGGTACTTCGATCTTGCTTTGATATTGAGATTAACTTGGAACTGTCACTTAAGTTCTTAAAACGTTTCTTTTCACGACAGAATAAATCAACAGTTTTGAAGAAACGCGCACTTCGGAGTTTCGAAATTCAAAAGATTGCCAGCAGCAAAATTAAAAATGATACCAAATAAGCCAGCTGAAATCAACGACGTGCAACGAAGAAAAAATTTGCTACAGGTTTTCGATTTTCTGTCGGTCATGAACAAAACTTTGAACCAAAAGCGCACCAGCAAAATCTATGATGGTTTAGTTTAACCATTGCAAGTCATTATAAGTAATATTGTTCAGTTTAAAAACTTTCTCCACCTTCCTGAAGTTATTCAAATCTAATATGAATTTTTAGATGTTTCGCATTCAAACTTTTAGTCGGACAATATTATATTGGTCGATTATTTTGGGATTTGTAGCCATTTTATAATGGCAACCCACACTTATTCCTTCCCAAATAATGGGAGAAATTCCACTCATGATCGTACGTACGGAAATCCGTTGATAACGTACCTTGTTATGCTCTAGCATATGCACTACCATATATAGTTTTCAAACATCCATGTACTACCATCTATCATATATAGTCTTCATACATCCATGTACTACCATAGACCTTCGTTATCTGACCAACCTTAAACAACCAATATTCCCTCCACAAATATCGACCTATATATACTAAAATCAACGTTACGTTTTGGTCGACATATCTACCATATTGTTTCATCATCCATAAGCGACCTTAATCTCTCATACACCATTATATTCAACCATAATCACTTCCATTATTTCCAACTGGGTACTGCACTAAGTACAGACACACAGAATTGCCGAAAGCCACAGCTTACAACCTGTACGGGTTTCAATAGGTGGCACATCTGCATGGTAGACTCCATAATAGTTACGAATCCTGCAGCTGGCGTAAATATGACAAACTATAGTCCAAAATTCGACTCGGAAGTGCAGACTGCAAATATAGATTTCTCGCTGCGTTGAAGATCGACAGGAACGTACAATGCTTGTCGAAAAAGAGAAGCGATGCAGCCTCATCTCATTATACATGTATATTAGGGTGGAGCTTATTTTTCGACTTTCAAAATTTTATGCTCTCACCCTCTAAAAACAGTCCACTAGGCCTAAAAATAATAATAGCAAAATTTGAGGCAATTCGAAGAATATTTAAAGGTAGTCCAGGCACCTTCAT
>LQNS02276883.1:25831883-25856894 GCA_001587735.2 Parhyale hawaiensis | reverse complement strand
ATTCCGTGTCAACAATGAACAATTCATCGAGTGTGAGAAGACGGATGAGTCAGTTTTGTTTGGAAGTCTTGGGTGATTATTGCATGGTTTGTTGGTCTGAGGGAGTCAGACAAGGGCTCTGCTAAATGCGTATCAGCGGGTCGATAGACCGAGCGAGGGCTGGCAGACTCTATCACTTGATGAGAACGTAAACTGTACGCGAAGATGCCATGAATGCATTGGTGCGGTAGAAGAGAGAATAGACGCAATTCCATCACCAAGTTTTATTGAACATTGATGGTCGATTGAAAGTTACATAAAATGCTTGTCTTTAGCAATGACACTGACCACTTCCGGTTTTCTTTTTATAAAGTAAATTAATTCCCAGTGAATATACTTTTATTATATAGATTTGAGGGTATAATCTGCATGCTGTTCATTCGAAAATACGTACATTAGGTGAGAGTGTTGTGCACATACACAGAAAACACGATTGCATATTATGAGAGGAAAGTGTAAGCTGTACGTAAAGATTAGATGAATGGATGTAAGCATGTAAGTTGGAAGAGAAGGTGATATGCACTCATCAATGACACTTATACAATAAATGCCAACAAACGCGCGAGTTACGTGAGTGTTGTAATTTGTTCTAATTACAGGGATGAAATGGAAACTGTACTGACGCGAGCCACGATTTTGTAAATGAGTTACTTATGGATCGCAACAGTAAGTTTAAGGTTGGTACAGCTTGACTTTAATGCTACTTTTGATGGCGTGAATCACCTTGGACTGCTCCATAAGCTAAGATTGATGAGTATTGGTGGCTCAGTTTTCGCGGTAATTAGTCAATTTTTATCTGACAGACGTCAATGCGTAGTTGTTCATGGGAAGAGGAGTGCGTTTTGGAAGTGGCTTCTGGTGTTCAACAAGGTAGTGTTCTGGGCTCTTTGTTGTTCATCGTAATTACAGCGGACCTGTTTGATCTTGCTAATAATATACTTGTTGGTTACGCTGTTGATGTTACGTTGCTAAGTGTCTGGGAAATGCCTAGTGATAGGTCGGAGGTTTGAGAATCCATTCGGCATGATTTGAAAGTGATTGATTCCTGGTGTTCTAGGTGGAGGAGGCTAAATGCGGGCAAGACTAATACAATGCTCGTGTCCAGGTCACGTACAGTGGGACCTCCTTTTCCTGCACTCATACTGGATGGTGTGTCTCTTCCTATGGTTGATGACTTGGTAGTCGTGGGTGTCAATTTTGTGACGTTTGAGCCCCACATTCGTTCGGTTGCGTCACGTGCATCGCAGAAAATTGGTCTTATGAGGCGTGCTTGGAGGGTGTTTGGCTCGGTAGATTTGATACGTCGTTGCTTTAATTGATATGCCCTCCCTCTTTTGGAGTACTGCTCCGTAGTATGGGGTTCTGCTGCCGATTGCCATCTGTGTTTGCTCGACAAAGTGGTTCATCGATGTGCATTCATGCTAGATGGTGTTGTGCCTTATGATCTGGCGCATCGTCGCAGACTTGGTGGGGTCTGCTTTTTGTATCAAATTTATAACCGCCCTAGTCATCCACTAGCATATTTTCTTCCGGAGCCATTTGTTCGAGTGAGGTATACTCGGCGTTCTGGTGCTCTTCAGGAGTTGGCCTTTGAACCGTCACGATGTCATGCGGGCCGGTATTCTCGCTCGTTTTTCCACCATGTGTGGATGTTTGGAATGGTCTTAATGGCTCTGTTTTTGCTGGTGCTGTTATTGGTAGCATTAAACGATCTGTACACAGAGCTAGTTTATGATCTCGGATATTTTATTTTTTTTCTTTTTTCTTCACTCGCTGGGCTGGTTGCGTTAGGTTTTGTGAACCTCATGGAGTTTCTACGTTCCCACGTCTCCAGTCAGGTGTGATTTCATATTAATAATAATAATAAAAATAAAAAGAAGACTAGAGTTAGGTACGATATGAGAGTGCATACCTCCGCCAAGGAGGCAACCAACGGTAAGAAAAAATTTAAATTGTTTCTAAGTCTATAATTTTCTCCATTTCAGCACCAAAATCTAATCATTTGTGCCTTTTGATAATATTAACAATTTTTGTGATATTCTTGAATATCCGTTCACAACTTTTTGCGTAATGCTACTGACAAATATTATGACAAGCATAAGTCAAACACAACGGAACCAACCGATCATCACTAAAATTTAATCAATTATGTCTTTTACTATTACTAACAATTCCTGTAAATTTCGTAAAGATCCATCCATAACTCTTTGGGTCATTGTGCTAACAAAGATAAAATCAAACGTTGCGACAAATAAACGAACAAACAAACAGATAATAATAAAAAATTGGTTATTTACTCTTCATAATATGCCTAACAACTCATGTAAATTTCATGAAATACGTTCATGACTTTTTGAGTTATGGTGCTAAGAAAAACTAGGCAGACAAACAAATAAAGATATGAACGGATTTTCACCAAAAGTTAATCATGTTACTGTTAGCATGCCTAACAATCCCTGTAAGTTTCGTAAAGATCCGTTCATAAGGTTTACAGTTTTTTGATGACAGACAAACAGAATAACAGACAGACACACAAACACACAGACAGACAAACAAGATTAAAAACATAACCTCCTTGGCGGAGGTAATCATTCATATGGGCCACAACATTCCAAACTTTTCAGGCTATATTGTGACCCCTAGTAGAGTTTTCATGTGGGTTCTTAACCCCTCATTCCCTTTCACATAACATGTAATCACATTTTATTCAATTTTCACATCCATTGTTTAATCACACTCCGCTCTGGCGTAGCGAAAGTGAGTGCTGTCTAATCAACGGTGTGTGCGTGCGTGTGTCGGCGAGCTGACTCTCTAGAGCTTAGAGTTTCTTTTGTCTCTTGCTGCAGGAGATTGTGCTGTGCTGCGGGCTATATGTTTCAGTGAGGGTTCTAGCGGTGCTAATGACCCGCGCTGCTGCTGCTGCTCACTATTACCTCACCACCTCATACACCAGTAGACCTTCCCATCGACACCAGGGGGTGGGGGGCTCGTTCACTTTGAGAACCACTGTAGTGTAAACAAAGAAAGCACTGCGCAGCCGGTGTATCTGCAAGAGCTGCAGATTTTACTCAGGAGTAGCTCGTTTATTATGCATAGGAAACAGACCTCTTATCCCCGCTCAGTGAGGATGTTAAGAGCAAAGTTAATTTGATCTATTGGGAATTTATAGAATTAGAGTACGACGGTACCACGACGTTGCATTAGGGGTTGATCGAAAAAATAATTTTATCTTTTAATTCTATCACGTTTTCTTCAGTTATTGGATATAAGCAATTATTGTCTCACTTATAAAACAGTACTAGATAATGACATTATGAGTGTACGTAATATGAACCGACCCTGCAATTCTGTCGGATTTTTGCTAGTTATGTTAAATAACGAATTAGAGTGTGGCTCACAAAACGCTAGTAGAAAAAAGATGTAATAGGTGTAGAACATAAGATTATTTAACTTTTTAATTTGATCCTGTTTTTCAGTTCTTTAAATATAGAAATTATGATCAGTTTCTATAGAACGGCACTAGAATCTGCGTGATATGTTTATCACTAAACCATTCAGGGATTATTTCTGCTACAACTGTTTAGTTATTGGAGATGAGAAAAAAACCGTATTAAGACGATGCATAACGCATGGATCATAAAATAATTATATTGTAACTTTAACACATTCCTCCACTTATACCTACAGAAAAAATAGTTCACCGGGTGACATATAGTACGGCATTGAAATTAAGAATACTCTGCGAATTGATTATGAGAGTTTTAAAAGCTTTATTTCTGTCACCTGTTTTCAGAGCATCGTCATAATGCGAAGAACCACATGAATTATTATTCCCTAAGATATTTAATTACCTACAAGGGACATCTAAGGTAGAATGTGGCAGCAATACTTTAGTTACTGATGGATAAAAAGCACATCAATGCCTTCGTTAGTTATAATACATGTGTAGGGCAAAATATTGCCTTATTACCATCATAACTGATCGAATATCTTTATATAAATTACTTCATTGACTGCAAGGCACGCGTAGGTCAAAAAACTCCCCCAGTATACCCTTGTTACTGAGGACCCCTACTTCAATGATGATTGGTGATTGATTGATTGACTGACTGGCTCAATGATTGCAGTTTGCCGATCGATTGAGTAAAAGTTGGCGAACACACATGGGCAGCTGGTGCGTCACTGTGGTGGGTTACCTGAAAATGGTGATAACCTCGATTACTTAGGAGGAAAATGCGACGATTTGACTGATTTATCCATACTGAGGGAAAATGAAGAAACCGAATGACTATAAACTTCTCGCATATTTTTACCATTTTTTTCCGATTGCATCGGCAAAGAGTGCGATGAAGTTGTGACACTTTACCGCCATTATGTAGGTATAGGAAAATAATTAATGGAAAAAAGAAACCCTATATGTAGCTCTATTGATAAGGTTAACGGTTAGTCACTAGCTAGTCACTCGCATCGCAAACCAAGTAAAAAGACCGCAATATTTAGTTATCTTATTAATATTGAGACTGGAGCTGCTATATTCGTAGTACCAATCAACACATACATCTAACTGAACATCCGCATCATACTAGACTAATGGAAAAAAAGGCACAATCACGCCTGACTTACCTTGCTTATAAATAGTTGAATCACTCAGTAAAAATAATTAGTCATTGTAAGCATAGTGTGATGATATCACTGCTCGCCAGTCCTCTAGTGTAACTAGGAAAACAGTGGTCAAAACTAGGCTCAGTTTGCGTATTGAGAACAAACAAAAAAATGAGAGACAGTGTCTGCGCCGACAAATAAGGTGTGTCGTTACCGATGCATTTGTTAGCTTTGAAAAAAAAAAAAATTAATTGCTCAATTAATCAAGTGATGTGCTCATCTGACTAAATTATATAATATGCTTTTATACAGTTAAGACCTCGTAAGGATGCTGTAATACATATGATATAAGGATGCTGTACGTGTATTTATTACATGCTGATTTTATTATAGTGTTACAGTAAATCCTTGTCAAGCTACTGTTATATTCATGCTGTCTTGCATGTATTATACTCTGGCTTTGATATCTGGAAAATCATAATTAAAGTAATACAGTTTCGCGCATTTCACACTTATGTTCAGTTTTCCTGTCGATTTCAAACCGTACAGAATTTTCATTACTTTACCACTTATTTATGGCAGAATTGTTTTTATTAGATTGCCAAGTAGTAATCAGTGTACTGTTACATTTTATTCTGATTATATTTTACTTGATTTTATGCAGTAAGCCAATCAGAATAGTCAAGAACTCAGTCGCTTATAAGACAATAACCGATAAATATGAGCCTTTTGGGGCAAATAATATATACAAGAGAGCTATTTCATCGCTTTAATTAAAGTTATGTTCTGTTTGATTGTAAGATGAGAGCCAAATTTAAATAAAGACGGTACCTCTTTCCTATTTCACTGAATTTTAATTGCATTTTTACCCTAGATTTCGTTTAATTTGTTCTTTAACGGGAATCCACTGTTGCTAAGGGGTATAAACATTAACGTTGAAATGTGTCATATTCCAGAGTCATTCAATCTTCAAACTCCATCAGCTACTTTGCTGCCTTTAATCCACTACCTCATTATCTATTCGTATTAGGTGAACTGCAGTCAGTTTTCTAGCAAGATGTAGGTTTTCTATATTTCCACTCAACATTTTTCTAGTTGTAGAAAATTATATTAGGCTCGTTACATCTTCTTTTCAAAAGAATTGTAACTCTACTTTCATTCTACCCAACGTTATCGAGTTATACTAAATGAATGTTGCTCTCAGTACCTTTTGCCGAGTCCGCACTATTCATTCCCACTGACAACCTAAGGAGGTTTAATAGAAGCAGGGAGCCAGGAGCCACGTCTGTGAAGCTCAAGTTTCCGCTGTGGCTGCTGCTAGTCGCCGAATGCACCAATCACTTATTGGTATATCGGTTTGTTTGTTGCTCCCCCGCAAAACTCCTTGATCCCGCGGCACTTCCACCACTGAGATTCATGAATGCGTCACAGCCACACCGGAATAGTTGACTCGCTGGCGAATCTAACTACGGGGCGGCAGGGCTCCCTCCTCCCTATTAAAGCTCCTTCAGACAACCTGATGAGAGTCTCGGACGTTATTTATGCTACCGTATCTGTGCTACAGATTCTAAATTTGCTTCAAAACAACACGCGAGCTGTTCATCCTAACAACCAGTTGAGCGGAGGTATGCATATGTAACCTCGGCAGTATTGTCTAAAGAGCTGTATGTCAACTTTATATTTTTATTATACAATCGTAATGAATGCATTCTTACATTCTATTTATTGTCAAATTAGCTGAGCCTTTATGACTGGTTTATCTTATATCATTTTGTCGTAATAAATATGTTGTTGCATATTATATTTTAAAACGAGTTGTAAGTCTACGTTTAGTCCCCTCGCAATTGTACTAAATTCAGTATTTCATTTTGTTTCCAAAGAAGTATATCTCTAGGTGCAACGAGACCCAATGACCTAGAAATATGCCACTCGATCAGACCAGGTTTGCAGGTTGCAGAGGCCTGGCTTTTACAAATGCACGTCGGTATCTGGCCGGGGCGCTCGTGTGTATTTTGCAACCAAACTCAATTTTGTCCTCGCAAAACTTGGATTCCATCTCGGAAGCTGGCGGCAGGGCATGCAGGTTCTGTCAGCTTTAGTTCATTGCAATGGATTTGCTTCGAAATCCCCAAAGGCTCGAAATATTTTGAGCCGTGCTCGGTGAGCAAAATGGGTGTTTTCATCGCGCAAGGAGATACAAAAGTAGCAGATTTTTTCATGTAGTTTGCAAGTCTAAAGAGGCTGGCCGTGGTTACTGACAGAAAAATAGAAGAATTTTCAGTGCACAGTTTATCGCCGGGACGGACACGGGCTCGACGGCATTGTTAAATGGAAATTGGTTGTTAAAAATGGAAATCAAGGAGGTAGTTATATATTACCCAAACACGGAAAAATTGGAGGTTACATCAGTAAAAGAGTTGAGTAGAACGAAAAAAAAAAAAATCGGATGTGCTTCTGGTCACATAGACGGAGTCACATTCAACACTGAGAGAAATTTTAGTGTCTTCTTATGCACTTAGATGTGTGAAAATTGCATGCATTTTTGTCCCAAAACTGAAACAAGCAAGTGCATCATAAATTTTGCGTCCACATGAAGCAATTTTATTAACTTCACTGTAATTACAACAATAATCATGTATTATCTTGCATGCATTAAATGCTCTTAACGAGTTATTACTTTTGCTCTAATTGTAGCATTTTAAATATTGAAGAAAAAGAGAAGCCAGCGCCCTGAGAATCTAAGTCAGCCGGGAAAAATATTTCAATTCTAAGCAGCACAGGCTTCATTTCCTGTCCTGCACACTACCACTGCCATATCATCATAATTCTGGAATAATTGAGGCATAGTGGAATCGAAGTCAGGTGTATCGACTGCATACGAGATAAAGAATGATTATAATTATCATAAAAGTAAAATTAGTTAAAGTGCATCATGATGATGCACTTGTGTGTTTCAGTTTAGCGACAAAGCCGATGATGCACCAACATGCATCACCAACATGCATTAAAAACAAGTAAAATTTATGCACCTGAAAATAAAAAGTTTGAAATTACAATAGCGATCTGAGTGTTAGTAGGAAAACGAGTTTTGTTTCACACTTGTAATAAAACTACGAAGCTTCTTGTTGCTTTCTTTTTGTCGAAATAAGATTTTCTGGCTGCAGTGTCTGCTGCGATAACACACCAAACTAAGCCATCAAACACCTACGTGCATCCAAATGCTTCCCTGTGAAACACCTATACGCGCATAAAAATTTTTCTCAGTGAATAACTTCTTAATTAAAAAAAAAAAAAAGATTGCCACCGCAGAACGTCTGATGAGACTGGTACGCGACTTAGTATGAAGAAGATTGGGTACGTGCTGCGGATTATAAAAAGTAAAACGTGCCATTTAATAAACCCACGGTTGATACTGAATGCAAGGGACACATAATATTTTCAAGCGCATTTACTTAATTCAACAGAAAAAAAATCGAAGTCTTTAAAATGTCTAAAAATGCTTGAAACTTTACTTGCATTATCTCTTTTTGTAATAACCCAGTTGATTTTGCAATAGATCAGGCAAATTTCTGATAAAAGCGGTCTTATCGAAAGGTTGGCCTTCGGACACTCTTTTGAACGTTGAAGGCTCTTCGAACTCTCGTTAGCGGGTTCTCAATCGACGTCCTTCTCTTAGAACTGGGAAGATGAGGTCGAGCTCAAGCCTTTTCTTATCGAGGTGATTTGGGAAGTTCAAAGTATAAAGACTGTTACATAAAAATCGAGTATGAGACTCTTGAAGGGAAGTGCGTACGGTAATTGCGAGTAATTTCGCCCAAAGTACGATCTACTTCGAAAATTTACAGAGTACACATGTGTTGTAAGCCAAATTTACGTCAACCTACTGCAAGGTTAAATGCGCGGTATGAAAGGGGCTTTGTAATTGCATTTCCAAAAAGCAGCTAATTTTATCTCTAGTATTACAAAAATGCTGATACCAATCTATGTATTGTCAGGCTGATAATGGTCTACGTGTCTCTAACACACGTATTAATAACTACTAGCTGCACCCGTGAAATTTTCACGGTCTGGCCGGCCCTTTCAGGTTGTATTCCTGGAAATTCCACGGCAATAAACAGATACTGTATTATTAAGTTTTATGTCATCCTATACTCCATGTGACTCGTTGGGTTATCATCACCATCTTCCTCCCTTTCGCAAGTCAGGAGCTGGTCATAGACCACACGCTGTTAGTCCCCGTTCGCAGAGGAATATAAATGTGACGCAGTACAATTGTATTTCCCGTATCACCTTTAAATTTAACCCCCACGTTCAGGTTGCCCAGCTCAAATTCATCTTCCGCACCGTGGATACAACCGAATTATGCTTCTAATTTCCTTCTCTCCGTTGCTGATGAATAGCGTAACACAAAAGGTAGGTGGGTAGGCACGTAAGTATAAGCGTATTAATATACGGAGCCAAATTTACGCAAACCTACTGCAAGGGTAAACGCGCGGTATGAAAGAGCTTTGTGATTACATTTCCAAATAGCAGCTGGTTTGACCTATGGCATTACAAAATTGCTGGTACCAATCTGTGTTTTGTTAGGCTAATAATAGTTTACGTATCTCTAACACACGTATTAATAACTATGTTACATTTAGAGATTGATGTGAATATGCCTACATAAGAGTCCACTTAGAGGAATGCGCAAAATCGATACTTCTAAGACGAAGGAGATATATGACAATGTTAGCCAAACACAGGGTTCAACATTTTACAAAGTAAATGAGTTATGAGAATGCAGTGCTAAAGATAAGAAGTCTTTAGCTCTACGAAGGTCTGCTATTGTTGAAAAATGGATGTCCAATGAGCAAACAAACTTTAAAAGTCTGCTTTTGTCCAAGTGCACAGCTTTTTTTGGTGCATTTCTTAAAGCTTCCGTGCTCGAAAAATCGCAAACAGAGACGAGCTTTTCCGGAAAAGCAAACAGAATACTTGTCAATAGGGAAACGAAGCAAACAGCGCCTTTATACCGACACTCTTGTAAGAGCAGGGTAACTTAATGCTCAGCCGTAATTATTTATTTATTAACATAGCAACAAATTATTTTCCTCGTAAAAAATTGTAAATCCTATTCAACTCCCACAAAGAGCGCATTCTCCTTACAGGTTTGAAATATCATACCTGGAATATTAAACCCTGAACGAGATGAACGTAATTGCATCAATGGTAATTCAGTAATTAAGCCATTAAGATCATTATGTTACACTCGTCAAAGGAAAGCGTTGAAAAAGTTCCCACGCGAAATAGAAAGCTGCACAAATAGAGCTTCCAAGCAGTTATGGACCTAAGAGGTCAACTCAGCGCATGTTTTTAGCAAAAAGCAATGTAAATGATTACGCTTAAAAATACGTAGATTTCACAGATGATTATCTTCAGTTTGATGACAGTACGTTTCGAAGTCCACTGATGCATGCAGTAGTGAACGACAATTTCACCCACGGATTAAATATTTCGGTGTCTATAGTCACAAGTTTTATTTATTATAGTTTTTCTTTCTGTTTTTGGACGAACGAAAAAACTTTGGACGAAGCCACAAGGCCATAAGTCTTGCATCGCATCATACAAAAGGTTACGGCTTGGGAAAAGAATACTTTTGCCTTGACCTGTGTAACCAGACCTCGGGGCCCTTTAAAGAAGCACGGTTTTTGTTCTCGCTTGTAATCCACAACACCTCAAAAGAAAGTGGAACTTCTACCTGGCCACATGCAAGAAAACCACACCTGGAGAATCAAGTAAAGAAGCGACCTCCTACCACCGCACCTCTAAAGACGAAGTGGGCAAAGGCAGTTCTTCTTCTTCCCGCCTTCGATGCATGCCCCTCGATAGCCCCGAGTGAGGGATGATACTCGTGTGTTTGATGCATCGCACGCCATTACTGCGCCACCTTCTTAGGTGCAGAAAAATTCATGCCCTCTGCCATCGGAAAGTTCTGGCCGTGGATGCTAGAAAACCGTACTTTTTGTAGGCAGAGAATGGTGTCTTGGCGTTGAAGAAATGTTCTGGTATTCTCTACTGCGAGAGATTCTTCGTTTTCACCTTATCTCACTCACTCTGTAGTATGTGATTGTTTTTAAACTTGTAGATTATAGAATATCACATTTCAAGGCTATGAGTTCAAGGATATTCAACAAATAACTATTGAATGTGACATACATACGAAAAACAATTATTATAATAGAAACTAGAGCATTTTGAGAATGCATGCCTCCGCCAAGCAAGGCGATGTTGACAAAAAATTGAAATTAGTCCTGAAATTGTGGGTTCTTCTTGATCATGATGAAAACTTAATCATTTGTGCCTTTTAACAATAATAACTGCTTCGGGATAGAATTTGGCGATTCCGATGCTCATGGCTGAATCTCCCTCCTGGCAAATTAATGCTAATGGAATCAACAAAAGTTGCTGTTGCCACTTCTATCAATGACGCCTTTGCTGTCGAAAATTTGTAGCATAGACTTTCTTAGATCAAATAAGATTTTATTTTCGAGATTTGTAGTTAATGACATTTGTGGATGTATTGGCAGCATCGTGATTAAAGTGCAGATCGTAGACCCCAACAGTACTTGACTCTTAGGTCTGACGCTGGCGGCCAAAAGTCGGCAACGGAAAAGCGGGATTTTCTCAAGAGCTATTCTTTTCCCCCTATCTAATACTGAAGAAAAAATTCCGAGGTACCCAACATTTTCTTGCGGAGAAGGTATCTTGGATACGGCGGGGACGCACTTGGGCGCTAGACTTCATGACCGTTCCTTAGCATGTTCATAATAACTCTTGAGAAAGTCCATTTTTCCTATTTTGACCGCCAGCGTCAGAGGCCACTTGGACATTTGGTGATGTGGTGTGGTCTATGGGCAGATTTTAAAGCTTTTCAAGACATAAGGACATTGCGATCGTAGATGAAAACAGGCAGGCTACAGAAGTTTAAACATGTTTAATGACGAGACAAAGTGGCCAATGTGGCCAATGTTCCTGCCCGCCATTCTGAAGTTAAATACTCCTGTACTTCAAGTGCTCACTGGCTTAGGTTTTCGCGACAATAAGTACGCTGTCTGCCCTGTTAGTCAACAAATGCACTGCAAAAAATATACTACATATTTTTAACTGTATAATGTTTTGATAGTCTCATAGTTTATGAAAGCAAGACAGGACAATGGATTCACAGAGATAAAATTTATAATGGAATCAATTGATTTAATATTTCAAATCATAAGAAAGTATACACGGAGAATTACGTCCAGAGCGACAATGCCTGTTCAAAGAAATTGTGCAGGCTACTGATAACGACTTCAGCGCAGTGTTCACTTTAGTAATACTGGTTTACGATAACGGTAGAATTTTTTGAGAATCTTACCTCTCTGGGAAACATTGTTTGATTCTGTACTTGTGCAAAATGAAAAGTGCGAGCAAAATCAGCTGTCAGTTGATTGTGCTTCGGCGATGGTGTAGAGATGATATAAGTTGCATTATGCTTTCCCTAGACCTTTTTGGTCAATAATATTTGTCCCATAAAATTAAGGAGAATAGTGATTTCACTCCAAGATTGTCCCTTTTTACACTTTCAGTTTTCAAAAGACTCAACTTTTGTAGTCTGCTCTGAAGAAAGCCAGGGCATTCTTATTCTAAGGACTGCGGCAACTGAGTAGGTGCCTGCAAAACTTTTCTGATTTTGCCGCTCGCCAGTTTCTGGTGCGTTTCTCGTCACGCTGGAATGTGCAACATACCCACATCGCAGGCACAACTTCTTTCCCTGTGTTTTTAGCTCTAGTGTCAAGTCCCGCTGAATGTGGGGGGAAGAGAAGATTTCTAGTTAAGAGACTCTGCAACTGGAGTTCATGAACCTCAATGGAGAGCATGAGGCAATCCAGGAGATATAGACGAGTT
Source organism: Parhyale hawaiensis (assembly GCA_001587735.2). NCBI lineage: Eukaryota > Metazoa > Arthropoda > Malacostraca > Amphipoda > Hyalidae > Parhyale > Parhyale hawaiensis. The sequence goes on along the minus strand of LQNS02276883.1, from coordinate 25,844,327 downwards.
GTCGCTGAAAGCTAAGACTAGAATTTTCTTGAAACCCAATCAGTTTTTGGCCGCCACTGAAGCTGGTTTCCTATTTTGCCGTCGGGAATGGCCAAAATTTCTCTCCGTGAATTAGGTCTGCTCTGTTCTTTTTATAATAAAGTTACTCTGCAAACTTGATCCTCTACTTGGCTGAGTTCACGTCTCAAAATGGTATGGGTTCGAACATCAACACAACCCACAAGGTCTGTTCCAGAAAGCGATCATTGATTGAGTCAGGAATTCGTGTGCGGCTATTGAAACATCGCGCTGTAGCAAGGCCTCCTAAAGTTCTGGCCTGGGAATTATAATTTCAAAAATGTTTCGATTAGTACAGTCCCTGGACAAATAATTAGACGTAGCCTAATATTTTTGTTGTCTACTCTGCATATTTTGGACATAACTCATCAGAAAACTTTATTTTAACTATTTAAAGGCTACAGATCTTGATAGTTTGAGCTTTCTATTCACATAAGCCTGATAGGCGCAAAGTAAGTGCCAAAAATATGAGGCTGCAGCTAATGATTTGTCGAGGGACTGTACTACTCGGACCAACTTAGTGACGTATAGACCCAGGCTTGATTTTTAGGAGGCCCCGATTGTCACCGGGACTCAGACGTAGATTAGCTTTTACAGGAGTAATTTCTACTATTTTTACAATATGTACAGCTATTGCTCCGAATCGTGAACCATACTGTAATTATTCGTAAAAGTACTCACTGTCAATTGCACTGATTTACTGGGATAAATTAATTTTGGATAAGGATCCTTGACATATCTCCGCCCAAGAAAACCATTTTGACCGGTTTCAAAAATAGTAAGATTGCAATGGCGAAGTTGATGTTTCATCTAGAGAACGGAAAGTTATTATGGTATTATCTTAAAATTTGCAATCTACCCAGTGCGGGATCCTTCAGTCTCGAAAATAGTTAAAAATTTCTTGCATAAAACAGAAAGCGAATTGTAGTACATCCACTGCTTTCTTGTGACAAGTAAACGAGTTAAAAATAAAAATATATAATGGTAACAATTGATTAAATGGTTTGGAGCACTTGTAAAATTGAAACGACGAATCACATGTCATGATAGTATTTCTCCTCAGGTTACGACACGAAAATCTACGAATATGACCACGAAACTGAAAGAAAACGGAGAGTTATAATGGGCATCGCGAAGGTATTGGAACTAAGTTACTCTTCCAATTCGTTCTACCTGTGCAAAGTAAAGTGAATTTCACTTTTTCGGTCGTTGGTTTTGGAAAACAATGAATTTGCAGTAGGCTACCAGCTGCAGCCATGTCTACGGAGAGACAACCATGATTCAGTGAAGGCATATTTATTATACCATGAATAATGGGGGCGATAAGCAGCATTGTGCGATGGAAGTTACCATGATCTAAGACACGCCATTTGACAGCGAGGCTGCAAAGGCGTACCAATCGATGGGCTTCCGTAGACGATGCCTTCCTTCCTTCCTTTGTGCAGTCTATGGGCGAAATTCATCGCAAGTACAAGGAGTTGCTCACGCCTGGAGTTCCTCAACGATACCACTTTCCTTTGTGTGGTTTATGAGTGACATTCATCGCAAATACATGAAATGGGCCACACTTGGAGGTCTTCAACATTACGTTCCTTTCTTCCTGTTGCGAGCAGACGAAATTCTGGTCAAATTCAAAGAGTAGGGCAGTTGAAAGTGTGGGGCACTACTATGTAACTTGCTTACCGCGGGGGGGGGGGTATAGGGACACGGTTCCAGGTGCAGTTTGTTAGGCTTCAGTCAAGAGGAAGAAAAACTAAACTAAGTGAACGTCCAATTTATAGACCATTTTATAGAAAAAAAAAACTAATAACAAGAAGTGACCGCGTATGAAACAGCAAGCGGTTTTTCTATAAAAAACGAGAAATCTGTCAAAGGAGTGAAGAAAATGTTCTGCACATGCGGAAATAGCTGTGACCTACATGCCACGTCCACAAAAAAAATATTTAAAACGTGAAGGGACCGCTTTATGACGTGTTGCTAGGCAACGATCGTAGCCGGTTTGGTGATAGAAAAGCCGTCGTGTTGGCGAGAGATAATATATACCAAGGAGGACTTAGAGGATTTCTTTACTGGCGTAAAAAGTTTGAGAGCACAAAGGATCTTTCCCACTTAATAAGGTGAAAATAGAGCAATTTTTAACCATAATGCTTTTTCTTCCGTTATGGAATCTTTTTCGGTGCATTGAATCAACCGTAAATACATATTTTCCGGACCAAAACAGGACTTTTCTCAACTAAATCCAATTAGGCAGGTGAATCAAATCAAACTTTATTTTTTTTTTCAGAGACTATAATGAGCTGTCAAGAAACAAAAACAATTGAGCAAAGTTGAACACGTGAACAATAAAAATTGATTTTCGCACTAAGAAATGGAAAGCGTTGGCGAACTTTTAGCTTGCATTTTCTAGTGGTTTCGATCAATCATTACTACCACAACTTACTATTTTGCTAATATGCGTTCTATATTAAATTAACCACTCCCGTAGAGGATAGTAACAAGTAGTCAATTAATCAAATACTAGAAGTAGGTGTAAAGCATGATTTAAAGTCTCGTAATTTCTAATAGACTTAATAAAACCCGGGTCACACTATACGCTCGCATATTCAACGTATCAACCTACACACACTACATTCAGTTCGTACGTCGTTAAAAATAAGTACCTTTCGGGAGTATCTTGGATAGCGACCTCACTGTGTAATCGGGGTGAGATGAATATCAGCTGATCAGTTGAATGCATGATTTTATAATGTGTCGCTGGCCTAGTAAATGCTTGCACTCTTATCTGGGAGATTATTTGTATAATAAAAAGCAAGGAGCGCATTAGCAACTAGTTATTAGTTTGACTAAATTTGAATACGAGGTCACCCAATTCAATGATAACAAGAAACAATAATCTATCAATAGAAGGTAATCAAGGTTCAGGCTTAACAAAGGCTCAATAACAATTTCCAAAAATAATTAATCACGACACAACAGGTTCCTTAACTAGCACTTCACTAGAGAACCCAGCAGTAAAAAAATGCCGGTAATAATTTTGCATTGAAGATTTTTCTTGTTTATGCTTCCCGAGCGGGTTTTGTTGCAAAAATTATACCTCATACCTCTAGGCTCCGTCTTTCACTAAAATAACGATTGTTGTGGTCATGAGTTTCCGAAAGCAAAATTTTCCTCCTGAGGTAAAAGCCCGATTATAAGTTTTGAAATGCTAGAAAGTTAAGTAACACCAAAATAATAGAGTTTAATCAGAAGAATTCACCAGAATTGCTCAGTGCGTACTGTAACCTGGATACTATCAGTTACAGTCTGACCATTTTATGAAGACGGTTCGGTAGCGTCAAATTCTCTATAGCGTTGCCAATTCTATGCGTATATCTGAGATTTTGTTCGGCCCATATCTTAGGCCTGACACGCCCTCTAACTGCATATAAATAAATTTTAAATATATTGATGGAATTGGCCCCGCTGTAGAGGAATTTGACCACGACCGAACCGCCTTCATGAAATGGTCAGACTATAGTTGAAGCATCAGGCTCGGAATTTGACTGAAGTAAGAATTGAAAACGTTTTGACTTTTGCTCGGCGTAAAGTACAAAAAATTAAATAAAAAAAATATGCGAAGTAGCTCACGCATGGCAGAATCAAAAACTCCATCAAAGATGCAGCGTTTCATCTACCACGCTCAAAAGAAGAATCATAAGCCCTGAAAGGAACAACCTTCAGAAGATAAGCAATGAAAGGCTGAACGCCGCGACTGTCTATGGAACAGCGTCCACCCTGGGCTCTCTCTTCTTCTTTCTTGATGACTCGTATCGACTTGCACCGAGCTACTTTTCAAAGCGAGGCGGGCTTCAGAACATTGAGCATTTCGACTTTCCTGCAGATAGTTCAGAAGCTATATTTCCCGTCGTATTTCAGGACTGAAATTCATGGTATCTCTTCTTGTTGATGAATTTTTTCCCTATATAAATCCTTAGAAACGTTAAAGAGAAGAGGAAAAACCAAGGCAGCAAGTAAGACAGCATGGAAGCAACTTGTATTATTATAATGGGGATTAGCGCGAGATGTTTAAAACTATGTATTCACATGGGGCGAAGCGGTGCTGAAACTAGGACTTTTATTAGTTTATCTAACTTCAATGAAGAAAGGATAAAATGAATGATATTTGCATTGCACAGTTTTAAATATCTAGCATCACAAACTTCGTGTCCCTGAACTCCATACTTAAAGCATTAATGGTTTTGTACTCTTGAATATTACTCTTTTTCGTGTGCTGGAAACCCATGATTTAGGCAGAAATAGTGTTGTTCCGTTGATTTTTTTTCTATTTCTCGTGTCTCTGAAGCCCGTAGGCAGTAGTAGTTAAGTACTGCTGATTTTTTCACTCTCTTTTTTCCATGAAGCCCATACTTTAGGTAGTAATAGTTTTTGTAGTGTTGATTATTTCTCTTTCTCGTATCCCTGAAGCCAATACTGTACTTTAGGCAGTAATAGTGTTGGTTCTGTTGATTTCTTCTTTTTCTCATGTCCCTGAAACCCAGACCTTAGGCTGTAATGGTTTTTGTAGTTGTTTTTCCTCTTTTTCGTGTCCCTGAAGCCCATACTCTAAGCAGAACTGTTTTTTATGCTGTTGATTTTTTCTCTTTCTCGTATTCCTGAAGCCATACCTATAGGGACTACTGTGTATTTATACCGTTGATATTTTTTCTCTTTCTCATGTCCATGAAGCCCATACCTATAGGCACTACTGTGTATTTATACTGTTGATATTTTTTCTCTTTCTCATGTCCCTGAAGCCCATACCTATAGGGACTACTGTGTATTTATCCTGTTGATATTTTTTCTCTTTCTCATGTCCCTGAAGCTCTTACCCAAGGCAGTACTGCTTTTATACGGTAGATTTTTTTATCCTTATCGTATCCCTGAAGCCTTATTCCCACCGGCTGTTGTTTTTTCAAGGTTGAAATTCTCATTAGGGAAGTCAGTGAGCTGCATTGCAAAAAGCTATCAGCGTGCGGCGAGCGTGCGGCAACTTTTGCAAAGGTCATTATGGCTCCACCGCTAATTGAGTGTTTTTTTTCCTTTGTTTTGTTTTGGTCGCATCCGTGTTGGTGTTTTCTCATTTGCGGCAAATGTCGCGCACTGTCGCCCTATATGAAGGATTAGTTAAATTGCTGGAGCCTTGAAACGAATAGTGATGGCTAAACGACGTAAGCTGTGCGTGACAAAGTAGTGAGCGTTAAATTGCAAAAAATTTACAGACGAAGTTTCATATGACATGTAGATAATTTTCCAAAAATTTCTAAAATTTTGTTTTTGATAATTAGTGATTATATTAAGAACAATTTTTTCATAGAAATAAAAACAAACTAAATAAGAGGCAACGTTTCGGCCGTCGGCTGATTCTTCCGGCAAAATTAAAATCTGTAGCTATAAAGAAAACATATACACACACTTATAAATGAAAGGTACACTATTTATGAATACTAGTGCACCAAACGTAACCCTTTTGTTGAGTAAGTCATGAAAGTATGTATTTAAAAATATCTTACCATCCTATCGAAAAAGTTCACAATACTCAAAATTTCACCATGTCCACAAAGTCCACGAAATTCACCAAGTGCACAAAAGCAGCAAAGTTCACAAAGGCCCGTGACCAGGCCTACACCAATAACCCGGGAATTCCCAAGCTCGTATCCTGGATACTGTTTGACAAAAAAAAAAGTTGGGTGCCTTGGAATCTTTTTCTTCAGTATTAGATAGGGGAAAATAAGGCTTCAGACAGACGGACGGACGGACTGACAAACAGACAGCTCTCATATTATAGTATAGATTTGGACATAGGTATGCTTCAACAGTAATGGATAAACCCCTAGGGCCAATATGCAGTTAAATTCCAACGAACAAGCGGATAATTGTAGTTGGGAACAAAGCTGTGGCAGAACTGGAGGAGTTACGGGTGGGGCAAGATCTTATAGTGGTCGGCGGTAGAGGAGTGTGGCTATCTCAGTTGAAGAGGCTAAGGTAATTAGATAATTCATTGTACTTCACGCTTATGGCTTGCATGTCCCATATTGTTAAAGCTTCTGCTATTTTCAGTGAAGGGAGTCCGAGTATGAAGTAGAGAATAGAGAAACAGCTGGGAAAATTACGATCGGTGACGGTTCAGTTTCATGTTCGTCTTGGAGATGTCTGTATATGCTGCTGGAGGAGTATCGGTGCTGCTTGCATCTTCTCTCGAGCGAGCAGTAGGTGTGTCCTACAAACTAAAAGGCGTGACAGCCTTCCTCTGGGCAAGTGAGTCGGTGCACCACCCCGGCACGCTGGACATCCGAAGGTTTAGGGCGACAGTTAAAGAAGGAGGAAAGTTTTTGGGTTTGAAGAGCAGACGTAGGCTTATCTTCTGTTGGGGATCGGCTGGCTCAATGTGTTACGATATTAGGCTTTTCAATTATTGTTTTAAATAAAATCAATAACGATCAAAAACGTATTTTTAGAACTTTGGAGAAAAATTTAAAAGATATGTGAAACTGTGTTCTGATTTGAAATACCTTACAGACGAAGTCTGTAAATTCAAATGATGCAAAGCATACCAACAAAATGTTGAATGGCAAATGACGCAAAATTGACAAACAAACTGTTGCACGTAATATGAAGCAAAATGTATTGGCCAAATATATAGATTAGCCAAATGACGTTAACAAAGTGCACACGCCATCAGCTGTATTGATGTCGGGATATTTACAGCTGATTGCATACGAATTTGATGCCATTAATTCATATATGACGTTTTTCTGGGAGTGGAAATTTCTCAGATACGGTATATCAGTGTAGTGAATTACGTTTTAACTTTAGTACAGTTCAACACTTCTCAAGCTGTTTCCTTGAATTTATTTTGGAACAGTCCTTTTTTTCACACCAGCAGTCATCTGCAACAATATATACGTATCCCATTTCACTCGACAGCGGTCCTCATTAAATTTAGTATCCTAGTCATATCTAACACAGTAATTCTTACTGCTGTGCTCTAAGTTTCACAGTACGCTCTAGGTTAACTTTATAATAATAACTATTTCCTAAACACAAATATTAAGCGAAGCCATCTTCGATAAAGCCAGCATCCGCAGTGGCTCAATGGGCAAGGTGACTGCGGCTTGTCCTCTACCAGAAGCTCGGCAGTCCGATCCTGGCCGTGGACAAAGAGTCTTGATGCTCTGGAAGAGAGGCGATCCTCGAGTTATACGACAGGTTAGGACCACATAACTTAACACATGTCCAACTTTTTCGAAGCCCTCTTCCGTCAGTAGGAATGTTATCTCTTATATTTCAATATTACACATAAACTTTTAAACACGTCTGTGTTTGTGCTTCAATTGAAGAAAATGATACCGTATAATAATCTCGAGGATTTATATAATTACTGTATATAAATGTGTATTTGTCAGTGATTCGTAGTTAGTTAGTATGTGGGGGGGGGGGGCTCTGGCGTTAGGGTCACGAGGGAGAGAGGATTGTGGGTTGGGTCTTTCGTTAGAGTGTGACGTCATAGCCTGGACCATATGCATGTGGCCAATAGCAGCTCTCTTCTGGGCCCAAGTTAGCATTTAACTGCAGCACGATCCAGTGCATGTGGGTTTCGTAGTTGAGACGTTCGGTCAAGGTGGCATTGCATTTACTTTTACGACAAGAACTCGGAAACGAACCTCATCGCACTGGTCGAAACGTTGAAGATCCCCTACGTCAGCAGATATTTACTCCATCTTGTAGATTTTCTTACATCCAACTGGGCGGCAGACTGACAACAGGGCACACACGCAGGACGCAATTCCAGTACACATGACTCAAGACTGCACAATATGGCGATAACAAATATATTCTGTACCGAACTGCACGTTAAAAAATATCCTCATATAAGAAAGTAGAGATGATCGAGAAAAACTTATTTCATATTTACTTGCATCGCATGAAATATACCAAAAATGAATTAAAAAATCTTAAGCACCAGTTTATTTGTAGGACTTGTTACTGTTAATTTAAATGATGGGCTCAAAACATCGAGAGCCAAATAACGGAAATATTACCTACAAAAATTTGTACGTCTTGTTGATACTTTCCAACTTTGCAAGCTGCTATGTCATTACCGTATCAGGGAAACTGTTATTTTTAGAGACTGACTATAAATTTTTGACGTGTTTTGAATGCGAACAATTATAATATTGATCCTAAAATATAACTTTTCTGTCTTTCCTCTGTCTTACACGCCAACGTAGTTATTTCATAGCGTTCTTTGACCTAGTTGCTTCCAATCAATGCCTTCTCCGATCAACTTTCTGATATTTATCGTATTAAATTTCATTGTGTAGATTTTTCCATCCATCATTCATACTGACTCTCCACCAACTTTCTTGTGCTCAGAAAGAAGTAAAATTAACTGCGTAGAAGAGGAGTGGCCACATACTCTTCAATGTCAATATTTCCCATTCAATATACGATTCAAGCAGTTCTAATCTTCGTCGTTTTAACAAAGCAGTTCGCTCTTTCAGATCTGCTTTATTCCACTCGTTGTTCATTCTCACCTTGTTTATTCCACCAAACCTTTCTGACCTAACTTACTCCAGGTACCTGACTGTAGCGACCACGACATTTCCTTAAGGACAAATATGCGATTGACAGTTCTACGCAAGGACAATTTTGAGCTGAATTGTCCTTGCGCGGAATCGCTATTAAAGACTCCACCTCCTCCATCGTACATTATGGCCTAGTTTGCTCCACCACCCTTCTTTCCGACCTTCCTCACTCCACTCGCCTTTCTTACCAACTCACTTTTTGAGACAAATCGGTCCTTTTTACGTCCTCTTTGCGCCAATTCGGTTCTTCTGACCTACTTTATTCCTCCAATCGTGTTTTCTGACCAACTCTCTTCTCATGATTGTATTCCTCAACCTATTTCTTCTCTCCACACGTCCTTTTTCTTCCAATTCCCATCCTCCCGAAGAGCCCCGACCACGCTTTTGAAAGCACGCAGCTCAACTTGAGCTATTGGCAGTAGTCATTAGCTGCAGGAGCTTTGAAGTGACGCTGTTTTAGAGGATCTACTAATGGGAACGCTCACTGAACTCATCGTCAAGATATTCCACAGAAATACGGAGTATCGAAATGCAATCTGTCTCCTGCACGCAAAGAATCAGCAACGTTTCGTGTCTTCAAAGAGAATTCCGAGAATCACCGATATTCCATTTTGCTTCTCATTTATAGCGAGCGGCGACCAATCTTGAGATCCTCACAGTTCAGTTAGTTGAGTTCGTGTGAAAAAAACAACAGAGATTTTTCCTTGGGAGTAAAAGCGCCATGTTCTCTTCTGGTCTCTCTTTTTCCTGAGCTTTGCTATTGATCTTCTGAAGAAATTTCGTGCCCAACCACAGAGTGGAAAAACGCGATTCAAAATCGTGCTCGCGAATGAATTGATTACCTTGATATAATTCCCAGGAGCTGTGCTACTGCTTTAAGACGAGCAGCTGTTAAATGATTGCTTCTAATGCATGTTTTAATAGCTAAAGATGTTATTCAATGAGGTAAGAAACGAGTAATAAATGAAAGGAGGAAAACCAGGCAAGAGAACAGCGAATCAGGGTAAGCCTGGGAGAAGAGAGACTCAAAACTAGATTTCCCTAGAACTAGGAAATGAGGGAGGCAGCAAAGTGAGAAAGTTCCGAGGCCTTGACTCCGTAGTGTAAGCACTGGGGTGTCTCTAGCGCGGTGCAATTCCTCATACTATCTGTAGGATAGACACACAGAGAGCGGTAGCTTGCTGTTCATTCTAGTCTCTATATATGTAGTAGAGTAGACATATTCTGCCCCTTCCCCACGTCTAAATCATCCAGCATTGGGATCTGCTTTGTATTTCTGAGCAAAGCAGAAGGGGAGGAATTTAAGTATGGACGCAGAATTAGCCTACTTCGCCCTATCAACTTCATTTTCGTATGCGACATCAAGACACTGGGCAGCACAGAATCATCAGCAGAGCAGTAGGAAACTTCACTGAACGTCACTTCAGATGCCAATAATACATTCTACTTTTATTTATGTAGGTAGTTTCACTTTACTTATGATCGAAATACAATTGGCTTGAGAATAAAAAAAAAACAGTATATTGTAGAATGAAAACAAGAAGCCTCTCTTTACAGAATTATATATTTGTATGACACTCGAAACTTTAAAGAAAGGAAGGGAATTTCAATCCTTACCATCGAACAACGTCACTAGTAACATTAATAAACATTTACCTCAGACCAGATTCTGGTAAGGAGATTTGTGCATATATACATACCCATTTGGGTAAGGAGATTTGTATGCATCCATTTCGCTGGAAGTACCTCGTGCCACATTCTGGAAAGGGGATTTAAAAGTACTTCGCTAGACTTATTCCTGCACTCCATTCGGCCGACTGTACTGTAATGTCTTACTGAGTGTAGAGCGAAGCCTATTGCTGCACCGCCGTGAGTCCTCGAATAAGAGCCCTTGAGAATAAAGTGCTTCCATTACCATGGAAATTATGCTCGAGGTAATGAGAAACGAGAACTGGTTTCCACTCTAGGAATGATTAGTCTCAGTTAGCAAATTGTAATTAATTATTAGCTCAGGGAGGTTTCTTTCTCCTGCGAGGCCCAATTGTTCAATTCACTCTCAATTGCATGGGCTAGCATCTCCCTTGCTAAGAAAAGGAAAGGTTCACTCAGTGATTTTGCAGTTAAATTATATTAACGGAGTAACATAATTCAGTACTGCATACACACTTTAGCTTTGAAAATAACTCAGTTTATCATACTTAATACTTTGTAATTCGGTGCACAAAGCAGTTTTTAACAGAAACGCATCTTTCAGTGTTATTATAAAGCTCTGGCTGAACTGCTTAGAGTGATTTTACTCCGATGATTTTTTGCATGAGAGCACAATTGTTTACTTCTTGTAAGAATCCAGCAGCAATTATTATACTTAATGAAACGTAAATGAAGCGTCGATAATATTTGTAAGTTGCCTCGTATCAAGATCGTAGTCTTTTCATTCGTTTCCTACGATAATTATAGAGCCTACTGTAGGGAACTAAAAGCGTGGCTGTATGGCCGATGGTATCGCTCCTTACTTGTGTGTCCATACAAGGCTATTGTAATAGGTCGTGCTGTGCTGCGAGCCGTGAGTCTTCGCTCGAAATTTACTTTTGTACAGCTAAACTTAGCTGGATTTTTATTTTTTAATATAATTGCATTGTCGTCACTAAGAAGAGCAGCAGCAGCAGCACCAACAGCTTTACAAAGCTTTGATACAGATATATTGACTCATTTCATTTTTTTCGTAGCTCTCAAAGACATATATGTTTATTATTGTTATGAATTAGTAGTAGTTCATAACGTTACTCTTGCTTACGAATCATTTGATCGCCTCCATTCCCTCACTCGCTGTTTTTTTTTTGTTACTCATACAGTATCATTATATTTATTGACGTGAAAACATAAAAGAGGATCTATTAAAACGGAATCTAGAATTAAGGAATTAGTGGTACAGCTCGGAGCACTGCTTTGATTACAGCCTGCGAAGTGTCCGCCGGGTTATTTAGTTTTCTTCATGTCTGTGTATCTGTCTCTCCGCATTAGAGCTGCCAAAGCATTGATTTTACCCAAGATTTTGGGCTTTCTCAAAAATTACATAGGAGTTCTGGTAGCGGCGTTAAGAGCAGTTCGGTAACGGCGTGACCGCTAGCCAGTAAAGAGGTTGAGATGCAACACTGCTGCAGTTACGTTTCTTGACCACGCTGACAGAGCATGTTGGGACAGACATGCAACCTAATATATTATTTTGCATACCGCAGCCTGGCCACTGAGGTCGGGTATGGGCTGGAAAGACCAAACGTGCGTCGATTCTGGTTATCAGATATGTGTGCATTAATACAACTGTGTCTTCTGTGCAGTTGACATGACGTTGGGATGCCTCCTCTTGTTTCAATGTGTTATCACCACGAAAGCGTTATTTTGATGTATCAATCAATGTCATTGTTTTCTTCTTGTGCAGTTGAGATATGGCTGGGGGACCTCTTCTTGCTTCATTGTATTATCACCATGAAAGCTTTATTGAGCATCCAACGTAATTGTTTTCTTCTTGTGCAGTTGAAACGTGGCTTGGATGCTTCCCCTTGTTTCATTGTATTATCACCATGAAAGCGATATTTTGATGTATCAATCAATGTAATTGTTTTTTTCTTGTGCAGTTGACATGTGGCTGGGATGGCTCCTCGTGAGCGCATCAGTGGCGATGGCCTCTGCTTTCTGTCCATCAGGCTGCATTTGCAACGAAGAAATGCCGGAAGTGCAGTGCGTTGGCGTCACTCTGAACATGGTC
>LQNS02276883.1:25813887-25831875 GCA_001587735.2 Parhyale hawaiensis | reverse complement strand
AATTGTTTTATTCTTGTGCAGTTGACATGTGGCTGGGATGGCTCCTCGTGAGCGCATCAGTGGCGATGGCCTCTGCTTTCTGTCCATCAGGCTGCATTTGCAACGAAGAAATGCCGGAAGTGCAGTGCGTTGGCGTCACCCTGAACATGGTCCCTTCGTTGCTGAATCCGGCCTTAAGGAATCTCAATCTCGCACACACCCATCTCCAGTCTATAAACCAAGAGTTGCTGTACTATGAAAACCTAGAAAAACTTGACCTCTCCCACAACCGCTTATCTTCCTTAGGGCACGAGGCCTTCGTGGCCCAGAGAGAGTTGAGGGAGTTGCGATTGAGCCACAACAACATTTCGGCCGTGGAGGAAACCTCCTTCATTGGCTTATCTAAGCTAATAATTCTGGATTTGAGCTCGAATTCTTTATTAGACCTTCCTCCCGTAACCCTCTCCCACACCCCGTCGCTGAAAATTTTACTGTTGGCCCACAACAGACTGCACAGTTTGTCAGCGCAGACTTTCCGTGGATTACTTCACTTGGAAAGATTAGATCTGTGCGACAATTATTTCCGTCAGTTGCCCGGAGCAGCCATGACGGAGTTGCCGGGCCTTAAAAGTTTGGACGTTTGTAGGAATCGCCTAATTGAAATCCTTGAGGGAGATTTGCCGTCATCTCGTCTCACATCTTTATCGTTAGACAGCAACAACATTGAGATCATAGATCCAGCCGCCTTCCATAGATTAGAATCGCTTCAAGTGCTCAGTTTGAGTAACAATCTGCTGGGATCAGTACCAACCTCAGCCTTATCGGCATTGGTGAGCTTAGAGAGCCTCGCTATCAGCCGCAACAATATCACAGAATTGGGAGCGGGAGCCTTCGTCGGACTCAGAAGATTAACAACGTTGGAAATCTCACGATGCCCTCTTCTGTCGTCCATATCCCCGTCGGCGCTAATTCACTGCAGCAACCTCCACTCCCTTACCCTCTCCCATAACCCTATGTTACGCCTCCTGCCGCCAACTTTACTACAACCGCTACACGAGCTCCTGTCTTTGGATCTGCGAGGCAACTCATTGGAAACTGTAGAAGGCAGCAGCTTGTCTTGGGAGTCCCTGCAGGCTTTGGACTTGAGAGACAACTCCCTGGTGTGCAACTGCTCTTTGAGGTGGCTGGCGGCGCTGCTAGCTCAGCCAAACACAACCATTCTTGATGTCCAGTGCACTCAGCCTGAAAATCTACGAGGTGTTCACCTTTCAAGGTAAGAGTAGACTTCGATACCCAGTGCACTCAGCCCAAAAACTTACGAGGCGTTCACCTTTCAAGATAAGAGTAGATTTTGATGCCCAGTGCACTCAGACTGAGAACCTTCCAGGCGTTCATCTTTGAAGGTAACACTACACTTTGGTGCCTAGCGGACCCAACCAGAATAATTTCGAGGCGTTCACCATTCCAAGTACAAATAGACTTTATGGAGAAAAAATACGAGATTTTTCCGGCAAATTTGGTGGGTTAGTACATGTGTTGATAAAGGTATTCTAAAATAAAAAAGAGGCCTCGCAGATTTTTATCAGCAGGATTATTATGTTTTCTTCCTAGCCTTAGACCGGTTATGTACAATATTTAAATCTTCACAGTTTACTATCTAAACTAAATTGACACGTACAGTATTTCCAGTTTACTGTGTGTTTTTATCTTGGCTGGCCTTCACTGAGCCATAAGAACAAAAGTCCGACGTATTTGGAAGTTGTTGTTGCCGACATACGAAGAGTATTTTCGAGAGCTTGCCCAGCGAAAGCTTTTAGAATACGACGCTAATCCTTCGGCTACAATCCCTCTAAATCGATAAACTCCCGTTAAGCGCATTGAAAAAGATTTGGCCAGCTCGTGGCTGTCTTTGCTGAAATGAATTTTTGGTGGTAAAAATAGCTATCCATCGTTCTGTATTTTCTGACTGCAACTGTCCATCGTTTCGTGTGTTTGGATACCACTCCCTTTGTTTTCTGGGAATATTATTAGTAAGAGTGGAGCAGTACTTCTTTTTTATATATAGCTAACTCTCCAGTTGCTTTATGCTTAAAAATAAAAAAAAGATTGGGACAGTACTTCGTTACTGTTATTTAATAATCACTGCGATGATTTTAAAATTTCGAATTTCAGTAAAAAATATGAAACAGCATTTCGCTATTTTTTCACCCCTATCGTTTTATAATTGAATTATTATAAAAAATTAAACTGTTATTTTTACTGTTCTAAGTTAAAGCTCTATTCGTTTCATGCTAGTTTCTTTACTAAAATTTGAACCGTAACTGTTGTAGCTGGCTTATTACTTCCGTATGGTTAATTACCAGAATTTCTCTAGATGACTGATAGTCGATTAGTAATTACATCGAAAATAAATTCTAGGAAATATCTATGTAATAGATTTTTATTCAATTGATATATTTTTTACAGCGGTTTAGTCTCCTGATGACGCCACCAGTTACATTCTATATGAATTTTTTATTTCAGCCGATATACCACCGTTTGTGGACAGGATCCCTAAACACTTAGAACCTTGAGGCAAAATCAAATCTTATCATTCTATTTTCCCTGCATCACTACAGGTTTTGTGATGGCCACTACACGCTCTGGATTGAGGCTATTTGTATTGATAATGGAAGAAAGAAAAAGAGAAATATACCGCATTTACGAAATGCTAACATTTAAAAGTGCAAATATGCATCAAATTAGCAATACTCTTTGTATTGAGTCGCCTGATGTTCACTTATAATAGGAAGAATCAAGCCGAAAGATGACTATAGAGTGAATTTGAGAGGAGACGCAAGAGAATCCTTACGATATCTGTTTTTAAACTGTGCATTGTAGTTCAGTAACTAGAGATCCCTGTATTTCGACAATGCCATGGTACTTGTTAAAGAATGAAAACAACTCGGATATCAAACGACCCTTCCTCAGTTCTAACGATAAATGCGCAGCAACATCCTCTCAACAATCTCAACATTGGACCAACATCTCACCCTGATTTAAACTTCTTAAACTTACGGCGCACCGCTTCACATCCGAGCCGAAAATCAGGGGGAAGATCCATCTCTTTGACGCGCGATGCAGTTCGTGCAAACAGTCCAACTCGTCTCAACTATATCGTCTTTCCTGAAGAAGACGAAACCTTGACGCCTGTCCTAAGTCTCTGAACTCTTTTCCAGAAGTGCCCAAGTTTCCAACATGGCGCACTCGTAGTCTAGCAATAACCGTTTGCGATAGTAGCCTCTTTCGACCTGCTCAGCCAGTTTGCTGCCTGTCTGGAACATTTCTTTGGTAGTGCATTCGCCACTTGACTGATGGCATTGCTCCCTGCAAAACAACCGATAGACGGAGGAGCATTTTCCTCGATGAGTGCAGATTTCTCCCATGCATTCACATTTGCCGAAATGAAAGCGGGTTGTGTAGCGTAAGGTAGATCATATAATGCACCACTCGGAAATGAACATCGGGCTAGGGGGGCTCTAGTCGAGAAAAGCTCTCGCCTGCTTCTCAGAAACTGGGCTTCCCTTTTACTTTGTTGCTGCTTGTGGTAGGCTAAGTGATCGGCGAAATCAGAAACATCTCAATGAAAATGGGTTGCATTTGAGTGAACTCGCTACCCTTCTAAAGAAATACTTCTCAAGCATTGGTTTGTTTATATAGTGCGATGATATTACTCATTGGTCACATTTTATTTTCCTAATATAGTATCCGTTGTTAAAGGACTTTCTGAAAAGAGAACAATAATATGTTTGAATGGAAGGTAAACACTTCATATTCTTCGTGCTAGTTTAAATTTCAATAGAGTTTAGAAGGCTTACGAGCTACCACATTAGGTATAGTACATTCTATCTGGGATCTAAGGATGCTGTCGACTTTTAAATGCAGACACAAGTGAGAGGCGAACAGTGCTTTTGAGCCAAGTCGCTGATAAATTGTAAAAGCTAACTCCTTTATTCTAACCGAGTTAAGTTAAGGCGTGATATAAGAAAATTTAAAAACTGAATGTCAATTAAGCGGGACTGAAACTAACAAATGTGATAACTGATAAGATAACTACACTTTGGCAAATAAATTTATTTTTAGCATCAAAGAGTTCAAAATTGGGTGATGGAGTGGTCAGAAACTAGCAAATAAATAACTGAATTGAAGTATAGCGTGAAACTAGAAATTCAATCCACGATAAAAGCGATTAATTGACGCTCACTGCTCAACTGAAGTGGGTAGGCACAAAGTGCTACGGCAAAACTTATAAATGAGTTATTCTCTAAGCTTTTAGGCCATAATACAGTAAACAACGCAGCTAATTAGATATTCACGATGAACTGTGCAGCAATTAGTTATTGCTAAAATTAAGAAACAATAGATCTGCTCCATTTTTATTAATGGATTCATTCATTTACATTTTCTTGGAGGTGCATGAAGTTTCAACGAAAGTACTCTCCTAGAGCGCTAAAAATGTTTGATAACGATAAAAAAAGGTTAATGTTTCTTTTCTGACTCGTACAACGACCTGGTGAGTGTTCTCTTTCCCGAACAAAGGACTGTGTTTTAGTTGTTACTTTCCTAAAGCTATGCCACCAAAAATGCTTTCTAGCTGCTCGATGGAGCATTGGCAGGCTTCAAATTTCGTTTTCAGACACTCTAACGCATCACTTCTTTCTCACTACTGCACACAAAATATAAAGCATAAATAGTGTTGAGTTCTAGCCACCGGAATTTTTGAGAAATGCTTCTTTTTAAAAGACACTTGTATTATACTGTAGAGGTGGAAATTGCAGGCTACTTGCAGCCATCTCTGACTCAATCAAATGTATGAGTAAGAGAGAGTTCGAAAGCCGTGGATTTCAGACTATTTTTTACCCACTATCCTTGTGCCGCACGTGCCCATCTTTGTAATTATTGATTTATTTATTTTAAAATGTAAGCGTATCACCAAAGAGCTGCTTTTTCATTCTAAGCTGATTTGAAATTTACAAAATAAATGGTCTTCGGCGTCTATGTTTAACACCGCTCGGGGTCTTTTGCGGCTTGCATTATTCACGGAGACCATTTTACCGCTGGCGTTTCTTTCTGTAGGAAGCATGAAAATTTTACTCGGCTGTGGTGAACTGCTCTGTTCTCATTAGAAAGTTTCACTTCCCGAGCCAACCATCCATATCACCTACTGAATATTTATCCATGGCTTCGCCGTGTCTCCTGAATAGTGAAAGCAGAATTGGGTTGGGGCGGTCGCGGTTCTTAAAAATTCAAACCTGATAAACGGGAGCTCGCTCCAAGGTGGTGCACGATACGGCTGCAGAGACAGCTGCGCACCAGCTGTATGTAGAGGTGCTTAGCAGGAGTATCAGTCACAGCAGGTGTAGAGGTTTCTAAGTCGGTACTTGTGTCGGCGGTATTTAATTCATTAGGGTCCAAATTACACATCACGTTTTATAAGAATGGTAGTACTTGCACGGTCAACTGACAGTGAAGACAGTAAAGAGGTTAATTAAGATACATTTGCCCAAGTACTGAATTGAGAACATCTCTGCTAAAAGTATCTCAGTAGAATCGGTACTTCAGGAATATTGAACCGGGTTACTTGCTGCAAGCGTATCCAACAGAGGAAACCTCTGCAGATGTTTCAATTTCAATAAGTTCTTTAGCTATCATGTGTCACGTGGATGCCAAAAAAGGTGCTGGTGACTAGTCAGTGCCATTGGCTCAGTTAATGATGCCCGATATCCATAGTAGAAATGTCTCTAGAGTAAATGCTGCACAGAATTTGTGCTGTACCGACTTCCCCTCGATAACAAGTCTCATCTAACTTTCAATGAACTGTCATGTTCTCTACAGCTCAGTAAAACCTAATGCAGTAACAGACGAGCCGCCAGAGTCAAGTAACTTTGATTTGATTCTGTGTGTTAGCTGACTTTGCCTCTTACACCCCAAATTTAGGGTATACGCACGACTTATGTGTTTAATGTGGAATGGCACTGCATCCAGGTAAACAAACACGGTGACCGTGACGTCATGCACGATGCAGCCAGAGCCCACCCAACTCGGGATATTCAATGTACCTGGACACAAGAAAGACAGGGCTTGTTGCTTTTGCTATTCCCTTGACAGTTATGAACAATGGCGGTAATTTTAGATTTATTTGTGAATTTCTAGAGTGCACTCTCTGATTTGAATATGTATTTGCAACGCTTATAAATGAGTGTAACGACAGAAATGACGTATGTATAGGACGCGAAACGCAACAGGTTTAAGCTATTAACGTCCGAAACAAGTTTTAATATCTTGTAGGATAACCCTATTGCCAATATCCCTTAAATAGTGACTAGAGGCGGACAAAAGTTAAGCCGCTCAGCGAGACATTAGGTAATTGCATATTAGGTCTACTGTTGAATTCATTTTGGTATAACTACATCATGTAGGAATATTAGAATTCAATCCAGCTTCCATTTTACATTCAATAGGTGAAAAAGGAATTGTAATGCGTTATAAAAAGCATAAAAAAGTATATATCAAGAAAGCATGTAATGACGGCAGAAATTATTCAATAAACTCCCATTTTCTTCGTTATACTTTGGAGTTTTTCTGTGAAGAATATCTCATTATATTCGTGCTCATTTTCTCAATAATTGCCGCATCATCAGCGTACACAAAACGAGGTTTTACTGTGGGGAAAACGAAAGTCAGCATCCACGCTACCATTACGAGGGACTTCAAACAACTTCATTTCTTAGATTTGTTTTTTTAGAGTAACGCTCCTTTTGCGGGAGAGTAATGAATTTTTCTTATTTAACAATGATAAGAGGACGTGCAACAGATACGTAAGCAAGAAGACAACTAGCCGAACGAATTTTGTGAAATGTATAGTGGGATTATATAAGGATTAGCAAATACTGTATTTAAAACAAATTTTCTGCCTACTAGTTAATATTTGTTTAAAACAAATTTTCTGCAGGGCTAAGAATACTTACTAACTTTGACTCGCTCTATGCAAATGTACTGAGTGTATGCTCAAAAGTATTTTCTAAAGTATTATCAAAAGTATTCTCAAAGTCATGACATGGAAATGAGCTCTAAGTTTCCAGATGGGAATAGAAGAATCTGATGACACTTTCCTGAAGATGTTCCGTAATGGTCCTGCTACAAATTATCTAACACGTACAACCGATGGCAGAGAATACTGTTACCAAACAGGGCGCAACGCAATGGAATATGTAATGATGGTATTACACGAGCTTTGTATCCAACATAACTCTAGTACCAATCTCAGCCTTGTGCGCTTGTACCATATCCCTTTGCGTACCTAATAAAGTGCATTTATTAACTTACGCTAAATGGAAATTAAGTTGTATTAGTTTCTTATCAATTAGCTACTCGTATACCCACAATGAGCATGAAACATAACTTACTAAGTAAAAAGCCTACATTAATGTTCGGTGGATGCCACAGAATGCCGGAATCCTAAGGTGTTGAATTGTTATTATCGCTTCTTTGCGGGAGAGTACCTGGTTCTCATCCACGCGGTCAGAATTTTGGGTATCAGAGTTCCGTAAGTGGATATTTGCCAATGTGGTACCGATACGATGAACAATACGTATTCTTCATGCGAGTCACTATCTATGCAGTACCAATATTACACTCGGGATGTTAGAATTATTGATGTTCACAGTAAGTCACTATCTGTATACTACTGAACTAATGCGCTTTTTGCAACTAATCAGCGTTGTCCCGATTGCTAAATATCAGTTCGTATTGCTCTTCACCAACAACGCATTCCCGAAATAACATGAGTGTTTTACGGAAGAACTTGGCCGCGTTGCCTCCTCAAATCTTGCCCACCATTGCCCGTGCAGCCCAAAAATAATGCGCGCGATGCACAAAGCAGCTTGGCTTCTATCAAGAAACTTCCATGTTGCAACCATCGTCGGAGAACCGAAGATCGTCCAATGCTCGGCTAATAATTTAAAGCAAATGCCAGGAATAAAAGGAGAAATTTCTTGCCCCGGCATTAGGAGCAGCCCTCGGCCTTTATATACTCTCGGTGAAGAGAGCCATAAAAAACTGACACTGCTGAGGGTCCAGTAAATAGCGTTGATATTTTAGGCCTTCGTAAAATACGCGCAGAGCTTCACCTTATTCTTCCGAGGAAAAGTCAGGAAACATGGCGGAGATTTTGTAGAAAACTACGCTGCACTTTCGTGCGAGCATCTGCACACTCGGGGATTTTGTAAACAGACTGCGCGCGTTCTAAGAAAAAGTTGTCATACTGGTGGAATATTTTACATAGATTTTATCATTTTTTAAGTAAACGTTGATGGTTGAAGAAGTTGCAGATTTTACCTCGTTTAAAGATAATATTTCCATGCTAGAATTTGCAAGAAGCTTTTAGCATTTTTATGTTAATTAAATACAATAAAGTGCACTGGAAGCGTGTATTGCAAAAAGAAAGGCTGGGTAGGAATTGTTTAAACAGGTTTTTTAACTTTACCGGGAAAGAACGGAGTTGACGATTTTGGAAAGAGGCTTAAGCGAGTTTTAAGATAATTCCTCTCAGCTCAATTATTGTGATTTTGTTATGGACTTCGATGTAGAAAATGTGAATATTGTTAGTATATACTATTATTTTATAGTTTTCCGAAGCGGTGGAAGTTAACGTTAGTCGCACTTTTTTTATTTTTTTTCAACTATTTAGTGAAACTGTTGGCGATTGAGAATTTTTTAGACTAAGCGTTTGATATATCGTTATAAACAGTTGCTAATCTAAGAATTTCTTGTGAAATATGTAAACTTGTTTAAAAAATGGGTAAAAATTGGGAAAATAAGCCTTGCACATGCTTTAGAAAGCCATTTACCGGTAAAGTTCTTGCCAACGAATTAAACTGGTCTTTTCCAAAAATAATAGATGACTCTTGTCTAAAATTATTTAAATGTCTTTTGTTATCGTTTCTAGCAGATAATGAACAGAAGTTTCGCAAAGATTTATTACCTCCGAAAAGGATGGTATGTTCTCGTCGGCTTTGTCTGTCTGTCTCTTATTCTGTCTGCCTGTCTTCATGATAACTCATAAAATTATGAAACGATTTTAACGAAATTTACAGGGATTGTTAGGTATGTTAGGATAAATAGATGATTACCTTTTGGTGAAGATCTGTCCATCCGTTTATTTGTTTGTTTGTCTGCCTATTTTTTGTTAGTGCCCTAACTTAACAAGCAATGGACGGATTTTCATGAAATTTACATACGTTGTTGGTTTTACTACAGAGAGTAAATGATCAATATTTGTGATGATGTGTTTGTTCGTTCGGTTGTCGCTGTGTTTGATTTTGTTTGTTACCGCAATAACTTAACAAAATGTGGATGGATCTTTATGAATTTTTAGGAATTGATAGTAATATTAAAGACATAATGGAGCAAATTTTGGTGATGATCAGTAGGTCCGTTTTTGTGTTTGACTAATGTTTGTTAGCGCAATCTCAAAAAAATATGGATGGATCTTGATGGAATTTTCTGGAATTGTTAGCAATGTTAAAAGACATAATTGATTGAATTTTGGTTATGATCGGTAGGTCCGTTTGTATGTTTGACTAATGTTTGTTAGAATGTTTGTTAGCGCAACAACTAAAAAATATAGATGGATNTCCGATTGTGTGTTTGACTATCGTTTGTTAAAATGTTTGTTAGCACAATAACTCAAAAATTATGTATGGATCTTTTTGAATTTTCAGGAATTGTTCGTATCGTTAAAAGACATAATTCATTAAATTTTGGTGATGGTTGGTTAATCCGTTAGTGTGTTTGACTTATGTTTGTTAAAAATATTTGTTAGCAGCATAACTCAAAAAGTTATGAATGGATCTCCAAAAAATTGCAGACACTGTTAACATTATTAAAAGACAGAAGTGATTAGATTTTGGTGTTGATATAAAGAAAAGAAAATCATGGTTTTAGAACCGATTTGACTTTTTCGTTACCGCTGCCTTGCTTGGCGGAGGTATGCACTCTCGAAGTGCCCTAGTTAGTAATGTTTTGATAGCAAGATGATATTGGAGGATTAGCGAGCAAGTAAATTATTACAATGTTAAAAACCTTAAAACTGATTTTGTGGATATCAAAATGTACTGAAGGTTGTTTCTGTACATATTTGTAACACTTATGAACATTCAAACAATTCTTGTGATCTTAAAACCACACGCTACATAATGCAATAAAAAGTAAATTCTTGACGCATCGCTAATGATTTGTATGTGAATAGTCATTTGTTCTCACAACTTTTTGAGCACAAGCTCTATGACGGGTCCGTTGAAAAAGCGAATTCGTTATCAAAGATTTAAATCCTTAAGGGAACTGTAGGGCAGCTTTTATTCATTGAATATTCAAGCAACTTTAAAGAGGAATGAGAGTAGCTATAAATGAAAGCCTTAAAATTTCTAACACGAAGGAAACTGGAATGTTTACCATAAGTTTGTTTTCATTGCTGGTAAATTAACGCAGTACCAATTCACATATAATTTTTTTCTGCGCAGAATTTACTTTAAAGGCTTGAGCACATTTAATATTAAAGGACAAACGTGACTAAATGGAGTGGAGTTTCACGCATAAAAATGCATCGACCACATGAGTGCCTGAAATAAACAAACCGTTTGGGTGAGAATTTCTCTATTTATCATTTGCATAATTGTGTACAGAATGTAGGTATTTTAGGATTACCTATTTCTTATCTCGAAACAAATATACACATTGCGTATGCGAAGAAGTACCTACTGTTACCTTATTTTATTTCAATATTGTACGATATACGCGTGCCCCAATCGTACGTGTAACGCTCTGGTAGTTCGCTTTATTCAATATTTTTAAGTAAGAAAACACTCAGAAAACCCACTATAGATTATACAAATTGTTAACTGTAACGGCAAAATAGTAAGTATGTTTTTCTATAACGAGGGGTGAATGCGAGGTTCCCCTTCAAATTTAATCGCTCTGAAGTTCTTAACCAAAGAAAGCAGATTAGTGCTTATAAAATACTACCTACTAAAGTGCAGTAATCTTTGTAATAATCTTATAAATTGGTCCGGTCAAATATGTATACTGCATGGGTCAATAAGCTTGTCAAATTAGCTCTACTTATTTAGAAGATGGCATACTTAACATAATGTAGCGTCCGCTGACTTTATAAGTATGATTCCAAGAGCACCTCATCTCTCTTTCTCTCACTTTTTCTTTTAATAATATGCTTCTTTCGTTTCTTGTAACTGTAAACAATGGACCGCTCTTTAGCGTTGCTACTTAACTCTTCTAGCACGTTTCCGGTTCCAGAAAATACTCTCGTTTAGTCACATTTATCGCTGATTTAATGGTTAGCTATTTTTCAGTTTCATTAACTAGAAAGAATATTCCCATTCTTTTTCAGTTACCATTTACTGCTTCAAGTTTTTCCATTCGGGTACCAGAAAAGTCTCTTGCATTCACCGCCGTCGTCGCTGTTTTAATTGACAAATTGTTTTCCATTCTTCCAACTCTAAACACATATTCCCATTCTTTTCCAGTTTCTGAACCCCTACGTCCCTTTAGACACGAGGCCCCTTCCTTTCCTTTTGGAAATTCCCTCCCGATCTGTGTATGTGTACCCTCGACGTCCTCTGCTGCCCCCGGAGGTCCGCCACTGACGAGCTTTTATGTTCCATAGCCTGGGGCGCGTCGTGCAATATGCGGATTTAGTTCAGCGCTCCCCGAAATGCCCTCAGTGTGTTGACGGAAGATGACTCCGACATTTTCCTGCCGCCGAGGATGCCTTGTTGCGGTGACAGAAAAAAAGTTTTGCCGTAGGGTCTTTCATTGATACATGAGCAACTCTTCTTGTCCCGCTCCTCTGAGTGCTAGCGAGCAGACTCCATGGACTGGCGCATACGTGACTTCTTCAGACTTGTTGCTGAAAGCCAAAGTGACTTTACTCGAAAGCGAGTGAACTTAACTAGCTGGCGAACACGTGTCTTTTTCACTGTTGTAAGTGAAAAGGAGCCACACATTATTTACACTCGAGCTGATTCAAGTTATTCACTGATACAACGAATAACTTACTTTACTAAATATCCGTTGAAAACGAGCGACGTTATACTGGGAGGTAAGAAATAGGTACGGGACGAGCGACTCAGGCAACTTGGTGAAAACGTGCGAGACTTTTCCTTTATATGAACTGATTTAACAGGTCAACACGGGGCTCTTTATATGAACTGATTTAACTGGTCAACACGGGGCTCTTTATATGAACTGATTTAACAGGTCAACACGGGGCTCTTTATATGAACTGATTTAAGAGGTCAACACGGGCTCTTTATATGAACTGATTTAACTGGTCAACACGGGGCTCTTTATATGAACTGATTTAACTGGTCAACACGGGGCTCTTTATATGAACTGATTTAACTGGTCAACACGGGGCTCTTTATATGAACTGATTTAATAGGTCAACACGAGGCTCTTTATATGAACTGATTTAACTAGTGAACACGGGGCTCTTTATATGAACTGATTTAACTGGTCAACACGGGGCTCTTTATATGAACTGATTTAACTGGTCAACACGGGGCTCTTTATATGAACTGATTTAACAGGTCAACACGGGGCTCTTTATATGAACTGATTTAACTGGTCAACACGGGGCTCCTTATATGAACTGATTTAGCTGGTCAACACGGGGCTCTTTATATGAACTGATTTAACAGGTCAACACGGGGTTCTTTATATGAACTGATTTAACTGGTCAACACGGGGTTCTTTATATGAACTGATTTAACAGGTTAACACGGGGCTCTTTATATGAACTGATATAACAGGTCAACACGGGGTTCTTTATATGAACTGATTTAACAGGTCAACACGGGGTTCTTTATATGAACTGATTTAACAGGTCAACACGGGGTTCTTTATATGAACTGATTTAACTGGTCAACACAGGCTCTTTCAGACTTGCAGCAAAGCCTAGTGAACTTTGACCCTCTAACAATTCAATACTTCACAGTTAAATTTGATGAGAATTGAAATGGGAGAGATCAGATTGGGGAGGGTTCGCAGGAGATGGCACGAAGTTTACAAATGAAATAGATGAAATCAGCCAGAATACAGTAGTTATAATTGACATCTGAAGCGGTGTTTTGCATTCCGTGAAGCATACCGTCTTTAAACAACAACTTAGTAAACGTAAGCTTTCCAAAAGTTGCATGCAACTTTCCTAGCACAGAATCTTCACTGTTTCACAAAGTGCATTATTCTGCAGCGCAGAGGTGCGGCAGCATAACATTACAGCGCTGCAGATGCTGCATCCCAATGCCGCCAGGTGCTGCATAAATAGACCGCCTCTAAGTTTAGGCAACCAGGAGTGGCCTCTGTCGCTCCTTTCACAATATCTTAGGCAATATTGGAGTCCTAAGTCCAGCCTGAAACTGCAGCTGCAGGTGTTCATTACGTATTTTTCATGCTTGAATAGAACATCGGGTGTTAGTTATACCATATCAGGTTTTCCTGCGGGCTTAAGCTGTAGCCGCATGTGCTTCATTGTATGATGAGAATAGCAGGCCCTAGTTCAATTTTTAAACTGTAAAATTTTATTCTGATGCAAACTGGAGGCGAGACCTTAGTTCATTTTGATAACACAGTTGTTGTAGGTGTGAGTGCGGCACAACCCTATAATCTAACCAAAAAGAAATGTTATTTTTCCATAGAAAGATGCCCATTCTTGAGTTCTGTTGGAAATTGCAGTCTATGTTTTCCTCGCCGTGCAGAAAGGTAAACCGTACTCCACGCTGAAGTTGAAGTGCTTCTTGTTCTTCCTTGCAGAATTTCTTTTTTTCTGTGAAAAAACAGTCTCAACTGAAGCATGCATAGCACAATACAGTAGATGAACTATTTTAGCTAAATTCTGCGGCTTTGGCTATATTGTGAGATTTTTTGTGTATAAACGTGTACTGTCAGATGGGTCTGTTAAGCTGGTACTATTCAAAATACAGCTGTTTCATGATGCAGTTTCTTCTTTACAAATCAACAAGGTCGGTTACGTAGAAGACGAACATTTAATACTCGGTATTATTAAAAAAAAACAAAGTTCAATTGCCATATATGTGCTGGAGGGACGCTGGCAGCTCGCGAAACCAACTTCTTTGGGTCTTGAGATACTCAAGAACTGAGTCCTGATTGACTGCCTACAAAAAGCAATTAATTTTCTCCACGTCACAGAATGAATAGACGGGTTTCGCCGCTTGGCAGGCGTGAAGCCGGAAACGCTCATCTCTGATGCTCCTATCAGTTTGTAGTTGTAATATTGAAAGTTTGGTATTGGGGAATATCACGTATTCTTCTCCGTCATTTTTGACGACCGAATGCACAAGCGTAAATACAATTATTGCGAAACTCTTATGTTTCCCTCCAGGCCAGCTGAGCCAACTCATGCGCGTAAGCAGAGCACAGAGTAGAGCTTATATTTTCCTTTAACTAGTACAATAAGAACTAGTACGCTGAATGTTTCAATTAAGCACCTAATAATATTTTTCTGTCCCTCTCGTAGCAGGCTGGATTCGAACCAGCAGCTGCGCATAGGAAGAGTGGAGAGTACTACACATAACCTACCTTAAGTACAGCGCTACACCCAGCAAGTGGAATATTTTAATTAAGTAGCTAATAAGACCCTTCTGTTGGTCCCGCTGCAGGCTGGGCCCGAGCCAGCTGCTGTGCGTGGGTCGCGTGCAAGTGGTCGTGGCCGCAGCTGTAGTCACCAGCTCCTCATTGCTGCTCCTGGCACTCGCACTCATCCTCTGCAGGTGAGCGCCACAGCTGCATTTATATTAATATACTACCTGCTCCATAGGTTCCATACCGTGGAGAACCCCTAGCAACATTTGGGGCCGCTGTTGCGCCGCCCGGAAGCTGATTTGCGGTTTTAGTTACTGCGGTAACCCTAACTTGTTAGTAGGGACCTTACAAAGGTGATGGTGTTTATGGACGTACAGAGTGTCCTACGATGTGTAGGGAGTTGGTGTTCTAGACAGCAAGTGAACCCCATTCAAGAGGCTGAACTATAAATCAATTATTTCTAGTAAAGATTAAATTGTTTGATTGTTTACGATGTACACTGGTTTCTATGTGGCTGAAATAGGTACATGGTTTGCTACAAGTTATATTGCAGACAATGGTAAACCTGTGATGGTATTTTTAATATCAGAATGCCATGATATCGGTTCTATCGTACATATGTACTCTGTTTGTTTTTGCATTGACCACTCAACATGAGAGACGACCTAATTAAAGTAGCTATTAATTTTCAAAACAATTTCATATAAGGCAAATATACTTGAAAAGTGGATTTTTTACCAGTCGAATAAAAAGTTTATGTATAGTTGTTCTTGAATCGTAGTTCAGCTTCTAGAAATATTACTGTCGTTCATTTTACAGCAGCAATGCATTATAATCAATCTGACGGCTCCGGGGTTAAAATTGATGGCTCGTTCATCATCTGGAGATTGGAAGTTCAATGTCAAAACAGGGAGAAAGAGTCTTCATGTTCGGGAATATAGCGTCAGCATTTCCATCATTCATCGTCACGGGGAGATGGGGGGGCACGGAAATGGTCTTGGGATGGGGGGGTTGGTCGGGGGAGTGCAGTTGTCATTAGAGCCCCCAGTCTATACGATGATGTATCACGTGACTCCAACCTTGCACTCCTAAGGGCCTTAGTGGGCATTTACAGTATCTGCAGCACGTGCCGATGTAAATGGTTTCCTAATTGGGATGCCCGGTGGAGGATTTTTCACCTTTATTTTTGCATTCAATGTATTTACTGACGAATGTAAGGAAGGTATCACTATGTGGACACCTTGCAAGGATTGTTTACCACAGCCAATGAGCATCCAAGTCTTGACCAGAAAGACGTATAGTCTCCTTGAATTTTGGTAGAATTACACGCGCTGGAATACAAGTTCGCCCTCACCAGTGAAAAATTTTGTTAGCAATTATCCTAAGTCTACTGACATTTGCACATTTGGCTAAATACTGATATAAAACTTTGAACGTGACTATGATCAAAGAGACGTTATGAGTAACACAGAGGAAGAACTTGTTGAGTGAGGGGCTTGCTATTGAGTAACAATCCTAAACTTCTGTTTAGCATTTCCAGGTGGTTAACAGCTATGGAATCAATATAAATCGTTGCTAGTTCTAATCACCCAACAAAATCTTATACGATGAGCATTCACTAGCTTACATATTTAATGCCGATACCACACGGTAGTCAAAGGAACGAGTATCGTCATCTTTTCGTCCGAGTTGTTGATGCGCCCATTTAGATTGCACACACTGGGCAAGAATTTTGAGTTATAAATCCCTCCAGGTATAATGATTTGTCCGAAAGTTGAGTAATGGCACTTGCGGAGTAAACTGAACTGTCCGTAAAAATTTTTCACTATTTCTAGGCGTTATCAAAGCTGTGTTTACAAGAGTTCAAAATAACGTTCGGACGAAAAGATGACGCTGCTCGTTCTTTTGACTAGCGTGTGTCATCGGTATAAGAATATGTTCCATTGGGCGCCGGGGCTGGGTTTGTCTGAAACTACATAGAGAAGTTTTGGCTTTGCCATCTTGCAATTTTTAGAAACAAGGCGATTACAATAAGCCTGTTAAGAACTTCATTTTATTTCACGGAGAAAGATTGAGTTTCTCTAAATCTCAAGAGTAACCGCATAAAGTCCCGTTCGCACATGTACCACACTACACCACGTCACACAACACCACGCAACGCAACACGAGAGTTTGTATCCGTGCCTCGCGCTGTGCTATTCCTACCGCATGCGACGGGAGCCGTTCGCACATGTCCTACACCACACGATGCAACACTGCTCAACACGTTTGCTTGTAGACAAGACACTACCTACACACGCTGCAACAAGGCTCAACACGGTGCAACAAGATAGACATCCAGTTCAGTGTTATATGTATTTTCTAATACCTTAGTAACGCTGTTCTGCGATTTATATTGTTGCTTTTGAATATGTAACATTTACAACAGATTTTTGAGTGCTGAATGGAGGTATCTGACAACTCCTGACTGGACATGATTGGTTTTATTTTGGAATAAAGATGTGAAGCACTACGTTTTTTGTTCCACTTTACCGGGCACATAATTAGCAGCGCTGTTTGTAAGTAACATGACAAACCTAAGTTTATTGAAAGACATTGGATTCTTGTGTGAGCGTTTGAACAAAAGAAATACCGATTTAAAGCTGGAGTTAAGGAGAAAGCACTAGCGTGTCAACTGGTGTGGTACATGTGCGCACGACCTTTCAACACGTGTTGTGTGGCATTGCGTGGTGTGGCACATGTTCGAACGACCTTTAGACACGTGTAGTGTGGCGTTGAGTGGTGTGGTACATGTTCGAACGACCTTTCGACACGTGTAGTGTGGCGTTGAGTGGTGTGGTGTGGCGTGGTGTGGTACATGTGCGAACGGGGCCCTAAAGTCAATGCTGGTAGCCCGCTTCACGGGGTCGAAACCAGCACACCTGCCTGCAGTTAGGAACAAATCAAGCCTCGAAAGCTTAATTTTGGCAGCCAATCGAACATGCCCTAGGTACATGAATTTGACCACTGATTAATTGCGCAGGGAACATCTTGCCTCCAATCCCACAATATATCATCTTAGAGAATATTGAACGATAATTTTAAAGTCGGTAAGTAAGCTAAACAATTTCACAGTTTTCAAACTTGAAGACATTTAAAACCTAATTTACGAGGGACCTGTGACACAAAGGGGTGTTGCACTTTGCATGTCGTTCAGTTCTGGCTTATTTTTGAAAATGTATAAAAATTCTATTATGCGCAAGTTGTGACTACCTTTAGCTGAAGAGAGAATTTGGAAATCATTTGCAGTAACTGGACTATTGCACTGATAGGCATGATCACGAATGGAGGAGTGAGAAGGTGTACACAAGAGGC
>LQNS02276883.1:25791807-25813540 GCA_001587735.2 Parhyale hawaiensis | reverse complement strand
CCTGCCCAAGAAATGATCTTGAATGCACGCAAGCACGTTCAAGAGCCGCTGACATGCGGAGCTTAGAGATATCAGACTGAGTAGTTGGAGCGGGAGAGAGAATGAGATGGATTAATGTTACTTCGGAAGCTTTGGCCGTTAAGTGTTTGTAGTTGTACACCAGGGACGAACGTAGAGAGTCAGGCAGCCGATCTTCATAGTGAAAGAAAAAACCAATTCTATATTTGTTGATGAGGATTATGTTGAAATTTAAAGTAGGGAAATACTTGATGAGAAGTTTCAGAAGTTCTGCCCGGAGTTTCAGAAGTTCTACACGATTGAGTAAACGCGTAGCCTTAGTACCAGGGTAGCCGAGCATAGAGGTGTTAGTTCCAGGACCGGTCGCCTCTTGTGTACACCTTCTCACTCCTCCATTCGTGATCATGCCTATCAGTGCAATAGTCCAGTTACTGCAAATGATTTCAAAATTCTCTCTTCAGCTAAAGGTAGTCACAACTTGCGCATAATAGAATCTTTGTACATTTTCAAAAATAAGCCAGAACTGAACGACATACAAAGTGCAACACCCCTTTGTGTCACAGGTGCTTCGTAAATTAGGTTTTAAATGTTTTCAAGTTTGTATATTGTGAAATTGTTTAGCTTACTTAACGAATATTTTATTACTGCATGCCTTGAGCTTCCTGAACTTCGCTCTCTTGTTGCACCCTCTTCAGTCCAAAGAAATTATTATTAAGATTATTTTTATTGAATTTCATTATAAACTAAAAATTATAAATGTATATTGGTTATGAAATATACATTGATTATTAGTGAGAGAGTAACTAACGAGAAAATAAGAAAAATGATATGTATTTTACGTGTGTTTTGCACTTTTGAAACAATGCACAAAATACGTGTGATCTTGGCTATCGGAATAAATACTTTAAAATATTATTATTTATTCTGAGTGTGTGTAAATTGCACAGCTCAAATATTACACCAGCAACAGCTAGCGTCAGCTGCTGTAATTAACGCATTTAACAACGACAAATCTTTATTGTTAGCCAGCAGGTGTACAAAAGTTAATTGGATTGTCAGAGGTAATATTACGAACAGCAAACCTCGTGGTTCATAAGAAATACATTTAGACTTAGCACAGTTTCCTATTTGTGTACGAGTGTAAACTGCACTGCTAAAATATTGCACCGAAAACAGCTGACCTCGACTGTCACCATTCGCTTGTTCACAGGTACCGTAGACGGCAGAAGTCGGAGAAGCTGCGGGGTCTCGGGTGGTCACCAAGTCCCCTGGCTCCTTGGCCATCAGAAGACGAACCATCCGGCACCGTTTCTACCCGACACATCATGGCCGACGAGTACCTCTACCACACCTACCACAGCATTCCCAAAGAGGACAACAGCCCCTACATGCACGGCCCTAAGGAAAACAGCTCGTACGCAAGCGTAGCGGCTGGAGGTACGGCCGACATATGACACCAACAGAACGGCCAGTATCTGGCGGAGGTGAGGGGTAATAACCTCCGTAAGGTACCGGCCGTTCTGCGCAGAGAAGGGGACGGCTACAGCACGACTGTGTCTTCATATGCGACCTCTGGCACAGCCATGCCCGCATCAGCGGCTCTATACCAGACAATGGGCAATGGCAGGGACACTTTCAAGAAACCAACTGCAAATTACGGTCTCGCCCAGAATTTGGCTACTTACAAAGAAAATACCTACGTTAAGGTGGGATACAAGGCTAAGGATATGCCCCGCGGGGAGCGAGACCGACACACTATGAACATTCGGGAGAATAAGTACCCAGAAAAGGGATTCCAGGGAATTCTTTACGTTGAAGCGGAAAATAAAGAAGTGCCTTCTCCTGAAGAGAAAGATCCGGGAGCAAATATGAAGGACAATAAGTTTTCTTTTAGCGAAGTCATTTATCAAGAGCCAGCATATACTGATGATAGAAAAGTGCCAGGTGTGATGGTTTAAATGCCTAGTAAATGCCGCGCACGGTCTGCTACTTAGAGTGCCAAGTTCATATTTTAAAGTAAGATTTAATACATGTCGAGTTTCTTCGCTGCCAGCTTGTACCAGTAATGTGTATCTAGCATGAATGCGCCTGCATATAAAGGGGTATAAAAATGCACATACGCAATCTGCAAATCTTGAGAAGCAGTAGTATTTTATTATCACTTTCCAAGGCATGTTTCTAATTGAAAATAAACATGAGTTAGGGTATCATTTCAAATGGAAATGTAGTTTTCATCCGTGACAACGTTTATCGTTCAAGAAAACAGTTTCTTTAAGACAAGTCGGTAGAAACGCGACCAATATTTTGATCAAAAAATGATCATGGCTACGATAGGCGAATGACTCGATCATGAGCTATTCTCAGCAACTAGAGAGGTGAAATTGACAAAGTGAATCACCATTGCCCAGCATAAAAATCGCCCTATTTGCAGCAGAAGCGTGTGTGTAATATATGTGTGTGTGTGTGTGTGCATATTCAGGACGTTGAGTATGGGACAGTTATGCACGATGTTCATTCATTTAGGTGAAAACATTTAAAACAAGAATATTTGCAATGTGTATATCAGCTATATACTTCCAGTAGGACAGCAAAGTTTGCCGAATATAGATGTTTTCAGCACTCAGCTACCTAAATTTTAATTTGTGCATTTTGTTCATACATTTTTGTGCCTTTTACAAAGTTCATTGGTTTTCTCTTGTATCCGAAAAGCTTCAAGGTAAACGGTGATGCTGCTACTTGCGAATGTTAATATTAGGCATGTACTGTGGCCAGAGTTTATTTACTGATTTGTTTTATTGGATCTACAATAATTTCTGTTATTCGCACAAAATTACAACGAGCCGCACTACATTTTCATTCTTCGTCCTAGCATCTTACATTAAGTTTAGCCGTAACTCTCAACCTTTTAATGTGCGATTATAGTAAACTTACAAAAGATTTTTTAGTTGTCACTTTTAGATGTAGCAAAATGGATGAATCGAAACCGATGTATTTAGTCCGCGTCTGTGCCTGCTGTTATGGCCTATCGAGCTGCGGCTCCCAGTACAGGCGGGATTAACCAATGTTTCGGTAAGTTAGATAACCGATCCTTTCTTGCTCGACTTGACTCAGCTTGGGTAGGACAGTCCAAAAAGTTTAAAATCCTTCAATAAACTAACGCTTGAATAAATTTTCGATAAAATATTCTTTGAACATGTCACAAGGCGCACTTGAGTAAGGATTTTTATTTTTCAGTTTGTAATGAGAATTATAAATCATTTGAAATATTGTCGCACACTGTAATTACTTTAACAGTTTTAGTTAGAAACGTTAAGATTATCTTATTGTGCAAATTTTACTAGGTATTTACCCTACTGTTACTGAACTATATCGGTGAG
This sequence comes from Parhyale hawaiensis, assembly GCA_001587735.2. Lineage (NCBI taxonomy): Eukaryota > Metazoa > Arthropoda > Malacostraca > Amphipoda > Hyalidae > Parhyale > Parhyale hawaiensis. The sequence goes on along the minus strand of LQNS02276883.1, from coordinate 25,810,145 downwards.
CCATGAAGAATGAATTACCAACGTTCTACCTCGAACTACGTCTTCTACGAATCTTGGGCTCCCTATCATAGGTGAAATTTTGTAACGTCCAGAGAGGAATGAGTTACGCCCCTACTTTCAGTATTTATTTGCCAGTTTTTGTAACTCAGCCTTTTCTTCCACACATAAACGATTGGAATTCATATTGAATGTGATGCAAGATTACCTTTATTGAAGTATCCATATAGCCTCCATTTCTATACGTATTTCATGTTGCAAGTATAAGTTACTCAAATGAAAGGCTCATATGGTCACTGCATTTTCCACGGCAAGCAATTTTGTACTGGCTGCCTACGTTAACTGTAGTGATGTACGTACGACGTCGCAAGTTTAATTGGCGTCGAGTGCTATTTCTAACTGTATGCGTGCATGCTCTCTACTTTGTAGCAGTTATTGCTGCAACAGAGTGTTACCGTTTTCGTAGCAGTCACTTTTGTTACGCATGTAACTGAATATACGGTATAAATTTAACGGAAAGTAAATGTAACGGAAGACAATGCACTGTAGAAGAGCTACATTATTGGAAATGACTGCAAATAACTATAATTAAAACTCTCCTGTTGGCTTACAGAAATATCATCCATTAATACTTTGGCTTACAAATTTAAAATCGCAAAGACGTACTCGTCAATCTTTTAGGAGGGATAACCACAGGGAAAAAAACGATAAATTAAACATGAGACAGTCTACCACGTGAAAGTGGCAGGGGCTAGATAATTTGAACCCTGATTACTTCATTGGGGCGCATGAAGATTGTAAAGACAAATCTTGGAAATTGTTGAAACTGGCACGATCAAGGAAAAGCAACAATACGAGCATTAAACTGATCATAGTGGTGAAAAGAAAGTGGCGATATATTCAATGTCTAAACTGTACCGTATTAACTCTGCAATTAATACTTTCTGTGCTCTAATTGTTTCGTGCAGTTAAGACCATTGCAATAGCATCACAATGTACTTAACACGGATACAGTAGTGGAAAATGATAATTAAAGGAATGTTGCGTGAATTATCCGAACCCTGACTGATCTTCTGCTTGGGCAGAGAGATATTGTAAATTTTCAACTACGATTTTTCTAAACGGACACTACCTTTGAAATATTCCGTAAATGAAGCCTGAGATTGCATAGTATAAAAAATTTTCAGTGCATTAATAGTGCACTAATTGTTTTGTCGGGTACGGGTGAAAGCATTAGCGTAATTGGAAAGCTTTAGAAGGCATTGCGATAGAAAAAAAAAACGCTGGATGGAAGACTGTGTACTATACCATAAAGAAACACAACGCACGCAAAGCACAAAACGCATAAGTAACCTGATTCCTTTGACGGGTATAGATGAAAGCATTAACACAGAATACAATTCTTTTCAAAAGGCTCCCTTGAAAACTAAACACGCTGGGTACAAGGTTATATACCATTCTGAATATCACTCAAAACGCATGATCGTTATCTTGACAGTTTTGGTGAATGCAGATACAAACAATTACTGCGTCAATTTTTTTACCCGCCGCCAAGAAAACAATCGCCGGGCACAAGACTGTCTACAATATTGTACGTATAAAACTCAACACGCTCGATTCGTACCCTGGTTGCTTCTGGAGGACACAGGAGGAGCAGTGTTGCCAGCTTGCGGTTACCCGGCCCATTTGTTGCCGGACTTTTCAGTCGGAGCCGCTCGATCGACCTGCCGATAGCCGCTCCAATGAGCAAAAAATGTCTGCCTAAAATGTCCGATTTTTACTGGATTGTCGCAGAGCATTAGCCCGTAATGCCGTCCTGCAGCGGCTATTGAAGGCAGACTTGATTAAAAATTCAAGAATGCCCTGAGGAAAAATTGTGCCATGAGCGATTGAAGGATGGCTGGATAAAGAAGCTGGAAAGTATCAATGATGAATGATCTTGTTGATGGTACTGTGCTGTTGCATCACGCAAAACTGAAAGTAAATAATTGTGTTTACAGTGATATTTTGGAAACGATGGCTGGATGAAGAAGCTGGAAGGATTGTCTTGTTGATGGTCCTTTGCTCTTGAATCACGCACCAGTAAAACGAAATGATAAATTTTACGTTGAACTTCGAAAGTGATTACTTAATGAAGAAGCTGGAATATATCAATCCTAAATTATGGTGCCAGTACTTAATTATTGTAACTATCAAACAGTGCAGAAATTAAATATTAATTTTTTTGCTACGACTGATACAGTTTTTCACCAGTTGAATATTTAACTGAATTAAGCATAGTGAAGCAAAATAAAAACTAAAAAGAGCCATTATGTTAAAATTTAATGAAAACACATACAAGTTATAAATAAATTTATTTTTTTATGACTACTAGGCTTTCTTGCTACGGCGATGCTTCATAAGCGAAGCAGTCATTTCTATAATAATTGACGCTGCTCACCTGGACTTGGATTAATATCGAACAGACTAACAACCAACACTTGAAAAAGTTCTGTTGAGGATCAGCCTCAAATATTACACTCATATTTAATCCTTCAGGTTTAGTTTGCAAAATACTATGTGCCTGATTCATACAACTTACACAACTCGTAGTGTACTAAAAGAAACACGGCGCTGTGTAGGCAACCTGTGTATCCGCACACTGCGCGCCGTAGACAATGTCTGTACGGGACTAAGAGATCAGTGCGTGCCAGAGTGTTGCCGAGTGACGTTGCGCTGTGCTACAGGCAGTGGATCTCCGCGAGGACTCAGCTTTTTATGGAAGTGTAGTATTTAATTTATTTTTTCACTCAGAGTCGGGGAGTAATTATTAAAATAGGTATCAACGGATATTCATACAAAATTTGAGAATAAACGGTTATGAAAAGTAATCGATGGAACTTGACTAAGGCTGACAGCCGAGGCAACCCAGAAGAGTATTAACTTGTCATGTAGGTGTTGTCATCTCCTGACCCGAATAACGCAGACTTTTCCAAATTCACGTGCAATAGGGGTTTAAATTTGTGATTCAAAAGTTTCAAAAATTATCTGTAATGAGAGGAAATTTAATTTCACAGAGTAGCGTATAACGAAGAGAAAGTATTTGTATAAGTTGATTGTGATGAAAATAGAGTGCTTCATAAAATTCTTTGTAATGAAACTGAAGGAAAATATATTGAAAAATAGCTTTGGAATGAAACGAATGAAAAATGTTTATGGAAGAGCTGGTAGCCACAGTAAAGGAAAAGCTCCACAAAACAGCATGTGATGCAAATAATTAAATATTTTTCATAAAACAGCTGGCAATGAAAATAATACAGAAAGTTTCGCAATAGAGCGGGTGAACAGAAAGTAAAAATGTTTCCCACGCAGCTCATGATGAAAATAAAATTCAAATATTTCCCAGACCAGTTTAAGACGAAAAATAAATATATTTTGCAAACAGCTCAGAATGAAATAAAATTGAATGGTTCCGAAATACATTGCCCTGAACATAAAGAGAAAAAAATTTTAAAACAGCTTACAAAGAAAATGAAGCAAAAAAAAAAACGGTTCCCAGGCCAGCTACGACGAAGAAGCCAAAATATTTCAGAAGTAGGTTACGAGGAAAATAAAATCAAAAGTTTCCAAATCACCTTGTACTGCAAATAACCGAAGAATGTTTTAGAAAATGTCTTCTGAAGGAGATAACAGAAAACGTTTCTCAAAGTAGTTATCGAAATATCCAACGGAGAAATTTTCTTAAATTGCGTCTTGGTACAATTTTGGAAGAGCATGTATGGTTAATATTAAGTGACTCAGCTGGGCGAGTGTGCAATAACCTAAAGTTACAACAAAAATAGTAACAGTAACTTAATTTGAAAATAGCGTACATAAAATATTGAAAAGAAAATAAGTAATATCCACTGTGGCTGGTCGTAGCTTATTTTTTAAGTTGTTAGATTTAAATTAGCAAATTTTCGACGATATAAAAATTCATTGTTGATGGACATTGCTAGATTAACTATTTCTTAAATTGGTCGTGCTAATTCGCTAATGGTTAAACACTGATTGGCAGAATTTACTGCGCTATTGAATATCCATTACCAACAGTATACTTTCTGTTAACATTTGAATGTTAGTTCATTTCTATTTACGATAGCAAAGTCTTTCTTGCTGTAAGTCCCCGTTTGATATACACGTTTTTATTCATTGCTTACGGTTTAGTTTTGCATAATTCAATTAATTTTACCGTTTAACTAATTGCATCAAAAGAGAAACTTGTGTCGGATGGAAGGCTGGTTAATACTTCTTTCCTTGATGATAATATTTGTAATAAATGTAAAGTCGACTAACAAATAAAGTTTAACGTTTCGCGATAAAAAATTCTATCATTAGAAAGAAAAATTATAACTTCAACCTATGCGGTAAATAAAATTTCCTTTATATCTACTTCAGTGAAGGGAGCATAGAAGTTGTCGGGGGGGGGGGGGAAGTCTAAAAAGCGAATGAACAGAACTCCGTGGAGGGGCCGGATGTCAGCTCCTATAACGTCGGCTGATGTGGGTCTAATTGTAGACTATGTGAAACGGTACAGCTGAGGTCATAATGTTAAGGCTGCGTCTTGTTCTGTGGATGTAGAGGGACTCTGTTGTGAATTCGATTGGATTAGAAGAGTCTATGATTGAGAAGTAATTTGTGCCGATGCTTAGCATGTAGGCGGAGTTATTCGACCTTGTATTTATTATTTTGATATTATCTCAGTTTGAGTCTTTATAATATTTGTAGAGCATAAATATCTAAAATTGTTCATTTCTTCGAGATAAATACTGTCACGCCTATTGTAACTACTATTTAAATAACTATGCTTGCATTCACTGTAATATACTATTATTACTATTATATAGTGTATACTTTACTGATAAGGAATTTTTCTTCCATTCACTCTATATTATTAGATATCTATATACTAAGAGAATACATCTATTTTAGACTACTACTATAGTTGTAGGCAAATGGGTATAACACCGAAATGACTGTTGTAAGTCATGCTTCTGAGTATCGTAGTTCTCGTAGAAAGAAATTACATTGGCTTCGTCCTACATTATACAGTCTGAGACTGAATCCTAGGAACACCTCATTCAGAATGTGCATTCTAAATTAAGCGTAAAAAATTCATAATTATGGTTGAAACCTATTGATATAAATATGTACCATTTATTTTTATATTAGCTCATGTATGAAACGGAAATTTTTCATACAGACTGGTATAATTCATTTTTATGCCATGAATTCATACTTGCAATGCAAAATTTTCGTTCGAATATCAAAAATAAAAAACATTATATACATTGCAAAGTCTTCAAATAAATGTGTACCATTTACCATTATGAACAATAATAGCATTTCATGGAAAAAAATACGATCTATTTACGGATATTGTAAGCTCACTTTCGCGTCTAATAACTCTTTATTCAAATTTACCTAATTTTCTTTAATTTTTGAAGGGTATTTTCGTCTATAGATACTCTGAAACAATAATTAACCAATATAAATCTTATCTTAGTATCCAAGCATATCTTTTTCTATGCAGGAAACCGCTACTTGGTCTGATGAAAACAAAATTTTTAGTTTAGAAGTTATCTATTCTATTGCAAAAAACAGACAAGTGGTCTGATATAACATAGTATGTAGGGAAACATGTGCAATGTTGTCTTTAGGATACAATAGTTTTCAAGTGCAAAACTTTATCCATGTAAGTAATATTTGCCAAGAAACGAAACTCCTGTTACTCCAAATCATGAATAGAAGAAGGTTAACATACAATTTTCAAATCATGTTACATTCAATCGTTAAATTAGGAAAATACCACTTACTTTTACTTTAGAATAACCTGCGTGTTAATTGGAAAAACGTGTTAAATAGTATCGACTAATATTTCTTCAACATCACATTCAGATCTACTACCTGTGAATGAAGAGTAGTATCTACTAAATAGTTCTTTAGAATGATATCCAGCTACACTCTATTCAATCTCTCTACAATATATTGACTGAAATGCTCATGCCCATTGACTAATATGTAGGAAAGAAACTTCACTCACTGCACTGCATTCAGAAAGTCTGCAATTCTACGGAAAAAGAATGTAAACACCCAGTATTCGCTGAAATTGATATATTAAGTAATTTCTGCATGTTGCACGAACATATGTACCTAGAAAGGAAACGTTACTCATTGCCACTAATTTCAGTATTGTATTTGCATGCCCATTAGGAAAAAAGTATCATCATATGCAGTGTTGTTTACTGTGCAATATCCAAAACTCTTTGGGTCTATAAATTTCACGGTTCTTCCTTAAGGTCGTCTCAAGAGAAGCCAGCTTTTTAGTTGTTCTATGGTTGTGATTAATTTCTATGAATTGAACATAATACTACACCCAGCTATAGTAACTATTACTAGATGCAATGTTTTGATAATTTTGTGTTGATACAATACTCAAACAATCCAAGATATGACTGTGAGATTCTGAATATTTGTTAAAAAAAATTGACATAGCACTGCACTCAGCTAAAATAAAAAATAAATATGAATTTTTGACATTCTGCTTCGTCGTATTATACTCGATTAGACAGTATATTGAAAACTATAAACGTGAGATTTAGACTAATTTCCGTTTTTAAAAATTCGACACTAGCTCTACCCAAAAAATAATAGTAAGTTAATGAAAGCGAGGCGTTGATTTAGCTATTTTTCCAGTATGGTATGACGCTTTCGTCTCCTGTTTTAGCTGTAAGAGTTCGATATTCTTTGTGTAAATAATGTAATTATTCTCTTTATTATCCACAATATACTTTTCTCACTTATTTTTGGGTCATCATTTTCCTAGTGTAACTTGTACGCATTACAGTAGAGTACAAAATGTGTTTTTATTCCAATACTGCATCTTCCACGTCACTCACCCACGTATATCTCATTAATTTAACCAAATTTATCCCACTTGCCCAACTTGTAACATATTTGTTTATCTTATACGCGTCTAACTTCTATTGCACTGTCCCAGTTCATACCAGAATTTGCCAATATAAATTATACGCCTCCTGTCTAATTTCTACCGCATTTGGTTTACATAAATTATGCCCCTCTTTTCTAACTTCTACAGCATTTGACCAACATAAATTATACCACACTCCTCAAACTTAACCTCACTTTTGCAACATATACCTCACTTGTCCAATATCTACCCCACTTATTCAGCTTGTGGCTCATTAAACACCCTATAAATAGGACTGTCTTTACTCTTTACCCTGCATTGTTAACAATATTATAAGCAAATTGCCGCCAGACTGGCGCTGTAAGAAAAAAGATTGAATTTAAATTTAAACAATTCGGGGGTGGGGGGGAGGAGGTGACACTCCTGGATGGAGTTACAGCTAAATGAAATTACATGCCCATTCTTCGATATTCTGCTATCATATTATTGATAGGTTCGACTATCTTATTTTACTATATTATTGCAATCACTGAATGTCTTAAGATTGATAAACACCGCTTTATTCTTGCGTGTTCTCTTTTAAAATACTGCCAGTCTGTATAGTTTCTCATTTCTATTTCTTTGCTGTAAGTTCCTCTGCTCCTGTAAGAAAAAAGAAAAGAAGAACTTTTCAATCAACTCGATCCAAATTCTAGTACACACCGTAAAATGGGGTAAACGGGTCCAATTTTTCAGTAATTTTTGTGTTTAAGCCTAATTTTAAAGTAGATATACATAGGCACAAAAAAGCATATTGAAGATTTTTACCTAAAAAGCATTTAGAACATTGGCTTTCCTGTGGAAAAAAAAATATTCGTTAATCAAGCATAGATTCTTAGCAGATTTTTTTTTTTTAAATAACCATAATAGCAAAATAAGCAATGAGGCAAAAGTGGCCTACCTGAAATAGGGTAAAAATGACCAAATTCGGGGCAAAGGAATTGAAGGAAACCAGTCATACAATTCATGATTGTTAGAAGGAATGAAAAATAACTAATTTAACCTCTGTACAGCCCACCATACTGATTAGTCATGAGCTCTTCCCTAATTAGCTGATAAACTGCCATTTTCTCCTCCCAATCTGTGTTCCCATGACATTTAGTCCACTATTTTTGTTCCTTTATCACAAGCTTAGCAGTCCTGATTGGCTGATTGGCCATTTTCTTATTCTACCATAAGCCTAACCCACTTAATATTCACATATCATAAAGTTTTTCTCCAATTTCGAATTTCCTGCTATAATTCTCAAAATTTCGACACTGCCATCTTAGATTTGGGTCTGATCATCGTATTTTCAATGCATTTGCCAATCAGAATACTAATTAGGGTGTCGCATTTATTGATAACTTCCCGCCAAGTACAAATTTCCTGTTTTTTCACATTTCCCACTATTTTTCAAGCTTCTACAGGCGCCATCTTGTTTTCCATTAACTTATTGCAAACCATCCAGCAAAAGACAAAAAGGCATAAAAACTAATACTTGCGTTATTTTGTGACCATACAAATGATCGTTACTTTTGCCCCACAGACATGGATACTTTTGCCGCATTGAGAATAACAGATGCCTATTCACTACTGATTTGGCTTAGGCTCAATATTATTTCATGAATACATAGCTGAAGGATTGCAGAATGCTGTCGTGGTAGGATACTGAGTTAAATAAAATAGATTAAATGTCATAGACATTAGCATTTCAAGGTTGTTTCATATCTTAAAAGAAGAGGAGAAAATAAATTAAAATTTTCATTCGTTATAAAATACCTTGAAATTTGAAACATATTCCTATTGATGGTATACATAGCATAGTTTGAAATACCTATATCGGTTTTTCTTTTTGAAATAGAACATTTTGAAGACACTTAAAAAACCTGCTTACAAGAAAATGGACACTTTTGCCCCATGCGGACACTTTTACCCCATTTTACTACCTATTTTCTAAATTTTCAAGGTAATCATTAACGAATTAATACCTATTTTCAACAATACATGAATTAAAGGGTTTCTGAATTACAACATTTTCGTCAGAGCTACAAGCACTGGTGCCGAAATCTCATCCTAACCTTATCCTGATGATTTCACTGCGACTGGGACCATACATTGCTCGTGTACGGTGACTTGACCGAGGAAGTCAGTAGTGAGATCACTGCATGAGACATACACGCCCCGGTAGCAGAAAGGGACCTTAGGCAAAACGCCATACGCACCTTTTCTTCGTAACGTCAATACGGTAACAAAATAACACTGCATGACTAAAATATGGTTAGGTTTGTAAGAAGATAACAAATAATTATATTTTGCTGACTAATTCTCTTAAAACTAAACGGAAGGGTTGACCAAATTCTGTACCACTGCTCACAGTTCATAGCTGATCTTAAACCCCTGACTGTAGAGGTATCGACATCCGGGCCCTCCGAACAAGCAACTCCAGTCGTTCGTGATTTAGATTTCTCACCGATAAGACGTTTGATACAGGCTTTGTTACAATATAAATAAGAAATGTATAAACAAGATCATCCTTCAAATTTTCTGATGGTGGGAAAATTTACCGAAACGTTAATTTTTCTAAAATTTGGTCAACCCTTTTTTTTTTTATTTTTGCAGACTAGTAGTGACGTCCACAAGGGAAGCCAGTAGTAACACATTAGTAAAAATTCAACTATGCCTCATATCTCTGCTGCTCCAGTACAGAACACACTGTTCGATTCAGAAAGAAAAGTAATTTTTTTTCCCACGCACAAACAAAATAAAATTTCCGCTAAACCAACGGCTGGAGAAATGTTTTTTATTCTGTCGTCGACCGGAAGGTCCACAACCTGCGGTGGAAACAGCAGAAGTGTTTTTATTTTCTTTTGTTTTAAAGATGCGAATTATCAAGGAATATTCGTCTAGCCGACGAAATTTTGGATCATATTATTCATACAAAGCATAGCCTCTACCCGTCTAACTTTCTACTTAAAATGAAAGCATAAATAATGTATTTTCCATAAGTTCGTAACAGAAATCTTCCGGGTCAGTTACGACATTTCAAAAACCTTTGATGAGTAGTTTATTCGGTTTACGTATACTAGGCCATCTCTATTTGCTGAAAAAAAGAGAGATAAAAAGAGGATGAGTATAAGAAGAATCCACGGCCGTTACTTAAATACAGAAGATATTCCCAGTTCGTTTGATCTCAATTCGCGCAGATACAAAATAATGCTATGTATTGTTCACCTAATCCCTGCAAATTCCCACTATTTTTGAGCGTCTAAGTCGCGTGAATTAGGAATTCTGATACAAATAAGACCAATACATACATAAATAGGCAATATATAATGGAAGACTTGGACACAGTGTGGAGGATATTACATGCACCCACCGTAAGACAATATCCAGCATGCAGGTGGAGTTGAGCGACTGTGCTACTGGACAAGGATTTGATTATTTTTTTATTATTTAGTCTCAATAAAAAGTATTATGGTAGCAAATTACAGCCGTGGTTTCTTCAGAATCAGTCATAATTTTGAAAGTCAGTGTACACTAGTAGTACTGTAAAGTTGTCTACGGTTCGCCACCATCGATCAAGCTCGTCTTATCCGATAGTTTCAATGTGCGCGGCAGTTCAATTTTAGTTCGTTTGGTCACTTTAGATCGAGTTTCAAATCTTAATCATCGTCCAGAAACGCTTGAAACTGTCAGGAACTCAAATGTAATCGGTTTGTGATCAACACCAGAGCTTCAATCCAATGTACAGTAATTAGCTGAATGCTTAACGTTGAAGCTTCGGCCAAGTTAAAGCTAAGCGGATTGGCTTCGAACTCGTTGCCGTGATTCGCATTCGGCAATGTGTAGCTAGCTACAGGTGTTTAAGTCAACTGTGAATGTTTTTTTTTTTTACTGGGTTTTTGGTGTATTTTTGGCATCCTCGTGTTGTTTTATGCTCTTTTTGGGTTTTATTGTGCGCCTGTGAGAATCCGACGGTGTAGTTTTAAAACTAATAAAAATAATCGAAATAGGTGAATCGAACATGATGTTCAGGGCCGCCCAAGGCCATTTGCTCTGCCATGTTACTATCGTAAATTTTTCAGAAGCCACCGTACGCAACACTTTTACGGCAGGGTATATTTATTGTTATCGGCTCAAAAGTGTCAGATTTTATTTTAAGGTGCATTTAAAGCGTTTTATTGCGGTGAACTGCTCATAAATTTATAGGTTTCGGTAGTCAAAAACCTAATGTGACATGGTCATAAAGCATGCAAATTTATGGCACCGTTAAAGAATCGGNATAGCTTATCACTAGACTTAAATTAAATACAGAGAGCGCTTGATAGCCTTAGTACACGTTACACCGCATTCCGGCTCATTGTTTGGCCTCTGTTTGGTAAGAGTATGCGCTGCCAGCGGCTATACATATTTGACAGTCTGTAGCAAGGGCCACCGCAGACCACGTTTATCAGCGAATTAGCTGATTTTTCTATCCTGTTTTGGAGACTGTAAGCACATTTCCTTGTTCTGACATTCAGACAGTCAGTATACTTATGAGCAAATATCACACTAGCACTATACGACCTAGGCACATTCATAAGCCAGCGAAATATGTCATTATAAGCCACACGTAGGCGCCCAATGGTCTTCTGCTTAAAGTAAAGTTGTCTACGGTTCGCCAACATCGATCAAGCTCGTCTTATCCGATAGTTTCAATGTGTGCGGCAGTTTAATTTTAAGAGTTCGGTTGGTCACTTTAGATCGAGTTTCAAATCTTAATCATCGTCAAGAAACGCTTGAAGCTGTCAGGAACTTAAATGTAATCGGTTTGTGATCAACACCAGAGCTTCAATCCAATGTACAGTAATTAGCTGAATGCTAAACGCTGAAGCTTCGGCCAAGTTAAAGCTAATCGGATTGGCTTCGAACTCATTGGCGTGATTCGCATTCGGCAATGTGTAGCTACAGGTGTTTAAGTCAACTGTGAATGGCTTTTTTACTGGGTTTTTGGTTGTATTTTTTTGCATCCTCTTGTTGTTTTATGCTCTTTTTGAGTTTTATTGTGCGCCTGTGAGAATCTGACGGTGTAGTTTTAACACTAATAAAAATAATCGAAATAGGCGAATCGAATATGATGTTCAGGGCCGCCCAAGGCCATTTGCTCTGCCATGTTACTATCGTAAAATTTTCAGAGCCACCGTACGCAACACTTTTACGGCAGGGTATATTTATTGTTATCGGCGTAAGAGTGTCAGATTTTATTTTAAGGTGCATTTAAAGCGTTTTATTGCGGTGAACTGCTCATAAATTTATAGGTTTCGGTAGTCAAAAACCTAATGTGACATGGTCATAAAGCATGCAAATTTATGGCACCGTTAAAGAATCGGACGGCCGATTTGACACTCACGGCAAACCTATAAATCTGGAAAATAAATTAATCCTGTATTTAATGATTTAATCCTGCCTCTGTCGTAGGAACAACATCACCTGGAGGAATTCATACATGGAACAGGATGAGACAAAGACTTAAAGCGATTGTTGTGGAGCTTAATTCCTACCGGTAGTTGGCGTTCGGTGATAGTTACTAGATCTTCGTTTATCGAACTCTCCATTCCTTTGGTAAAACTCTTGAGAACTATTTAACATCAGGAAAAAATTCTTATTTCCCAAATTTCGATTACTGAAATCTCTAGAGTATCAGCAAAAACTTTTGAGACTTATTTAATTCAGGAAAAAACTTACATTTCCTTATGTTCCATTATCGGAATATCCCCAGTGTCGGAAAAACTCGTGTTAACTCTTCAAATCTGGGAAAATAGAGTTGACTTAGAGTAATGTTTTGTAGCCTGATATTCGGGTACACACGGTAAGCATTTAGTAATTTAATTTTTGTTCTCAGTGACTTTTCCAATTCTTTAAGGAACACGTACACACAGTTGGATATTTGAATTATTTAGGTTTTCTTGCTTCCCACAGCAAATTTGACTCCATCACGAAGGTTAGAGAGGGAGCTGGTATGCTACCCGCGAAGCGCGTTGTTTATGAGGATACAGTAATTTTTAATGGACATTAGGTCTTTTAAATACAAATTTTCCATTTCTATTGATAGGTATTTTTCAGAAACTCTTAAGAGTTTTTATAAATTGCATTGAAGCTATCGTTTGTCTAAGATTTACTGATTTCGATATCGTTATCAAACGTTAACAGTTAAAAACAATGCCTTATAAATGTTACTGCGTTAACTACGCTCTAGTATGCTGAAAATGATCAAATTCCTACCACTAGTTATTGCACTTGGCTAATTAGCGCTCGCCCGATTCATTACTTCCGCCGTTTACATCAACAAGCGATGGCTTGCCGAATGTTCGTTCAACTGCAAAAAGAAAATATATACAAATAGAAACGGTAAAAATGTTGGCCAAATTATGGTGCTTAATAGTGAGTGATACAGCATATAGCTGTCATCCATCGACTGTCACAGTAAAACCGAGTGAAGGTAATTAATTTCCTTCATGGTTTCAAATCTTCAAACAGGAACACTTTTTCCCTCACACAAAATTGAGTTTCAAGAGTTAAGCTAGAATCAATCAATTACCCATAAGACGACCGAATATTGAGTTCCGTTCAGCGAAATTTAGGTTTTGGTCGTCTCGGGTGTTTATTGGGTTACTATTAAAGCCTGCAATGCGATTCAAAGCGACGAAACCAACGCTCCTGTCTGAAAAACCAGACACGTATAAATCTAATGAGCTTCGCTCAACTCAGCTTCGCCCGGCCTGTTTATGACGCCATATTTGTGTTTTCTCTATATAGGTGCATGGATCCAAAGCACTCATTTTCATGCTGGTTGTATTTCTATGGATAGCTACGCAGACAAGGCAATAATTTATCCCTTGGTTTACTTGTTTTTACTTATACCCTGCACTTTTTATCTGCGAGCTTGAGACTAATTCCTTAGAGTTTAGGGCGGAGGTCCCTCTTGGTGTCTTTTACGTTTCCATGGTGAACTTCCGTGAGAGAAAACATGGCCGTCACAGGAGCTAAGATTGTAAAACAGATTCTGAGCCAGCCAAGAATTCTGTCAAGGTTCATTATAAAACAGACTGTAAGCAGTAAACTTAGAAACTGAATACCTTCACTCTAAAGAGAACGACATGGCTCTAATCTAACTTTTACAGGCTCACAGAAGCGGGAAGTAGTACAACATATTTAAGTTCCGCTACAAACGAACATACAATTTTAAATCGTCAATGTAGGCTCTACAAAGTGGGAAGTTGTAAAAAATATTACTATTAATAACCGTAATAATATTAACAACCACACCATGTAACAGTTAGAAAGTCCCAAAAGATATGATAAATAAATGATATTTCAATATTTGTAGGCACTAAAATACCACGAGGGCAGGGAAATATATCAATGTAATTTATTTACTAATATTTAGTCATTCAATAGCGTGAAATTTATTAATATGTATGATAAATAAATTGTATGAAAACACTTATAAGCACAAAATAACGGAAACGTTGCAAATGATTGATTATATAACTGATCCTCAGACAGTTATTAATATCACAAAATTGCATCGCCTTTTAACTGGAAGAAGTCACGGAATCAGTCTTTTTTCTTAACTTCTTAGAGCAATTAGTGAAAGGCACAGACAGCAAATAAAAAATCGAAATTACCCCAGTTACAACTGCAGTTCCCGTCATTCTTTAGAGGAATGTTACATCATTAAGACAAATAAACTAAATACTTCTATCGCAGCGATTATTTTCCAGGAAGAAAGCGAAACGAAATTCCCCTAAATTTCTTCTATGTCCTCATTTCCTCTTGAGTTCACCCTAAACTTTCGCTAACAAGGAAAATAAAGGTCTTTAATTGAATTCATTTGCCGAGCAAAGTTTGGAGCATTTTTTTTGTTCCCTTTAAACAAGACAAGCAATTGCGTGATAGAAAACGAGGAGGTCTCGAGATGATTCAGTCGCTGTTACCTCCAGGTTGGTTCGTTATGCGATGTATAATAATTGAGTTAACTAGCTGGCGACACGCGTCCTAGCTGCCTCCCTAAATGTCAGTGTTATCAAGTCACAACATGGGGATCACAGATGAGGAATACATACGGAGTCTGTGGATGAAATGGCTCAGTTTACATACTCGAAGCTCATAATTTGTGAGCATCCTTCTGAAATATTAGTGTAAGCCGATGTATACAATCATTAAAAGTTCAGTGTTGCTCGTATTAAGTCAGAGAAGGTTTCAAAATGTGGACAGCCTTTTGGAGTCTACGGGGGGAAATGGTTCCTGTTTAGGTTGCGAAGTGAGGACAGCACTTCGGAGCCTGCTGGAAAAACGGTCCCTGTTTTCTTCTAAATTACTCAATTCTTTGCATTTTTGCTGCCTCTTTTCGACTATCGCTCACCTGTCTAACCTTCAGTGCACTCACCTTCTTCTTCTGGACCAACTCGTCTGCTCAGCTAGTCGAATTTGAGTTGTCCCCTAGGCAGAGTACCGCTTGCCTTTGAAGCTTCACAACGTATTTAACAATGTGAGTCATCAGTTGTATTGCTCTTTCCTTCTCCTCAAGGTCTTTGGGAGAAACACTCGAGCTGCGACTGAAGCCCATCACTTTACACAGGAGAGTGTAAGGTGCCACACTTGTCAGTTGGGTCGGTGTTTGTAATTTGCCGGCGTGCAATGCACTGCCGAGATCCATGTTTACATCCGCCAAGGAGGTTATGTTTTCGTCGGGGTTGTCTGTCTGTTAGTCTATTTATATGTCTGTCACCAAAAATAGCTTAAAAAGTTAGGAACGGATTTGACAAAGTTTACAAGGATTGTTAAGTAAGATAGGAAAAACAGATGATCAACTTTTGGTGCAGATTCGTTCATCCATTTGTTTGTCAGCTTCATATTTCCTAATGACATAGCTCAAAATAAGTTATGGACGGATTTTTATGAAATTTACACGAGTTGTTAGGTATTTCACAATGAGTAAATGACCAAATTTTTGTTAAGATCTGTTTGTTGTTTCGATAGTTTATCGCTGTTTTTAATTCAATGCTTGTTAACACAATTACTCAAAAAGTTATGAATGGATCTCTACGAAATTTACAGGACTTGTTGGTAACGTTATCAAAAGAAGAGAAAACGAAAAAAAAAGATTAAATTTTGGTGATGATCGGTTGATCTGTTTGTGAGTTTGACTAATGTTTACCAGAATGTTTGTTAGCAGCATAACTCAAAAAGTTATGAACGGATCTTCCAAAACAATTACTGAAGCTGCTACCACTGTTAAAAGGCTCAGATGATTAGATTTGGTATTGATACAAAGAAAATCACTGTTTAAGAACCAATTCGAAGTCTCCGTTACCATTGCCTTCCTTGCTTGGCGGAGGTATGCGCTCTGGCAGTGCTCTAGATGGTTGTTCTCATATGCAGGGGCTCAAGTCAGCCGATAATTTTTTTTTTCATTTAATTAGTGTTTCGTCTTAGCAGCGTTAGGGGCGTCTTAGGGTTACTTTAAGCTCCGCTTGAGCTTTGTTACTTACCAATGAAAGCCTAGGCGTCTACAGTTGCAATAATGACAATAGTAATACCCAATAGTAATAATGACAATAACCATAGTTTTCAAAACATATTTTCCTAAAATTGGCTTGAACCGCTGTGTTAAAAATCAACGTCAATAAATCATATGGGTTTCAAAACTGAAAATGCATTGTGAGCTTACGAGAGAAAATAAAACTTATTGGTTCTTTTTATCGTTACAACTTGTTTGAGCAGTGCTTATAGTAACTAGTATCCGTGATAGTGGAGTACCTACGAAGTTTGTTTCCAAAGAATGCCGCCGTACGTGTGCCATGTTTGAAACAAACGTCATGAGCATGACAGAAATGAAGCTCTATTCTAATGGCTGGGTTAACGGGTAATATTTTCCTCTAAAGTATTGCTATAAACCTACTTTGACTCTACCTTGCTTCGCGCTCCATGCTCAGGGAGAAACTGAAAGGTAATAGTATTCAGTCACAATGAAAGTGAAAATGGGGATGCATTTATATTCTCTTAATAAGGGAGGCTAGGCTATATTGAATCCGTAATATTGGTTCATTTATTGGATTTTATAACTCATCTTCGACACACTTGTGACTTCCTGCCAAAATTTTAAATATTTCTAAGTCCTATTGCATTCTTGCTCTTAATAAGATAGAACAGATCGAACCTAGTTCGCATCATACTGTACATATCTCTGCAACTCATTAGCAGAAAAAAACTGACAAACGCTTCTATATAAATGTTGGGTTTCAGAATGAGCGATGCATACAGCCCCGTAACTCCTTCACAAAGTAATCCGACAGAGCTCATGGCATATTTCCTAAAAATTTGGATTACTAGAGAAATTATTTTTACAGAGCGTCTGGTGGAGCAGATTACGGAAACTTAGACCGTCAGCATAAAGTGAGCAACTTCCTATCTATATTTATTGCGTAGTCAATTACTGTAATACATATCGATCTAGTATAACAATGATAGTCAGAAAGTCTGTTAATGGGCTAATTGATTAGCAAAAGGCGGCCTGTTCAAATAAATGTAAAAGTAATAATTTTTCATGGTTTTCAGAAAGAGGGATGCATCCAGGGACTCCTTACAAAATTAGATACTTTGCTTTAAATTTTAAAATACGTAGACCTACATAATATGTAGGATCAAATTGAGTTGCTTTCAAAAAAGGGTTTAAAAAATACAAATATCTTGTAAAATTTGAGACAAAACAGGAATTTATGCTTTAGAAATGGCAATGTTATTCAGCCGAACTGAGAAGTGAATGGAAACAGCGGGGCGCATCAGACAGTAGCTCACAGCAGAACAATGACGTCACCGTGGACTATGTTAGAAGAGAGGGCAGGACTGATTGCAAACCTTGGCGGAAAAGAACACGAAACAGGAAATATTTTACTAGCAACCCAGCAAATGCAATCAACTCAAAATCCTAATGGATATTTTGTTGGAGCAACATATTGTAGAGTATTCTCACGAACAGCGTATAAAACATTAATCAAGATCTAGAGTTCAGACTATTCACTGAATTATATCAGTGAGATGCCAGAAAGCATTTTCAGCCGGAGTATTATAAGTTCGGTAACTTTTATAATTCAGCTCTGCACTTACATGCAACTATGCTTGGAACGGTACTCAATAACGCCACCATATTTTATGAATGAGCTCTGTACTTACAACCAATAAGTCAAAGATATCCTATAATTGAGCTATGCACTTACTACCAATAACGCAACGATATCCTATACATGAGCTATGCACTCACTACCAATGACGCAACGATATCCTATACATGAGCTATGCACTTACTACCAATAACGCAACGATATCCTAT
>LQNS02276883.1:25739695-25778486 GCA_001587735.2 Parhyale hawaiensis | reverse complement strand
TCAGTAATTCCTAAAGGTAAAAGGTGAAAAACATGAAAAAATATCTGCTGTAACAATTTATTAAGAAATGTTCATCAAGAAATGTTCATTTCTATCAAATGATGAGTTCTTCAGTTGATCAATTTAAAAGATCACAAAAAACCGTAAGTAATCTTTCGACAAGGACGTTGAGGGCAGCAAAGTTTGATCTAGTAATGAGCACTGCCTCCATATTTGTTGATAACCTCAAAATTTTTTTCTGGCATACTAGAAATGATTGTTTCCGTGAGGGTTTTAGGAATGTCGTCCAAGTTCCTAAAGATGGCATGACGAAGTTCGTATAATGTTACAAATTGTTTACCATTTCGATGAACATCTCTCCCCAACCATCAACAAAGATTTTCCATTTGGTCCAAGTCTGCCGAACATGATGGATGACGAAAACAGGGACCCCATTTTCTTGAAACAAGGTCATAGTCTGGCGGGCAGTGTGGACTGGTGTATTATCTTGCTGGAACCATTGAACACAACACAAACGAGAGCCCTCCATTGACAAAGATGATCTTTGTAACATGCCGACGTATTCAGAAGCTGCTTGACCCTGCACCCCTTGAAGCTTCATTGTTTCCCTTTAGGAAAAAGTGCACCCACACCGTAACCGAGCCTCCATTGCTGTGACGCTTGAAAACATTTCAGGAGGCATCTATTTGTCATGCCAGTACCGTTAGCAGCCATCAGGATAATCCAGATTGAATTTTTTTTTTTCGTCAGGAAACAAAAGTTTAGATCACTTTTTAATGTCCCATTTTCGGTGCTCCCAAGCAGACAGTAAACAGGCCACTTGTGACGCGTAAACAACCGAGGGCCTTTCAGACTTTTTTTTCATGCCTTTTTGTCGTAACTGCCGCCTGATGGTTATTGAACTGTAATCAGCATCAGTGAGCGCCTTGATTTGCCTAGCAGACCGTCCTCTGTCAAGAGAAACAGCCCATTAAATTCTCCTGCTCAATGCAGAGGAAATTTTTATCGGTCTACCACAAGATTTTGCAGTTCCATAACTCTCAGGAGCCTTTAGGAAGTTGCAAATCACAGCTTTACTGCGGTGAATCTTAGTTGTGATTGGACACTGCAACAAACCTCGCTTATTCAGTTCAACAATTCGATCACATTCTAATTCGGAGAGTTTGCTTGCTTTGGCCAAAATAGTGACACCTTTACTCTATCAGTGCATGTAACTGATCCGAACGAAACACCATAAATTACCCTAGAACTAAACATTTATTACACTGGTCTCATAAATTTGATCAACTGAAATACTCATTATATGATAAAAATGTACATTTCTTAATAAATTGTTCCAGCAGGTATTTTTCGTCTTTGTCACCTTATATACCTTTAGAAATTACTGTTCCCTGGTCGAAGGAGTTTATTTATTAGCACTAAAACTTTGTTATTTTTTACATTTTCAAGTGGTATTAAAGTTTTGATCAGGAGTTTATATAAAGTACGTTTTGGCCCGCGGTAGAGAAGAGAAAGCGAAGATGTCTCGGTAACAGTGTGAGCACCTAACTGTGTATTTGCCTCCCCCCTCCCTCACCGGGTAATGTCTTTTCGAGCTTAATTCCTTCGAGATACTTCTCGTAACAAAATTTGTCATGCAGCGAGCTGTAGGTTTCCGCATGGGTATTATCACTTTTATAAGAAAATACAAAAAATCGGAATTGCTTGAGTTCATATCAATAAAGCTCAAAATCTACGAGTAATATTCAGCAATATTATCCGGAATTTTTGCACCTTAGTTTACACCGAGTTTTGCTAAGGCGAAGTACAATGCTTATATCGTAAAGACCATGTTTTTTTTTGCATAGAACGCCACGCAGCAGCATTATAGCATAATCAACAAAGTGTGAACATAGTTCTGTTTCACAACAATTATTGTTCTGCGTGGCAAAAATGAAAGTGCCAAAATGTTCATTTTTTTCATATTTGCAAGTTGTTGGGGTCTGTATGGGTCTAGGTAGGGATTCTAGTGAGTCGTATACTTGTTGCCAGAAAAAGTACTATAACGTCGGACTTCCAGCTGTAGATAGATACAGCTGCGTAGAGTCAACTCTGAAATTACTAAGTCATGCAACTCTGATACGAATGTTGAAAATTGCAAAATTTTGCATTTCAGCCACCTGTGTAACTCTTTGTAACTAGATAGGAAGCATAACAATTTCTATATTACATTTGTATCTGAAACATTTAATAAATTTCTAATCAAAACGATAGTTACATCTAGAGTTGCCTCTAGCTGTGCAACATAAGAGTAACAATCCTACACTTGTTAAAAATTTTTCCATATCTGCTTTCTATTGAAATTCTCGTGTGTGTAACAACAAAGTCTCATGATTCTTTTCCTTCTTGATGAAAACTTTTAGATTTTCTTATTTCAGCCACTCGTTGGGACTCTCATATCTGTATCAACTAAGTCTAATGAATCTTACCATTCTTGCCAAAACTGTTCAAATTTTCCCATTTCAACTACTCATTTCTTAGCGTCTCAATGTAGCTACGAAGAAAATGCTGCAGCTGCCTGAGCTGCCGAGCGCGTTTATAGGACGAGCGGGCTGATCCCTGGCGTTTATATCAATTGCAGGGAGCTGCCGCGCTCATTAAGACGAATTACAGGACAATTTCGCGCTGGGACGACACAAACCGCAAAGTTCGAGGCCAGGAGTTTGTACAGACGTTTGCAGGAGGGGTGGAAACTCGGCGAATATGAGGAAAATCAGTAATGCTCACCATTGCATGAAGTGCTATAGAGGTTAGGATTTAATTGAGACTAAGAAGGAAGTGTGGGAAAGTGATGAAAATGTGGTAAATCGGCAGTTTTCGTTTTAGCGCTTGCAGTGCAAATTTGCTTACAAAATTTATTTCGATCCATCAATCGCCATTCTAAGAATCTATTAATTAAAGAGTCTACCAACATGGATTTGTTGTGGCGATGAAATTATCAGATAATTTACAATATATCAGGCAAACGCTGAAAGCGGTGTACCTTGCACCCAATCAGAAAGTATAGTAGTGTCCAATATTGCAGTCAGGTAAGTCCCACCTCATTAGGATCTTTAAAAAAAGTGATTGCCAATGATAAACGCTGATTCCACAAGCGTATCTTGAAGAACAGAGCGATTGCCAAAACCAGTTTCCCACTTTATGCCGAACTCTCTACAAAAAAAGGGGCAGTGAAATAATTTCAAAGTAATACCTTGGAGGAAAGGGAGAAAATCAACTTGCAACAACAAAAATTCCCGTTTTCACAAGGATCTCCTCAAGAAAAGAACTTGGAGCAGGATTCCGTATGCTCGCTCGAGTCCCCGCGTGCCACAGCTGCTCAGAAATCCCGACTGTGACGCCAAAGTTGAGGCGATAGCCACCTGCTCCGAAGTTTGGCTCCGCGCGGCTGAATAACCAAAACCTTTGACCAAGGAGAACTAGCTTGCCGCCGGCATAGAGCCTTGCCGTTACAACGGTTCGTCTTATCGATTGCGTTAGCCCCTCTTATCGATTCCATACGAGGCGAAGTTGCCAAAGAAGATACCACGAATAGCCAACGCAGTCAGGGAGAATAGCTAAAGTATGCGAGTGAAATTCCCGAGAATGATATGAAGAACAGTTAACGTTGTCAGAGAAATGAATAAAGAATATGTTGGTGAAGCCGCTAACGTGGATAAGCAGAACAGCTAAAACGGTGAAAAATGCTAACAAAGACAAGAACAAATGAAGTGGAAGGATGAATTAAAATAAGAATATTTAATGCAGCCAAGTGTTTATATTTTAATATGTGATTTTGAAAGATTTACTAAAAAATAACAACTAGCTAATCAACTATATATTCTTCACTGTTTTTCCCAATGTTCAACAAGGTTTTCTAAGCCTCGCTGGGAAAAGCTACCAGGTTTTGACTCGAAAAATTCATCCAACCAGGCCTTTAATTCTGAATCAGTATGAAACACAACTCCGCGCATAGAATTTATTGGTGTAGACACCATTTTTCGTTTCCAGCAACGATTCTAGGAAAAAAAATCGTTGCTTGTGTTCATTAGGTGAGCTGTGACTAACAACCAAACCGGCGGAGATTTTTGTTGCTGTCACTTAAAGCATGCAAAAAACGTGATCCATACTTCTGAACCTTTTCCATCGAGTGAAGATGCGTCAGTAAAGTGGCGTGGGAGCATTCCATTTCTTTTGCCAGTTCTCTAGTCGTTTGACGTCATTCGTGCAAAAGATGGTTTAATAGTTCTTCATTGATCTCAACTGGTCGACCAAGCTGAGGTGAGTCTTTGAGGTTAACATTTAAATTTTTGAACTTGGCATACGAATAGCGAGCGTTCTTTCCAGCTATGGCACACTCTCCTTCATACACAGCGGGAATGTCGTGAGCAGCTTTAATGGCTTTAGAACTTGGCTGAAAGCAAAAAGAAAACGTCGAAAAAGCTCATTTTCTTAACATGACATTTCATATTGGAGGACTGAAACTAAAGAAAAATTAACTAAGAATACTGCAAAACAAGAAAAACCAACTACAAATATTTTCAAATGAAAGAAGTAGCTTCCATAAAGGACAAATTCAATATATTCCAAAATAAATAAAAACCGGTAAGAACTTAGCTTCCAACCCAACAAAATAATTAATAGGAGCTTACGCAGACGAGGAGAATAATGTACTTAGGCGAGTAGAGTATCTTATGCAGAGAGACAGAAAAATTATCTCAGACAGGTAGAGTATCAAAATAGTTAACGCAGGCATAACAGCTTACGGAGGCGGAGAGAACAGCTGAAGCAAAGAAGCAGAATAACTAACACAGATACGGCGGCAGATGCAGTGCAATTAAAGTACCTAATTGAACATATCAGGGAGCATACGGTACGTTTTAAGCAAGCACAATGTCTAAGTTAGCCAAAAGAATCAAAAAGTAGGCGTAAGATCACCAGGCACTTGCAATGTCTACGATCGCCAAGAGGCATAACGTACACCACAAAGCAAAACAGTAGTATTGGCATGCAGTTAGAAAAAAAGACAAAGAAAATGCCAATAAATTGGCTTCAGCTATGTACAACACTACTACCACCAGGCAGAAGGTTCAGCAGCTGTGCCACGCACAGATTATCACGTAACAATTTTCTTTGCGCAGCATAAGAGCCTACCCTCGTAAGGAACATTAATACTGTGCTCTCTGCGAAGAGAAAGGACCTCCGTTGCCATGGTGGCCGTCGTCACGTACTCTGTTATTGTCAACACTGCGGGTATGTTCCTATGACTCCCACACAATCAATACGTGCGGTGAGGCAAGTGACTTCTTGAAAAATTTGCCAGGAATATAGGATCTGAGGTCGAGAAGCAAAAAAAAAAAAACAAGTGCCAGGATCGAGTCGACGACCCAGAAACGGGAGACTTGATTCTGCAGAGTATGAACATCCTACTATACAGTGCGGATGTAACGTGTATGTAGGAGGTATTTTTGTGCATTCCAAACCTGGTTTAGATGGAAATTTAAAAGTGTATTAATCAGTTAGTTAAATCAGTTCGATTTATTTTAGAATATTTGCAACTTATCATTTAAATTAAGATGCATTTATGTTATATTGGATTTTTATCATCAGGTGGGCAAAAAGTTTTTGCAATTTTCTACAATCTACAACAATGATAAAAAGAAAGATACATTCATCATCCGAGGAGACTGAAATTGTGAAGTTAATCAGTAGAAAGGTACCTACATCAGAAATTTGAAAAAAAAATATCGCATGCACTTATCATACGGTGACATGACTTGTCAAAGAAGTTCAATTGAGCGACGAAAGCATAAGGATGGTACAACGAAATCAACGGAAAGCAGACAATTCAGGAAAATTATTAATCTCTCCTTAGCCCAGAGCCTTCATTGCACCAGTAAGAAAATTTTAGAGAGAAGCAAAGTCCCAAATGTATACAAAGATTCGAATTCTATATAAAACGGTGAATCAGAAATCACCGAAAGCTCGTCTATTATTGGCGCAAGTATCGATTTACGTCACAAGTGGAAGGAAGGGGGATAAGGGAGTTATGATTTGGGCTTGGATCCTCTCTGACAAAATTATTTTACTTCATCTTGTACCAGATGGCCTCAAACTGAATTTTGATAGTAATTATTGTGTATTCCTTCCAGATAATTTCGTATCTTGGTTCAATATGCAGAGTGACGATAACAAATGAGAAAAAAAGCCTTATTTTCAACAAGATAGTGCTGCAAGGCATGCATAGCTTCAACAGAACTATGGCTTGCGAATCGAAATGCCACAAAAATGAATCTCATGACTGACCTCCACAAAGTTGTGATCTAATCCTCATTGAGAATTATTGGTCGATGATAAAGATTTTTGAGAACGGATTCTAATTTATAAGTACATAGATGAGATATGGAAGAGGCGTGTGGTGGTTTGATATCAAGTTTCATTTAAAGAAGTTAAAAAGTTGATGTTCTCTGTTGATAGTAGATAGGACAATCTGAGAAAAAAGGGCGGAAAAGAATTAGATGCTGGGAAGGATTTTACAAAGTTGCATTTCAATTTGGTGGCAATAATTTTCTGTCGAGTGCTACTTTTTATTATTTTCAAATTAGTGATGTTGCAAAATGTTATTTATTCGTTTTCGTTACCTTCGTTAACGTGCAGTTTGCAAAAACTTTTGGCCCAAAAGGAAATAAAGCAATATGACACAATAGAATGTATATTAAGTTCATGTATAACTCCCAAATAGTCTAAAATAAAATAAGCTGTCTTAACTAATTGATGAATTAACTATTGGCATTTCACACAAAAAAGCCTTTGCAGTGTAAAAAAATACCTCTTTCAAGTATTTCTGTTTCAACATCTATAGTCTGACCAATTTATCATAGCAGTTCAGTCGTGATTAAATTCCTTTATAGCGTTGCCAACTCTATATGCATATCTGAGATTTTGTTCTGCCATATCTTAGCCCCGCCCACTACCTGTGTTTAGAGAAATCTCAGAAATACCCATAGAATTGACGTTGCTATAGAGAGATTTGACCACACCAAACTGCCTTGATAAAGTGGTCAGACTATAGTTGCCTGCCTAAACGTCGTCGGGAGTCTATTGCAAAGAGTGAATGACAATAGCAACGTTGAGTGTATGGCTCCAAAGAACAGCAGCGTAGTCAAATTATCGAAGGTCAATATTAATCAAATAGTCATTGCTTGTGAAAGATAGCAGAAGTCTATATTCAAGCAATGAGTGCCTTGACGATATGTATGCTATGAGCAGCAGTGTTAGTAGTCTATATATGACCAAGGAATATCCGACTTGACTTATGTATGTATACTGCGTTGTACGAATAGCAGGCGAATGGTGACCTGGCCCCACCGTGTGCGATGTCTATGGTACGAATAACGAGCTGCACCTGAACAATGTCAGGAATTTTTAACCAAAAACGATTGACTTGAACTATGTACAGACGATGACCAGACTATGTACAGAGTATGACCAGCCAGCGAGTGACGTGGCCAAACAGTGAGTATGACAACTGTTATAATTAATTTAATGTCGACAATGGTCAAATTGTTCAGTGCAATCCGGTGTATTGTTACACTAAACCTAGTTATTAGTGTGTTTTGGTATTTTATGTCCCAGCGGCTTTCATTTATGATACTGTAATACTAACAACATAATTCATCCATTTTCGGATACCGTATGATTAGTACTGCAAATGCAGATATTATTTGCCAGCATAATACAATTCTCCTAAAAAACATCTAAAGCGCACAAGTGCACTTCGATTCCTTCTGTAACTTCAGACACAATTCTTTTAGCACAACACAACACTATGGAAATAATTCACTTATACTCAGACCGACGGATGTCCAGAAAGGAGAGAGAAGTTGCCACAAAATTGCTCGATATTCAAAGAGACTGTCAGCCATCAGTTAGAAGAGAAATGACTGATTTATTAGCAGCATTTGCATGGAAATGGCTATAACTCAAGGGGAGAGTTTGACCCCTAAATTTTTCTTTTATAAATTGGCTACGTACGTCTAAAATAACTAAGTCTTCTGCGTTGGGGAAGACCGAAATTAATTACAGCTCGTAGTCGACCAGACAACGCCATCTCCCAATACGTCTAAAGTTATATACAAAATAAGTTTTTTCTTTTTACTTCACATTCCCATTTTCAACGGCTTTCAATTTATAGTAAGTTTGCTATCACGGTTATGTTTCACCCCGTCCGACACTTTGTTTTCTACTGAATGTAGGGCTTTTTTGTCAGTTCTATTATGATTTTCACCTTTTCGTAGCGTGTTTCGCAGCAATAGTAGATCATAAAAACTTACTCTCGACACCGTATAGGTATATTGCAGCAAAAAACAGAGAGTAATGACAATATAAGCAAAAAATAACCAGACGGTGCAGTAATACGAAAATACACCTTTATTGCTCTTTCATACATTATGTCAGAGGCTAAAAATCATACATTATACAGAAGCAGTACAGAGAACACGCCCATCAAGAGTAGCCGTAAACTTATTGGGCAGATAACATATTCTATACGATAATCTGGCGATACAAAATTCCTTAAAACTAACTCTATTTTATAGCAGGCTGTAACCATTTTACTCAACAAGACCTTGAAATAATTTTTAACTGTGACGAGATTTTTACCATCTTGCAAAGAGTTGGAGATTAGATTGACAGCCGTTTAACAACCGGCCATTTCTCGTTTTGTAGTGTTCGTTTGGCATAAAGGGTAGAAAATGAATTTCATATACATTCAAGACTGTGGCAATAGCAATTCTAGTAAATTTAAGCAAAAAATAGCTATATAAATCGTCATATTTTAGAACTTTTAATCTACAGTACACAGCATTTGTAGGCATCAATGATATATTGTTGCCATCTCTCCTCACATCCAATATTACGTAACGTTTCATTCATTAGGGTTTTAATTTTTGTGGTGTGATTAGAAGTTGTACCTCCCCAAATAATAATGGCGTAGTTTATATGCGAGTACATTAAGGAATAATGAAGTGATAGTAGTGAGTCCCTGCATAGGTGTTTGACAACTGAATAAAATGCTCCTTTGGCCTTGCTTAGCTTCAGACATAACTCTTCGATATGATTTGAAAATGTCAGTTTATCATGGATTATCACCCCTAAATACTTGGATAATATGACCCACTCTAATGCTATGTTATTAAAATAAACAACTGGTAGATCAATTGCCGGTCTTGAGCTGAATAGCATAAGTTTTGTCTTCCTTGCATTTGGGGTTAGTCGATTACTATCAAGCCACGCTGAAAGACTATTGACAAATTGCACAATTTTGTTTATTGCACTTGGTAACGTTGGATCATTGAAGTAAAATACGGTATCATCTGCAAAAAGTATAGATTTCTCTTCGCTAAAACAGGCAATATCATTAATAAAAATATTGAATAACAACGGTCCTAAAACTGATCCTTGAGGTACATTACACCACTAGTTATACTTTCTATCCTAGATTGCAGATCGTTGATTTCTACATATTACACTCGGTTCGATAGATAACTGGAAATGAGATTCAGCATGTTCGCTCTGATACCATAATGTTCCAATTTCTTCAGTAAAATATCCATATCAATAGTGTCAAAAGCTTTTTGCAGGTTAAGAAACAAACATATGCTAAAAGTCGTAGTTCTAAAAGCTTGCAATAAGTCAGTTACGAGATTAAAAATTGCTAAAGTAGTATTTTTATCCTTTACCCTTTCTAAATAGAGACGTATCCGATTAAGTGTAAGTCGATCACTTGCAAATTAAATACGTTGTCGTTCAAATGTTATGGGCAAAATAAAAGTTGGTGCAAATAATGCAAGTTCCAGTCAATTGCAAGCAAGTTGCTGTGCCAAAACAACAAATAAATAAAAAAAATTAGAAAAAAACGAGACAAACAAATCGTCACAGAGGGAACACAACTTGGCGAGATAAAATTAATCAGAATGAATCTCTTTCCCTTGTTCTATTATCAGATGCTGATAAACGTGACTTGGGCAGTACACCAGAAACTATGGAGGATTTAGTGGCTGTATCAGATAGACTTTAGTGTTAGGCATGCAAATCTAGATCATTGCTAGACAGTGAAGCTTTGTTTCTAAATTGTTGCAGTAGCCAGCGCCGTCATGAAACTACGGCAATCAACAATTTTTCAAACAATGTTACCATTTTCTACGCGGTTCTTCTCTGAGTAATATATGCTTTGTTACCTTTCTTACAAGCAATTAATTCTTCCGAGAATAGAATACTGTTTTCCACTTTGGATGCCGAGTTCAAGGAAAAAGCTAGAGCAATTAACATGAAGGAATCCAACGATCGTTCACGGCCAGAATTCGAGGCATGCAGGAGTACGATTACCACAAACGACTCAACTGTCCCCACTTGTATTCAATACAACGAAAGTTCGAGCGATATGCATCATATATGTTTGGAAATTCTGGAATGTATCACTGTGAATGTGAATGAGCGGATTGTGGCCCGACACTCAGAAAGAACTGGAAGGACTTGTGATATACGCATCCCAAGCAGAGATGGTGGAAAAGCCGTGGCCACAAAATATTCTTATAGCTTCGCTGTAGGGAGAGCAAGATTGTTTAACAAAATACCTAAGCATATTCGAAACGCCACTGGTATAAAAATTGTAGAGTTAAAAAATTTGCTGGATTCACATTTAAGAAGAATACCAGACAGACCAGCGGTCAGCGGTTACGTGCACTGAGGAGATAATTCGCTGCTGTGTCTCTCTTTTTTCGCTAACTGCGTCACCACAGACGACATCCAGCAGAGTGACTCCAGACACGTGGGGTGACGTGAACAACGTCACCTGGACTTCTTCCGAAAACCCTCAAGGTAGGTACGTTGGCCCAGTTGAAATCAGTGTTCAATATCCGTGATGGTGCTATAAGGGATTTTAGATTGCTTCACTGTAGAGATCTCTAAATCGGCAAAACGCTTCATGAAGTTCAAGACGAACTTGAAGTAAAATAAATAATTTTAACTGGGTATAAATGGTATCCAAGATACCAATTTGATAGGGGGCAGAGAGACCAAGTAAGTAAGCCACCAACCAACAAACTGCATTATTTCAAGTACCAGTAGTTAGACTTTAGCAATAAGACAACACTGGGGGGAAAGCATCGGCATTTCTCAGTCATGCATCAATTCCGAAAAAAAATGACATCAATGCAAAAAAATATAGTTACTGCACTAGATAGTGACTAATAAACTCAGTTGGAGGTCCCTATGTATGTAAGAAAACGTAATAATTCTAGGAACGCACAGTAATCTAACACACTGGATTAATACGGAGAGTTGTGACAAGGCTTTTTACTCTACAATGTGAAAAAAAAAACATCAGCGTTTCGACGGGTAGAAACTAGAAAAGTGTATGTAGTTTTATCCGTTTTGAAAAGCCGGCCAAAGTGTCCGTCGTTTCGCTGGAAGAACTTGTTCTTCACATTGCTCACAGAAGTAATATTACGTTCTATGTTATTACGGAGACTAATGCATTGTTTCTGTAGTACCACTGAGAAGTGTCTCTTGATAGGCGTGTTACCGGAAAGTTTTCCTCGTCTCCGTCAGATCCTAAGTTCAGAAGTTCTATATTAGCGTGTTTATCTAATTTAATTGAACTTCCGGTGCAATTAAATGTTAGAGATTATGTTTACGAAACCAACTAGAGAGCACTCTGAGCGCGCATACTTCCGTCAAGCAAGGAAACGGTAACAAAAAATTCTAAAAATTCAAATGGTTCAGAAACCATGATTTTCTTTGTAGCAACACCAAAATTGAATCATTAGGGCCCTTCAATAATATTAACAGTTTCTACAATTTTCGTGGATCCGTTCATAACTTTTTGAGTTATCTAGTTGACAAACATATAGACAAACAAACAGACACACACCACAAAAACATAAAATCCTTGGCGGAGGTAATGACGCGTTATTAATATTGCATTACTTGGGCAACTCTCAGATATGTAATTATCCATGTATACTAAATATTATAGAAAATTTTTTTGATAATCAGCATATGTTGTAATACTCTTCTAATAAAATGTAAACGTTCTTATTTAGTAAACAAACGCGTAGAAGCAAGATTTTCCGAAAATAGTCACTCACAAAACTCGGATTCTCATACAGTATAATAATTAGCACAAATCATACACACTTGCTCCTAATAGATATGTGAATATTCTATAGACAGAGTGAGATGTCAACGAATTATTCACAAACAATAAAAATAAAAACAATTGTGCACTTTGATAAAAAAACGTGTGGTGGATGCATGACCCTCTTCTAACCATTGAGTAGGCAGAGCTTTGATAGCACATTTGGCTAGGGCGCTGCCTCCAAACTTCAAGTCTCAAAGGAGTGGGTTCGAATTCAGCCCTGACGCCTTACTTAAAAAAAAAAAACACAAACAACGGAATCGAATTTCAAAATCTGTATGCTACCGGGAGGTTGTTTCTGTTTCTCTTCCAGAAAAGATTCCAATTATTGACGGAATCTCTAAATACTTCCCGGTCCGATTAAACAGAAAGTTTAAACGTGTACGGCGAATGGACTACCGGACACTTTCTGTAATTTCATGTAAAAATTTTTTTCAGAGTGTACTGAAGTAGTTCGCTCCGAAAATGAAGTTTGCATATTTATTTTCTTAAATATAAAGTAAAAAAAATTGGCGCACAAAATATAGGTGTAGGGCAGAAATAAATTACATAATTTTTATTTCCCCACCAAAAATTTATGTTCGCATTGTGTTTTTGTATTCTGGGTATTATGATTTTGCCTAAAGCTCGAAAAGTTTTCGTGTCAGCACCAGGTTCATTGAGAACAGTTCGTTCGCAAAAGTAAAAGATTAGCATATGGAACTCAACATCTCATCTTCAAGCAAAGTGAAAGCTTGTGCAACAAACGAATGATGTAACTTCTTTACCATAAGTAGAAGGCACAGAATCATAGGTGATGTGCAGCTGCATTATATTATCTTATCTCCAGCGTCCTGTCTTACCGGAATATGCCCGCTGCCGAAGAATAAACAAAACGTTGCATTTTATACAGAATGCCTAATTCAGTAGTGGTTGCAAGAAACGTATCCGTGAAACTTCAGAGAATATCACTTGCTTTACGGATATCTGATCAACATTGTAGGTACATTCAAGAAGAGACAGTCTGAAAAGGACAAAGATCCTGACACGCAGTTTTTCTGTAGCAGAGATTTCCTAGAAACGTAGACCGTGTAAATTTTTACTGGGCCATTTGTACATAGTTAAAGCAGTTTTTTGTCACTTGGGCATTTCATTGAGTTATACAACGCAAAGCGAGATAGGAAGCAAAAATTACCATTTTGTTGAAATTTAGTAGAATCACAAAGTATAGTCTGACCATTTTATCAAGGCAGTTCGGCCGTGGTCAAATTCCTCTATAGCGTTGCAAATTCTATGGGTATTTCTGTGATTTTGTTCGGCTCACATCTTAGCCCCCCCCCACTACCTATATATAGAGAAATCTTAGAAGAAGCCACAGAATTGGCACCGTAATAGAGGAATTTGACTGCCTTGATAAAATAGTCAGACTATAGTCAGATATAAGAGCAAGGACATTTTGTGCACATTTTGTCTATCATAAGCAAACGTCCTTTCTCTTATGTCTGGCTAGTTCAGGAAGCAAAGAGCGTAACGGGAGGACTCATGAGAAACCATTATCAACGGCGTCACATCGACGAATCTATGGCTGAGAAGCCTATGAGTACTTTGATTAATTCTCCCACTAATATTGTCGTAAATTGCGCATTTTATTTCTTAAGCACATAAATAAATTAGGAGGATATATACTAAATGAGCAATAAACAGTTATCTGTAGAAAATTGCAGTGAAGGGTGGTAGAAGCTTTCACAGCACTAACGGCAAAATTTGGGCCAGTATGTTGATCTGATTTAACTTCTGTTCTGAACTGAAGCCTTATTTACACTTCATATTCAGTTGACAGTGCTCTTCACAGAAAATATTTAAACATATGACCGAATTTTTTCGACTTAATTCACTCAATCTTCCGCTCCTTACTGGCCAGCTACTGGAGTTGCACCCACACACAAAACCCAGTAAAATGCTCAAGTACAGAAAGTTCGAGCAATATCTGTTACTAGCTGTGGTTTCTCTCCCGTACAGAATGTAACGTTATTTATATTTCTAAGTAAGGATTGAGAACCCAACCGACGAAGACCTGAGGCCCTACAGTCAAATACTTCAACTCGTCGATGTGACTCCATTCGGTCACGGCTAAGCATTATTTTAGTCCCATTGAGTCCTCCGGTTACACTCTTTGCTTCCTGGGCTAGTTTGTGATTTTACTAAATTTCAGCAAAATGGCGGTTTTTACTTCCTTCTCTCTTTTACTGAATACAATTAAACATCCAAGTGCTAAACTGCAACTAAGTTTGCCAACGATACTGGGATGATGGAAGTAAAATATTTGAAGATCTTCTAAACACTTCTATCAATTCTATTGACTTTCACGTTATCTTAATTTCAGAATTTTGCTGATGATGGACAAAATGGGTGAGAAACTTCCGTTCTCTTATACCTGACTAGTTTGTGATGTTACTAAATTTAGCAAAATGGAGATTTTTATTTCCTATCCAGACACGCATTGAGAACAGAAGACATAATATGCAAGTATAAAACGATGCAGGGCTGCTGTGGAATGGGTAGATCAGGTTTATGATATTGTGCTTAACGAATTCATTGCAGGACTTGCAAATTGAAAAGCACGTGAAAATGCAAGAGAACACGAAAAAAAATTCAATATTTGGTAAGTTCATCAATACGACAAGTGAGCGGCCAACAAGACTACATTTTTATTAATTACTAGACGACCCGTGACCCGTTGTGTTGTCAAAACAATCGTCTTCGCTTTCG
This sequence comes from Parhyale hawaiensis, assembly GCA_001587735.2. Classification (NCBI taxonomy): domain Eukaryota; kingdom Metazoa; phylum Arthropoda; class Malacostraca; order Amphipoda; family Hyalidae; genus Parhyale; species Parhyale hawaiensis. The sequence goes on along the minus strand of LQNS02276883.1, from coordinate 25,763,521 downwards.
CAAAAAAAGTAGGTGTTATTTAGCTGGGCATAGACCACCCGCTATTCGGCCGTTCTCTTCTTCCCGTCAAGGTGCGGCCCGTTCGGTTCACCATGAACAGATTCTTTGCTTCTCTAACTAATATTCAACACCCAGGTTGTAAGCAAAGTCAAATTACCATATGTTACGTATTTCAGTTGTATTGCCCATGGAACCGCTGAATTGATCATGCTTGTTCTTGAGGCCCAGTTCAGTTTAACTTCCGTATCACCGATACAATCGAATTAAAGAGCTAATCCATGGAAATAATGCCACTACCAACCCCCCCCCCTCCTCCATACCTCTAATTTCTTCCCTATCTAAAAGAAAAAAAGATGTGTCAAACAAGACACAAACTAGCAAGCAAGACCGGTTCACAGACTTTTAGTATAATATAGATAGATAGATTTAGTTGGATAGACGTATTCTTACATAATTTTAAAAGGTCAGAAAAGGTTAGAGTTGATAACGGCTTACGGATGAGCCACAACTTTCTCATTCACCACAACTTCCAATAACAGCAAAGAGCTTCTCTGAATGCCGCCTTTGAATGCACGCCTGAACTTCAAGGAGGTTAACTTGCAGTATGTGAGCAGTGCTATTTAAAACTCGGGTTAGGTAATGCCCCACTTAGCCAATGAAGCTCTTGTTGCTGCTTTAAACGTAACATAAATTAAGAGAATACCAAGTTAGAACGCCTTAGTCTCTGGGTGGAGGTTTGAAGTTGCGACAGGGCTAACTTCTGTCCGGCAAGGCGCAACTTTACGATAGGAAATGTCAGGTTAGTATGAATCAGGTTCTAGTGGATTAGATCTTTACTAGGTTAGCGAACACTACGGAAGACTTTTTACATTACACACTCTTTATACGAAGTTAGATTAAACAAGATGCGGGTAAAGCTGTCACAACGGCAGGGACGCGTGTTCCCAAAACAGCCGTTGTTGAAGATTGAAGCCCATGTAATGTGACGGGTTCGGATTCCTATAACGGCTGTTTTGATCACACGGGTCCCTGCTGTTGTAACATCTTTACCTGTATGTACCAAGTTCAACCAAGCTTGTACTCGAAAACTACGTTGACAATAGCACCATACTTTATTACGATCACACGCCAGCCCTGTTGTTGGCACCGCCATGCGAAATCCAGATTTCGTTAGTAAATTTAGTAAATTAATGACATTTCCAAGTAGTCTTTGAGCGCAAAGACCAGTCATTCCAACTGCAAACGGCGGCCTGAGATCTCCAGATCTCGATGAACATCACGTCATTCCCTACGACCAATGGCCATAGGTTCAAAGTGTGGCAAAATTTTTCCAAACTTCAACGGGCAACCGCCCACATTCTGCAGATTGTATTCCTAGCCACAAAAAGTGGCCTGACTACAGAAGACTTCGACTAGCACCGGGCCACATTCACAGACTTGTAGTCCAAGTCGCAAAGTGTGGCCAAGTTTGTGAAGATCTTGACAAACGTCGGGCCATACCTCTGTAACCTACGTTCCTAGCCAAAAAAAATGTGGTCAGACTGCCGCAGAATTCGACGAACTCCAGCCCATGCTCTAGGACCTGCAAGGTTAGGTCACTCAACAATCAGTTGCGAACTTGTCTAATTGTTTAATTAAGGCAGTGTCATACTCCGTGTTACACAAAACTCCNAAAAATGTGGTCAGACTGCCGCAGAATTCGACGAACTCCAGCCCATGCTCTAGGACCTGCAAGGTTAGGTCACTCAACAATCAGTTGCGAACTTGTCTAATTGTTTAATTAAGGCAGTGTCATACTCCGTGTTACACAAAACTCCTCCTTTTTCATTTTAAGACCGATAACTTCGAGGGAACAGGTCCCAGAGAGCAATCACTAATTCTGGACATGTCTCGAACTTCTACCTTCGTCTAATTGAAAGAACTTCTTCCAGAGATCCGTTGACAACTATCTTTTTCGGGTGCTCTCTGCGTAAAAAGAAACTGAAGTCGTGAGTGCCCGATAGAAAAAAGTTTGAAGCAGTCGTCAACAGGCCGAAATCTGAACGGGATCCGATATTGACAGAGATAAGGGATTGTTTCTAGGCTGCAGAAATGCTGGCTGCCATTGATGTAATTGGATACTCTAAAGGTGGTGCGCTTGCGGCCGGGACTACTTGCGGATCAGCCATAAGAGTTAAATAGGCATTAGACTGCAGGCCTCATTAGTTTTTTTTTTTTTTTTTTTGCTCCTATGTATATCTGCTGGCCGGCAGGTGCCCACTTTGAAGAAGTCGAGCTGCTCCATAGCAGCGTGCTGGTATTGCAAATCAATCAATATTTCGCATTTGAAACGAAAGGCCTGCCCGGCTTGAGTCAATATTTATAAGCTAATGAAAGAGATAAGCAAGAGATAATCTTTAAATTGTGATGAAATGTTTGATCTTCTTTTTGGAAAAGACAACTTTCGCTTCACCAGCTAGTCTTACCCATTGCCCCTAGATCGTAGCGACAAGGCATAGAGAACAAAATTGAATTGGATGCAAAACAGAAGTGAGGGGAGCGTAGCAAACTCAAGAGAAAGTTCTCGTTTTTTCAGGTACTCCAGAGAAGTTTATAGCAGAAGCAAGCAACACTTTCTAGTTTGTTAATCGGGCTAAGCGGCTTGAGTAAATAGCTACTGAATGCGTAGGAAAGTACTTGTATGGTTACTTTAAAAATTGCGGCTGTGCTGCTTCAGCCACAAGTGTCGCATCCGATTTCAATGGCAAAATTATTAAAATTTGGGGAAAATTTCGTGGACCGCGCACAAGCAGAGGGTGCCGTGTATTTTCAGAAGAGGTGTTTAGAATTTCTTTTCCGAAGGTCAGAATTATGAACTGCAGAAGCAAACAACTTGTTAACTTAATCGCGAAGTACATGATTGTTATGGAGCACACACCATATGCGAGAAAGCATTTTATATTCAGGTAAAAGTCCTTAGGCCCAGAATTCCTTTCAAGAAAATTGCCCGGCAGAAGTGCACGACTTCGCAACGGTATACCTATAGCTGTACGCATATTTTCCTCTTACAAAGGCTTTATACAAAAGCCAACTGCTTCGCAGCAAACAAAATCACAGCCCGGCCCACACCGAATTTTTTCTTAAAGAAAAGTGCAAGACAGAAGTAAACAACTCTGCAGCGAAGAGGAGTATCCATATGCAGGACTTCAAAAAAAAAAAAAAAAAAACCTCTGCATAAGTGAACAACTTCACAACAAACAAGGTACCCATACCTAGAATTTCTTTTGAGAAAGTGAACTGCAGCAGCGAACAATTATTCTTTGCAACGTTCATCCCTTGCTATCTTAATCGCAGGAGCAATACGTCTTGAGCGAATTTTCGTTAAATGCAAAGCGGTAGCTCTGGTTAAGTGGTGTCCTTCCACGCCCAATCTCAATTATCTCGAGTGCCTAAATCAAGTCTGCCCCTCTCAATCTTCCCGAACCTAGAGGCCGGGGCCACTTTTCAGAGGTCCCTCTCTCTCTTCCCTCACTACCAATTAGAAACAGTTGCAAAAGTTCCTCACTAAAATGGCTGCAAGAAAATCCTGGATTGCTGAGCTAGAAAATTGTCAGTCATGCAGAGGTCTCCGACTCGGCCAGTGTTGTCATCATGGTGCCGATCGCCGAGGCTTTCAGTGGGACCTTTAAATTAGGGAAATGAACGTTCAGAATCGGGGCATCAGAGTGATATGCTATGAAAAACTAGGGTATTTATTTGTACATGATTCCTGAAGGTGAACGGGTATTTAAATGGACAAGTTAACAACGGAAAACGGGAGGATGAGTTTAAGTGACAAGTAAGTTGGATGACAGAAAACAAAACGAAATGATTGATGCAAACAAAGCTTTATTCAAAGAGATCACTCATTAGAGAGAAAACGAAATACTCTGAGCAAAAATTACAAAAAATACAATGAACAAATATAAATTACCAGTAAAATTATGATGAACAGGAAAAACATAAATTATATTGAGAAATTAATTGGGTAAGTTCGAAGCGTATCATTTACGAAGAAAATGGCCAATTTATCGCATTACTTTACTGATCATGAGAGAACTTACTTACAATTATAATATTAGCCCATCAGCGACGTAATGACCTCCTTTTATGCTATTTTTGTGAGTCATTTTGTAAAAGGCGTTACTTCTGCATCACCTACCTAAATACGGAAAACAAGTTAGTCTGAAAAAATAAAAAATCTTGACTCACTAGGCCGCTGGCACTTAGGGGTTTGCCGGCATGTTCAGAATGAATTTATTTGCCAGAAATTTTATTTCTATACATCTGAAACGGAATAAACGGCGTTTTGCCAGAAATTACGAGAAGACTTTCTGCTTAAAGCACAAAGAAGTGCCACATTTTCAAATTCATCACTTCAACGTTGAGAACAAAAACAAAAAAATAAGATATAAGCTAGCCCTAAGCAAATGAGAAAACATGCCAATGGAATATGATGGTTAGTCAAGTTTAGACACTAAATATATCCCATTCTTGCTACATGTTTAGCTTATTTTTTACTCAAGTGTTCATATTTATTTTTCATCAATGCTATGAAGTTCTCAGCCCCCGAACGCAATGGATGATAATACTATATCTTCTACATTTGTAACAACGTTTCTAGGCATTGGGCAACAATCGTGTAAATAATATAAATGTTACGGGATGAACACATAGTTGACTAATCTGCGTTTCTTATTTACCGAGGTTACTACCTTAATATTTTCTCTGCACCCCAACGCATTGAATGATAATGTTTCTTGTACACTTTAGTAACGACGTTTCAAAACATTGGGCAGCAGCATTCGAAGCAGTAATGATGGGCCATGTACCGCAGAGGAACACGTCTTGCATCGTGTCAGCGGCCCGTCCATATCGCTTGCAAAGCATACGATGCAGAAAACAGAGATCGGCTTACAGGGCTAGCGTGTGATCCACTGGCCTGTCACTGTAAGAGTTTTACCTGAAATACCCTGGAAATGTTTGTCAGCATCAGTGGACACTTACAGTGTGAAGTCGTCCATCAGTGTCCATATACGGTTTATATGGAGTAGCTGTTATTACATTTATTTATTTATTTCTGAACTGGAAAGTAAAAGTAAAGTCAATTTGACTGAACATTCCAGCTGAGAAACTCACACATTGGTTCGTGTTGCTGATATCTGCTAAATGACTTCAGAGCAGCGAACAGCTGCAGTCGATCACAGTTTGTGATGAGCTTTGGCGTCAAAAACGGAAAGCTCTTAGGCGACGACCTGCTACCCCCGACCATCTCCTCTCCGGTAACAGTCGGTACCTCTACAGTAGCGTCCGGACACTGAATGCTGACTCAGCAAGCCAAGCGCCACAACAACTTGCCTGGCTGGCAAGCAGACTCTAACTCAAGTCTTTCGTAGCTGCCAGCGACACTATATAGCCTCCTGCGGCTCCGCAATGCAATGACGCTTAGAATGAAATAGAATATGGCTAGCACCACTTAGTGACGGAATCACGTGTTGACCATGGCCATATTCTAGTTGCATGGAATGACCATTTGTATTCTTCACTTTCATGTATTAGGAGCATGCTATCGCTTAACGCAGATTAAAATAAGACTCTCATAATTCAGTGAAGCTTTCCATATTTTGACTATATACTAGACTTAATATTTATTTTTCCTATTCATAACTAGTAAGCCAATAATAAAAATGCCCGTGCATATATAGTCCTCACTGATAAATAAAATCATAAAATGAAATTTTACAAGTTCTAGTCATAATACTATGTCCTACTGCACTTCTTTTCCGTGTTGAGCAATGACATCACAAATACGAATGACGTGATACTTACTGAAATTACGACGTTAAACGTAAAACGGTCATACGTATTTCACTCACAAGTAGATACAGAAATGCGGTTGTCAATCATGACCATGTACGTAACAAACATATCCTCAGTCATGAACAGAAGTAAAAGAGGGCTGGTAATCTTGATCGGGTACTTTAACTATGTTTCTGCACACTTATTTAGAAGAAAAACGGTACCTGTCACTCAAGGAGCAAAATACCTAAAGGGAACCCATATGTTACAGTTCGCCCAAAAGAGGTGGAAGCTGTACGGTATCGGCAACAGCAGGAGGAGCTACGCATTCTTAGCGAACTAGGTTTATTTGGATTTAAATCTCCTTCTCATGGAGATTTTACCCTACTGCGGGCTGTGTGTTCCTGCGAGGAGTCTAGTTTTTCCATCATGGCAAACGCATTAAACACTCGCTTGCGTTAAAGTGCTTGCAAATAACGATCGTTGAAAATGTGTGTGTTTAGTTAATATAATTAATATAACGCTTTCCAAGCCATGCTGAGCTGTATCTACTAGTTTCATTGGGTGCTAAAGCCTTATAGCTCTCTTGAACTTGATGCATCGCCCAGTTTTTTTTTTTTTTTTTTTTTTGCTTCACTTTTTCGCTCTCACATTTCATCTATTTTCAAAATTTCAGAGGTGAACGGGCGCAAACTGATATCTTCATCAATGTTGAGTTTCACTACATCATGGCGGACTTTTTCCAATTTGAAAGGGTGCGTTCATGATATTGAATTTCACTACATCATGGCGCTCGTTTTCAAGTTTGAAAGGGAGCGGAAGTGAAGAAAACTTAATTAGATTGCTATGGCTGTCACCAAAGCCAGACTTCCACCGCTGCCGCCTCTACTGAGATTGTTTCCCAGAATTATTCTATTTTTGCTCGACGTTAATTTAGCGGCCCCAACAATTATTCAGCCGCTTGGTGTCTTCTAATTAAACTGACGCGTCCATTAATTTTCGCGTCTTCTCAATTGCCACCCCTCTCCGCTGCTCGTCTTTGATGTTATGAAACCTGCCGTTAAAATGGAAAAGAGTTTCTGCTTTCTGAAATAGTGACGCCAGTTGATGCAGAACAGGACATTTTCTGCATCAGAAAATAGCGATGCATAGAGACACTGAATGAAAGATATATTCTGCGTCCTGAGCACACTCAATGTCAAGGAATAACGACTGCTTATATATTCTGCGTGCTGAGCACATTCAATGTCAAGGAATAACGACTGCTTATATATTCTGCGTGCTGAGCATATTCCATGTCAAGGAATAACGACTGCTTCTAGTACAGAATAAAATATTTCCTATGACTGGAAAAAGTGTTGCAAAGAGGCGACGCTGGAATGAGAGATATTCTGGGGACTGGATATACAGTATTTACTGTGAAGGAATACTAAATTCAGCTACTAAATACAAAATATTTCCCTTAGCAGCAGACAGTGTTGTAAGGAGGCGCTAAACAGATGACATTCTAATTTCTTCAGCAATTTCATCGTCAAGGCGTAATGGTGCAAGACGGTACTATATAAAACATTTCCAACTTCGTCAAAAAGTGAGACAATGCGACACTGAACAATATTTTTTCACCACACGAGCAGATTCAATATCAATGACTGATTATTTTTATTATTATCATTATTATTATTTAATAAAACTTCACACTCGGGCCACAACGGACAGGTAGTGCAGCCCCCTCCCCCCCCCCAAATGAAGCATTTTATGCAACAACGGGAAGCCCGAAACATTGCTAAAGAAAAGCTAATAGAAAGCCAGTTCCTGCTGACTTAAACGCCCGCAGGCCTACAATACCGAAAGCCAATGCCAGCAATGAATTTCAAACCGAAATAGACCAGGGCAGTAAACACCGACTGAACTGACTAGTTCGGTATCTAACATTCTCCAAAGTGATAGAGTGTGCATCAAACGCAGCGCGTGTAATCCTCCCAAAGATCTTGGGAACTGGGACAGAAGAATACAACCAATATCTCTCATTGCTGTATACACCTTATACAACATACAGAGTCCGATCACCCCTCTCCTATATATGGGACAGATTCACCGTATCACTTTCAGCGCACAGCCTTCTGGCTGAACTAACAAGTCGGTCCAGCAGACGCCAGTGACTGTCAGCAGCTGAAGCCCAAACCGTTGAGTAATACTCCACTACAGACAGCATAAAATCATCAGCGGGCTACATCATTGTCACCAATTACAGAACTTACCGTATGTAAGAGCCCAATCTTACTGGAAGCATGTGACACGAGTCGCCTTTATATGCAGCTCAAATAAAAGCTTCTCAACAAAGAAAACACTGAGAGGTGGATGCTGTGGTAAAAGTGTTCTTGACCGACTGATAATCATAGATTTAGTCATACTGGCATTCAGCTTCATAATCCAGGCTGAGCACAATGCACTAATGTGCGACAAGTCCCTATTCAGAGACTGGACGACAACATTACGCATATTAGGGGCAGGTATCACTACTATCAAAATGGAATCATCAGCATGATTGATTATCGTGTTATCTAGCAAAGAGTGCGTGCCCCTAGTATACAGAACAAACAGCAGCGGGCCAAGTGCGCTATCCTGAAGGACGCCCCGCTATCCTAAGGGACGCCCGACTCCACCGCAACTTAGGCACTCAACAAAACGGCCGCAACAACCGATACTTTACAGAAGATGTTTTACATAATCAACAGTTTCTGGATCTGAAGATGGTCACTGGTCAACTTCAATGATCTGCAACGTTGTTGGACTAAATTGACCATTTTCTACTTTCTGAAATGGTGGTTGAACGAGGCACTGAATACAAGCATACTGTTCATCAAATGGTAACGCAAATTGTTACTGATTAGCTTCTGGGCTTCTGTGAACCTTGAATTTTTGATGCTGAATAGAGCACTTTTTATTTTATGTACTACAGCGACCGAAGCTGACGTTGGTACGACTGCTTTCTATCTCACCAATGGAATGGCGACATTCACTAACAATTTAAACTTAAGGCTTGCTACATCATGCAAATAATAATAAAAGTCTAGGCTGAGAAAAATAAACTAACCCGTCAAGCGAAGTGATGACAAATCGATCCACAGATAAATATCATGGCAACATTTTACCTCTATTTTGATCCTATAACCTTCTTCAGACTGGAGTTTCATAATCATTTTTCTCCTAAAACACTACAATATTCCCCCCCCCCCAAATAACGCTGTTTCATATGTATGTGTGTGTATATATAATTATGAAATAAAATAAACCCTCTAGCTTTATGGAATTTGTAATCCACTCACCACGGCGTTTCCATGCCATATTTTGCCTAATGCAAACGCAATAAATTCTAAAGTAACTATTGCGTGTTTTTATTAATAATAACAAACTAAAAGTTTCTTTGGAAACTGCCATCCTCTCACCCTATGTAGCCAGTATCTACGCATTTCCCACTGAAAACAATTCGAATTTTTTCACTATACATAAATAACTTTTCAATTTACTTCGATCAATAGAAATAAAAGTTCAAGTCTCTACAGAAACTGTCGATCGTTTACTCCTAGCTTTCCAAAATCCATGCATTTTCGTGCTTATATCGCTGTAATTTCTTTCAAAGATATAACGTTGTCTCTTTTGTATCTTAAAATGAGAAATAAACTCTTAAACGTCTACTAATACCTTCATCTGCTCACCGTGGCCGTTCAATAATCTATAACTTTCCCTAAAAAAACATATTATTGCTTTAAAACATAAAACTGTTTCATCTACTTCTATGAAACAGAAACTCTTGTGCTTCTGCAGAAATTTCCGTCATCCGCTCGCCCCGGCGTTCGCATGATCTATTTCCCCATTGAAAACACTCCAATAAAAATTTCTGAGGCAGCGAGCATCACGATGCCATCGAAACCAATATTTTCCGGGCGATGTGGTAGCGCGCGCCCCGAAGACGATGCGATGGTAGTGTCAATAGTGTCGAGCGGCTCTCGAGACGCGCCACTCGACCATAGAATTGGCGGCAGACGCGCGACTTTTCGTATGATGGCATCCGATGAATTCAATAGAAAGAAGGTACTACAGGCGATACCTTAGGGGAAAAGGAAACACACTTTGGGCAATGGATTACGGTGCACGTCTGCCTTGTAGACCATGCAGGTCTCTCACAACTGTACCTGAGTACCTACGTCAACTAAGTGCATAGGGGCAGACAGCGAGGCTACAGTATTAGGATTACGGTGGAATCTTAAGGCCCCTACACACGCTCAAGTAAACTTGACAAGTATGCTTGCGCAAGTGACTTGTACAAGCAAACATGTGCGTGAGTATGACCAGACTTGTGCAAGTATTAGACTTGCACAGTGACTTGAGGCTTGACTGAATTTGAATTATGTCCTCAAGTGCAAGTCTGACTTGTGCAAGTCTACGTAGCGTGTGTACCGAACCCGCGTACTTGATATCAAGCCACGACTGCAAGTTCAGCTAGTTGTGCACAAAATACTTTATACTAGAAGTAGTGGTAGTAGTATTTCAAGTTGTACTATGGTTTTAGAAGTACGGTTGGCTTCTAATTTCAAATGACGACATCTGCCAACCATGGAGCAATCAGCGTTGCCCAATCAAACATTTATAGTGGATCATCGACGATTATTGCGGGTTACCAAAAGAAAATACTAAATATCGAGATAATTTTTTTCAGAACCTTGATGTCTCTTCAATCTGGCAACATTGGTAGCAATTACGGCTAGTAGTTATGGAGCCTTCGCAAAGTGAAGAGTCGTGTTGTTAAAAATGACGAATTCAACTGGAGACTTGAGCCAGTATAGTTCGGCGCGTGTAGTGGGCGATATCCCAATACTTGATCAAATGCTTGCGCAAGCATAATTGTCAAGTCTCCATGAGCGTGTGTAGCCGCCTTTACAGGACGATGCAGGCCTCATGAATCTATTTATATTATACTTAAACTCTGTGAACCTTATTTATTTATTTGCGTCATGTTTGCCACAGCTGCTTCGCTTTTAGATGGAGAAAAATTCAAGCCCCAGTGGCGCACATGGATGTATGCCCCGGCAAGTTTCAGAGTCCGCCATACAATCCATGTAATCGTTCAGGAGTCAGATCGAGACTGATATTTATGGAGCGTAGTAACGTGGATACCAACCTCTTTAGAACTACATTGAGTGCAGGAAGGCATTGAAATTTTATTCGTGGCCAGTATCAGTAGCTTACTGATATTTTACTAGTGTCTTCTTTATAGACAGAAATTCGAGGGTTGAAGATCTACTTCGATTGTATCTGTGATACGGTAGTTCCTAAGCTCTACTGCATGAATGGGCACGTTAAATTCGAAATGGCCAGGGAAATACAACTGGAATAAGTAACATATAAATTGACGATACTTACAGCCTGGGCGTTGAATATTCGTTAACCCTTTCGAAAGAATCTGTTGATAGTGAGCTCTACAGGCACGAGTGGACGGCCGAATAGCGTGTGGTCTAGTCTATGACCAGCTAAATAACGCCTGCTTTTTTCGGGAAAGCAAAGACAATCTCGATGACGAAACAACGGGTCACGGGAAGTCTAGTATCATACTAAAACTCCGTGAACTTTGTTTTCTTGTGTCTTGTTTCATACAGCTTCTTCGCTTTTAGACAGGAAGAAATTCGATGGACTAGGGCACAACCCCACTGCCCCATTCCTTCCATGGATTAGCTCTTTAATTCGTATCTGTGATACGGAAGGCAAACTGAGCTGGGCCTCAAGAACGGGCATGATCAATTCACAGCTTCCAAGGGCAATACAACTGAAATACGTAACATATAGTAATTTGACTTTGCTTACAACCTGGGTGTTGAATATTCGTTAGATAAACAAAGAATCTGTTCATGGTGAACCGAACGCGCCGCTCCTTGACGGGAAAAAGAGGACGGCCGAATAGCGGGTGGTCTATGCCCAGCTAAATAGCACCGGCTTTTTTTTTGCGAAAGCGAAGACGATCACAATGACGACCCAACGGGTCACGGGCTGCCTAGTCCGTATTTAAAGTCTGCAAGTTATTGGTACAAGCAGGAATAGTGAGGCCACAGTCTAAGGAAAAGGTGTTCGCCGTAATCAGATACATATCGTAGAAAGTAGGGACTGCAATCGCCCCTTTTTAGGAAGGGAACTCACTTTAGTGAGGAATTACAGTAAACCCGCATCACAAAACATAAGCTTCATATTGTAACAAGTTGGGTCAACAGCGACGTCGCTGTTGTTTGAGAAAGTGAGTGGTTAATGACGTCATTGCCATTACAACTCGCTGTAGTGTAAGCGGAAGCGTGGCCGTATTGGGAATAACGTGTGTGTCTCTGTTATCACTCGCGAATAAAGTGAGAGAGGTGAAAATGTTTTCGTTGAAGATTTAAGTATGTATATTTGTGTATATGTTTGTTTGTCTGTCCACCCAAAAAGTGGTCGAAGGTGTTGAGCAATGTTAATATTTTTTTCTAGGGAGTTTGGTGGGTTGACCTATATGAGACCCATGCCAAAAAAACTAGGCCTAGCTGGCCATACAAAATGACGGAGCTGAATTTACCTCCACTGTGGTAGATTGTCTTACGCCGCGAGGCGTTCTATTTTTCCTAGGCTATTATTAAAGATCTAATCCGGGAGGCGATTTGCCCTAACTTTGTTCATAAAAAATGACTGCGTTATATCTGCCCCTGCCGCGGGTGATGGTCTAACGCCACGAGGCGATCTAGTTCCATGCATGCTAGTTGCGAGCAGACTGTGACATCGAGACGCTGCTCCTATCCGCGGACTGTGCATGTCGGGACAGACTCTGGTAATACTAGAACTTTACTCCTGGACATCAAGGGATAGTGGGGGACACATCCCTAACAGAGGTTTAGAGATTTTGGCCGCCCCAAAAAGCTGTACCAAGAATTCTGTTAGAGAAAAAACCGCCTGAACGCCCGGTATACTGCTGCTAAGAAGAACCACTCAAACAGCCAATAACGGCTGATTCGGACGCTTGTATATAAATCTAAATCAAGAGCATATAAAGCCGCTATATATATATGCTTCTGGACAGAATGAAACACTGAGGTGATGAAACCGTGCAAGTTGGAGGCCACCGTTTGAGATTAGGTACAGTGTTTTATAGAACGAAGTATTGACATATTTAGCGTGTAATTTTATTCAGGCGGAAACACAGCTAGCTGATCGATTACAATATAAGCTTTAAAGCGTCAGATCTCAGGCGTGTATGGAGAAGGTATATATAGGCAAGCAACTGTGTCCGCGGACACACTCTTCAGAGTCCGCGAAAACCGTCATCCGCATTTGTATCATTTATTTCTCAATTCAATAGAAGAAAAAAATACTGCAGGGGATACTTCGTATGAGAGAAAATGCACTTTGGAGGACGGAAGATTACCGAGAAACGTCTCATCTCTACAGAATAGAGAATACAAGGTATATACGAATGATAAAGCTACCAATAGTTCTCCCCTCCGACGTTGTCGGTGCGGAGACAGTCAACGCTTTTAAAAATCGACTTGACAAACATTGGGAAAGACATCCTCCGCAACTAAGAACGTGTCCTCAAGGAGTAGCAATTAAACTTTTAAGTTCAGCAGATCAGCGGCTGTAAATTGCACTTGCAGCGGCTATAAATTGCACTTGCGTGAATGTATGATACCCTCGTAGCTGAGATATTCCTTTTCTTTTTCTTTCCTGTATCATCTATATCACGCTAATATAATGGCAATAGCTCATACCGGATTGAGGATTGAGCGATTGAGTCCCAGTGTCTCTGTGGGAATGGGCCTGTTAGTCCGTCTACTGCCGCCTATCTAATTTAATGAATGTTTGAAACTGAGCGTATTATAAAGCAGGTAGTGAAATTTCTTCTCTGAAACAATCCAGGAAGCACTCTATGGTTATGGATTACGGTGCATATTATATAAAGTTGTTATATATAAACATATACAAGTTATACGGTATATGGGTCTTTAGCAAGACCGGTATTTTCAGAGGATTGTCATTTAGTGAGTTCAGCTTGCAGTTTTAGCTAATCACGCCCTAAATTCAACTTCAGCTAATAATCAAGCGCTCCTTCATTTGGTGAATTGTTAAATTAGTTAAATTTATATTTATTGCAAAGTGAGACACCAGCAATTTAAGCTAACGTTGATATATTTCCTTCACGTTATTAGCCTGGTAAGCTGGGTGGATAAAATGTCTTTATATAGCATTTGACGACGCCATCTACTTGATACGTGGCAGTAGGAGGAAAATTATGCCTATCCTTACTGTAAAACGGGAACTTACGTCAGAATGTATCTTACATGCAAGTTATACCCTAACAGGGATTAGATTCGTAATACACCACAATCCGCTGAAAAATTAGCTCAATGAAGGGAATTACTTCCTAAAGCTCTCTACAAACATCATGCCACCTAATGACAGAAACAGAGAGTAACTTACTTTATGCCTCAAACAAAGACCAAGTTGTCTTATAAACAAAACAGAGACTGACTTCCTGTATTACAAAGAACGAGGAATTGCCTTATAATCCGCTTTACAAGTATCATGTCACTTTATGTCTAATATAAGGACTTACTTACCTTATGACCAAATCAGGAACTAACTTACCTTATGGCCAAAGCAGGGACTAATTTACCTTATGACCAAATCAGGGACTAACTTACCTTGTGACCAAATCAGGAACTAACTTACCTTATGACCAAAGCAGGGACTAATTTACCTTATGACCAAATCAGAGACTAACTTACCTTATGACTAAAGCAGGGATTAACTCTCCTTATGACCAAAATAGGGACTAATTTACCCTATGACCAAAGCAAGGATTAACTCTCCTTATGACCAAATCAGGGACTAATTTACCTTATGACCAAAGCAGGGATTAACTCTCCTTATGACCAAATCAGGGACTAATTTACCTTATGACCAAAGCACGGATTAACTCTCCTTATGACCAAAACAGGGACGAGTAACTTTATGACAAAATTAGGGACTAACTAACCTCACTACAAAACTGGAGACTAAGTAATCTCATGACGAAAATAGGAACTAACTTACATATGCCTAAAACAAGAACTAACTTACCTTATGACCAAAACAAGGACTCGCTCCGTAATGCATTTTACAAAGACGGTAACAAAAGACACACTCCATATACCCATGCAGCGCACATCAGGCAAGTGGAGGTCGCGCTTCAGCTGCAGTACCCGCCGTCAAATTAGCGAATTCGAGTGGTTTCTAACAGCGATTGGACTGTTGCGAGCTAATTAGAACTGCGGCACAATGTCACAGTTACTCGTGGTACAGCAGAGTCACTTCATGTTGGAATACTCGCTGGGCAAACAACTGAGTTAACATTGTTCGAATAATACTCGTGTTGATACCCACTAGTTCACGCGCATACCAATGACAATTCTTGTTTTGGCAGAGTTTCTACGTGTTAGAATTCGCGCAGGATAAACAATTGTGTTAGTATTGCCCAATAACACTTAATTTGATACATCCTAGTTCACGCATACACCAATAACAGTAATAATCATTTAGACTAGCTCAACAATACTTGACGCTTATTAAGAAGAAACACAATTTCATTAGCTGCCATTGGCCATTGATGCCAGACGAAATTAAGCCTCTGGGCATCAAGTAAAATGACTGAGTCTCCTAGGAACAGCGTTGCTCGCAAAGTTGATTATGTATCACAGTGGTCCTCAATAAGTTTACTAGGACAGGCGTCCTCGGCTTACCATGGCCCGCGACCTGCCTCAGTGGACTGGCTGCGGCGTACAAAATAATATATGTGATCTATCAATCCGTTAGCCCCAATGAGCCATTTTTGGGCGCTTTAAGCCGGCAAACCTTAGCCCACCTCAGCTGGCATACAGTGCCTAATATAACCCACGGTTCCCAATATATAACCAAGAAGACAGTGTCCTGTCTTCCCAAGCACGGAGTTCAATATAGCCGTTCGTAGAGTTTTATTATTATTATTAAAACTTCACGCCCAGGCCACCACGAACATGTAATACAACCCAAATGAAGCAGTTTGCAGCACTAGGAAGCCCGAAACGCTACTTAAGAAAATCCGACAAAAAACCATTACCTGCTGACTTAAACGCCTGCAGGCCAACACAACCGACAGCCAATGCCGGCAATGATTTCCAAACCCCAACAGACCAGGGTACAAAGCACCGACTGAACTGACGAGTTCTGCATCTAACACTCTAAAGTGAAAGAGTGCGCGTCAACCGCAGCACGTGTAATCCTCCTTGAGGCTTTGAGGGCTGGGACAAATGAATACAACCAATGTCTTTTATTGTTGTAATCCTTAAAAAAACATACTGAGTCCAGCAACCTCTCTCGTATGGGACAGGTTCACCTGATCATTTTCGGCACACAGCCTGCTGGCTGAACTAACAAGTCGGTCCAGCAGACGTAAATGACTGTCAGCAGCTGAAGCCTAGACCGGTGAGCAATACTCCAACACAGGCAGCAAGAAAGCATAAAAGCATCTGCGGATAACCTCCCTGTCACCCAACACAGAATAAAACTTACCCAGCATGCTACAGTATATTGTCCAATCTAACCAAGTACAGAGCGCAGTCCTAGTATGCAGTCTTTGATCAAATCCAGCACGAATTCAGTTTTCCTCTGAGTTGACAGCATGAACCGCAAGCGACATCAAAGGTGATTGCGTTTCTCCATTGTACGCAACGCATCTCTGCGATACAGAAATCCTTGGTGGACGAGGAAAATACGACCGCTTTTGCCACTGCAGAATTGGAAATGAAGCTGACGCGCTGACAAGAATCTGAGAAGATTATCATTCCTGCATCTGATGCTGTCCGTTATACCGTGAACACACAATGCAATTTCGCGTTGGAGGGACGTTCAACTTAAGCATTTTCTAGGGGTATCTTGAATGCCGACTTTCCCTGTGTAATCTGAACGACGTGCATGCTGGATATCCACTGTATAATAAAACACAGTTGTTGGTCGCTTGCTTGCAAGGAGGTTCTCATAGAGAGAGAAGCGGACCCTCTTTATTAATCCTACGGGAGCGTTGCGAGTAAACTTTTCATTTGAACTAGCTGAGTGGCTTATCCAATCGGAGAGCAGCATTGCCTCACGCAGCCTATATAGGAAGGAGTCCTGAGTTCAAATTTTTAAAGCCCTTACCATCGACGAAAATTAGAGCGGATGGAAGTATGCAAAGGAAACTTGTATCCTGTATACCATCTGATGATGAAAGTAACAGGGTGAGCACTGGGATATAAATCTTTAGACACGATTGTCTTTGCAAAAATATTGAAGAGCTGCCTGTCTGTTTCTTCCTTAATTATATATACTGGCCACTGCCACTTCAGCCCCTTTAAGGACTCCAAACGCCAGCTTCGATCACGCGACAAAGCCATGTGTTTACTCGCCCAGAGAGTGCTTGGGCTTGCTCATCACATTAGAAGCTGCTTGCTTGCTTGCTTGCTCCCTCACTCCCCTGCTTGCTCCAATGTTGGTCCGTCTCTCTGTCATGCAGTTAAGAGTTTAATAGGAGAATCATGTACTGAGGAACAAGTTGAGATACCATAAAATTTCAGCGCTTGGAGTACCGGTGACATATATAGCTCTGGATCTCCGGTCTCTGGATCCCGGGCTCTGGATCCCCAGCCTCTGGATCCTTAGCTTCTGGATCCCTGCTTTCATTAATGAATAATATCGAAGTAGTTGAATCTTCACGCTGAGCAGACGCCTTTTTATATTGAATTTATATCACAGCCAAAGTTCGACGCTGGAGGTTCAACAATCAGTTGGTATCCACAACACGGCGAGCCCTGGGCAATTATTTTGACTGAACTATATTTTTCTTAGTGCAGCTTAACGCTTGATTAATTCTAAGCTGATATTCACTCCTTATTTTGAAGGTGGGATATTTTGCTATCGCTAAACTCATGGTTGTACAGCTTGCGTTTCACTAATGAAAGATCAGGCCTACAGGGATGAGACCTATAATAAAGCAAAACCTATACTGCATGAACCAGAACAATAAAAAGCTCAATCAAAAATTCTTTGCCGTCATTTTCGACGGCTGGGCCCTCTAGCACGATAATAAAGTTGTGCTTGCGAATATATAGTGTGGCCCCCTTATTGCAGTTGTAAGCACGTAATGCATTAAGATAAATCTTATTACTCGAACCAGAAACTTCACATTTTTTTTTACACAGAATTAGCGACTTGACAATATTGCTATTTCTTTCGATTATTAGAATACGCCTAAGTGTCAAGATACAGAAACACCGAAAAGAAGCACAGAGCGAGCCGAAGACTCAGAAATAAAGTTAAGAAATACTACTCACCACCCATCTAAGAATGACCTGAACGCCTGCAGAACCACAGTGCCTGACACGGATCCCTGCAATGAATCTCTTGCCAACACACATTGGGGTAAAAAACACGCTAATGAACTGGGTGCGGGCCGCCCCCATGAAGAGGAATCAAAGTGGAATTCGAACGTATTTTAATTAAAGGAAAACCCGAAGAGTAATGAATATGACAGTCTGCAGTATTTGTTATTATTATTTTCTATAATTATATTAGTGTTATCATCCTCAGTACCGTTTACTTATAAACTATTTTATTATTTATTCGTTAGCACCCGTTTAGGTAGTTCATTCGCTACTCAATCTTTTATTAATCGAACTGCCTCCACAGTATTCGATTCATAGAACAAGGCTACACTGTAAAACAAGTTTTTTTTGCAGACTTATAGACTATTGTCAACGATATAATTACCTATTTCACCATCAACACAGATTATATATATCTACAATTTTAAAGCAGAAATGGGATGGCAAACGAGCCTGCATAGGTACAGCGAAATTTCCAGTTAATGTTATCGAATGGTTCAACTGATCGCATCCCTAACAGAATTCCCGACCACCCCAGAAGATAAACCCTAAAGCAGCTTCAAGGGCGGCCAACAATTCAGTTAGGGAAATGGTGCCGCGACCAAGGATAATGTAAGCACATAGCTGGACTTGTTAATTATCACTGGAAATATAACTGCTTTGTGTTATGGTATTTGGCACGTTAACAAAAGCGTTCTGGGTGGGTTTTACATTGTATTTAGTACGAAGAACTGATATTCCTCGTTCTTCTCAACCAATGTTTAACGTGTCTGATTGAATTGTTTGGCCCCATTGACTGATTACTGCTCTATAGTTGTTAGATGTCCAACCCCATAGAACAGGCGATACCTAGGTCATTGTCTTCTCTGAGTCACAGCCCTGAAAATTCATTTCAATTTTAAAATAGGAATGGAGCAGCCAATGGAGGAATAACAATATAAATGCATGAAATAGCGGCCCCGTATGACGGTGTCAGGTAGAATACTTAGTTCCGTTCTTGTATAATTTTCTATGACGTCCTTATTCGCTAAAACAAATGAGTATATCAATTGAAAAAAGTGTTGCTCTAAAACAGTGATTTTCAACCTTTTTTCCATTGGCGGCACACTATTTTAGTATGAAAAATAGTGCGTCGCACCTGCCACCAGTTACAATTATTTTTTTCAGTCCAAAGGCGAATTTACTGGAACTAAATTATATCAAATCAAATGTATTACATTATTTGCATATAGTTAGCAATTTCTTGATGAAATATGCATACCGGGTATTAAATAAAAAATAAGTAGATGCGATCTCTCCACACTCCAACATGCTGTACAATATTGTTCTCGCCGAGACACTCCTCTTGGTATACGACAACCTGTAATTAGTTACATATTCAGCCTGCGCATGCTCAGTGGGCTATTTGGCCAGCGACTGGCGGCGCACTGACCAATGCGTGGCGCACAACTGCACTTGTGCGCCGCGGCGCACCGGTTAAGAATCACGGCTCTAAAAAAGTACATCTTCCCGGGGAATTACCTGGCAAGCTTGGTGTGATCATACACCACGACTGTTGCAGGGTTTTCAATGGTGCTAAGGCCTTTGGCGAGGTTGAGCACGGAATCCCAATGTTACAACTTTTCCGTATAGGCATCTGGGGAAAATGTTTTCACTGGATTGAAGCTTTCCCGTCAAATAGAACCCAAAGTCTAATCGCCAACAACAAATATCTTTAAGACAGCAAATAGCTAGAGAAGTACCACAAGGTACCGTTCTTGGGCCAGTACTCTTTCTTATCAAGATCACTGATATGGGGTACGGATGCAACTCTGCAGTCCCGACGTCATTTGCTGGCGACACAGGGATATTATATAGCTGCTTTGCAATCTGTGGAAGACGCGTTGTATCTCAAACGAGATTTAGAAAGTATCTGCTAATGGTCGTTAGAAAATATAATATTTAATGGAACGAATTCGAGCTACTAAGATAAGGAAAGTATTCAATGCTCTGTGAGTCAACAAGATATTCTATTGACGGTGAGGGGGGGGGGGTGAAATTGAAAGAAAAAACAGTTTTAGGAGACCTTTGCGAGAGAACGCTACTTTTGAAAAACATATAGCCAGAGTTATGGTCGTGGGAGGGAAAGAAATAGAGTGGATGGGATATAATAACTTTATTGTCACGTGAGGTCGAAGTGATGTTTACTCTGTGAAAGCAATTAATTCTGCCGAGAATAGATTGCTGTTCTCCACTTTACATGCAGAGTACGAAGAAATTAAAAATGAACAACTTGGGGCTGTCCAAAGATCGTTTACTGCCAAAGTTGGAGGCATGCGAAAGCACGACTACCACAAATGACTCAGCTGCGTCCAGTTGTATTCTGCACAACGAAGATTCGGGCACTTCGCAATGACATATGTTTGGAAAATTCTGGAAGGTATCTCTGTGAATGATCGGATTGTCGCCAGACACTCAGAACGACCTAGACTGACTTGTGATGTATGACTGCTAAGCAGAGATGGTGGCAAAGTCGTCGCAAAGAGATAACCTATTGTTTTCACTGTACTGGGACCAAGGCTGTTTAACAAAAAGCCGTGGCATGTTAGAAACGCGACTTGGTCGCTAACTGCGAACCATCGAAAAAAAAACTAGCATTGAGGCTCCACTCCCGGGAGGTGACGTGGACAACGTAACCTGGACTTCGTTCGAAGATTCTCAAAGTAAGTATTTGTTTTCATTACCTCGTTATTTTCATCATCATATTTCCATTCAAAAGGCTTGGCAAATTGGTTGAATAGTTTTGTGTTAGGTCAGTGAAAGTCAAAATATAACTGGGCACCAACAAAGATGTTAATATGCTCTAACAAATTAAAACTTTCTTGGAAAAAAATTATCAGACTTTTAATATTATCATGCATTTTAATACGATCTACTGAACTGGAATTTTCTTGAATAAACAAAATACATAAAATTTCCAGTATCATCATGGGATTTGATAAATTTCATAAGAAGCTAAAAAAATTAAATGGACGAAACTCACAAAATCATAGGACATCATTGAGCTAAATTTGCTCTTACAAACTGAAGCTGATAACAATCGTTACTACCAGACGTTCTGTAACACCAGACATTGAAATTTCAAAGCATTCAGAAAATAGAACAGAATATTCTCCTCTATGCATTTACTACGTCAAGGCGTAAAAAAGAGGTAACAAGTGAATATTATGAATAAATAAATATTGTAAATACCACAAATTGATGTTCCACTTTAAAGCAATAATGATGGTACGAACAGCACGGAAGTAATGAAGCGTATAGTGTTAAGGTGTCGAAGTTGACTCGTTGGAAAGATATTTTGAGAATAAAAATATTGGAGAGATATATTATAGAAAATACAGGTGGGGAAATGCTTGGCAAAAAGTAAAACCGAAATATGCTTTGCTAATATATACACATGAGTAAAAATTTGCTTGTAAGCAAGTTCCTAAGAAGTATTTTCGAAGGGCGATAGAGAAGGCTGTCGGCGCAAGAATGTGTTATTAAATTTGGTTTCAATAAATATACGAAAGGATGTTCTACGGCAATTACAGAGTTTTGCGCACATCAAAACAATGCCAGAATATTAATAAACTGTATTTACAAAACTCTTAAGCAAATGAAAGTATACAGCAGACATTAAATTTATAAATTTTTGAGCATTTTAGAACTTAAAAACTGCAGAAACGTTTCTGCTATGTCTTAACTAGACATCATTCGAGAGCTCTTTGGAAAAGCATAGGAGTTTGAAACAATAAACATAATTTGAGCAGGTTTAGCAAGTTCTTTTGGAAATTTTTCATAGCTTGTTCGGAAATTGCTTCGGTGCAAGGGGTAACGTTATTAAATTTTGGCTGTGGACAGCTCTAGAGCGAGCGGCCGACGTTCCGCTTTACTGAGCAATTTCACCTTAGCCAGGACCAAGAGATTGCTTGTAGATGATAATGCTGGTTTAAAAATTCGTTGCGTCGCCCCATGCTATTTCTACGGAGAAAAAGCGGCACTCCATAGCGTGAGGTGGGGTCAGTTAGACGTATCGAAAAAAAAAAAAAAAATAGAATGGTGACAGCTATTCACCAGGCAACTCAAGAAAAATATGAACGTTGAAACATGTCAACAGTCAAAGCCCAGTAGAATCCCAATTGAAAAAATATAAAGTTTGCGCCATGCAACAGCCGAAACCCTCTAGAATAGAACTTAAGAATACAAACGTGGGGCCACGCCAGCAGCCAAAAGTTTCGAATCGTACATACAAAAAATTTTGAATGCATATTTGAAGGGCTGTTTTGATATGTGAGGCTAGCCAGGAAATTTTTATAGGAACTCAGATAATTCTTTGAGGATTACGACAGTCGTACTTGAGGTTATCCAATTTTCCTTAAGGCAATCATGCACGAAAAAAACATTAAGTAGTAATTTGGTGATACGCTAATTAGGTGCGTAAAATGGGGTGGCTTGATAATTTTTTAAGACCGGCCTCGAAGCTGATTTCCATAGAACTGCAGAGCAATCCTTTACTTTTTAATGCACTAACACATAATCGAAGTTTTATAAAAATGCTTGCCAAGGAAACATCTCAATGTTTGTTAAAACCCGACAATAAAACTATAGCGTAAATTTATTGCTGTTTTTTATTCTTGACTGGTGCAGCTACATGTATTTATTGTTTCTCTAAGTAATTCAAAGGTTAAAATATTCGTTTCACCTTGCAGACGTGCAGTTGAGAAGTCGAAATTTTGATGCAGAAACGAGAAGCATGATTGCCTGTCCAGGCTTGACTCACGCTGCCGCATATCTTGGCAACACATGAGCATTCTCTGCCAAGAGCTTTTTTGTACTATTTGCGCAAAATTGTTTCTAGCCATAAAAAAATAGCTAAGGGCGAGAAAGGCGAAAAAAGCTACAGCAAATTTTACGATGTCTAGGGCTGTGACTTTGCAAAATATGCACGCATATTCTGACCAACTTTCCGAGTTTATACTAGTGAAGTCAATGCATAGGCATCATATTTTATGTGCGAAACCAAAATTCAGTCACACAATTGGACAGAATATGCGTGCATATTTTGCAAAGTCACAACCCTAACGATGTAATTTCCAACAGCGGAATGCACTAATACATTCATAATACTGCCTTCTTAATACAATTGCCCCTATACTGCAAAGTCACAGTAGCCATTGCAGAAAAGAGATTCATTGAAATCGACTACAGCAACCAGACCCAGTCGAATTTGGACAAATTTTCATCTACTCGCAGCAAAAATCCCGTTGCCTCCATGGCCTGCTCCCATACACTCCTAGGGAGCTGCATTGAATGCGAGCGCAGCACCGGAGGCGCGTAACGTTGCTGTTACGTTGTTAGCTCGGCAATGCAGCGCGGTTTTTACAACGTGTGTGCAATAACAGCGTAATAAGAGGGCCCTAGCAGAGCTCTTAGGGAAGCAATGCCATGCCCAGCAGCTCGTATCGGTGCCCACTCGGATGCCGTAATAATCGAACTGCGATGGTGGGCGGCAGGAACGTGATGAGACTTCCTGCCAAACCAA
>LQNS02276883.1:25685837-25699507 GCA_001587735.2 Parhyale hawaiensis | reverse complement strand
AATAACACCTGTTTTTTTTTTTTTTTTTTTTTGCGAAAGCGAAGACGATCACAATGACGACCCAACGGGTCACGGGCGGCCTAGTTCGTATTTAAAGTTTGCAAGTTATTGGTACAAGCAGGAATAGTGAGGCCACAGTCTTAGGAAAAGGTGTTCGCCGTAATAGATAGATATCGTAGACAGTTGGTACTGCAATCGCCCCTTTTTAGGAAAGGGAACTCACTTTAGTGAGGAATTACAGTAAAACTGCATCACAAAACAGAAGCTTTACATTGTATCAAATTGGGTCGACAGCGAAGTCGCTGTTGTTAGAGAAAGTGTTTAACGACGTCATTGCCATTACAGCTCGCTGTAGTGTAAGAGGAAGCGTGGCTGTATTGGGAATAACGTGCGTGTCTGTGTTATCACAAGCGAACGAAGTGAGAGAGGTGACAATGTTTTCGTTGAAGATTTAAGTATATATATATTTGTATAATTATCATACGTATTTATGCTGCAAAACTCAAATCTAGGTTTCGTGAAGTGGAAAAGGAAGCTGTAAAGCTCTGTAAGCTTCGAAGTCATTTTCGTTTAATGAAACTTGTATAGATATATTTGAATATATATTTGTTTGTCTGTCCGCCCAAAAAGTGGTCGAAGGAGTTGAGCAATGTTCATAATTTTTTCTATGGAGTTTGGTGGGCTGGCCAAGATGAGACCCATGCCAAAAAACTAGGCCTAACTGGCCATAAAAAATGACGGCGCTGAATTTGCCTCTACTGCGGCAGATTGTCTTACGCCACGAGGCATTCTATTTTTCCTAGGCTATTATTAAAGATCTAATACGGGATGCGGTTTGCTCTTTCTTCATCAAAAATGACTGCTTTGAACTTGCCCCTACCGCGGGTGATGGTCTTACGCCACGAGGCGATCTAGTTCCATATATGCTAGTTGCGAGCAGACTGTGACGTCGAGACGCTGTTCCTATCCTCGGGCTGTGTATGTCGGGACAGACTCTGGCAATACTAAAACTTCACTTCTGGACATCAAGGGATAGTGAGGGACAAATCCCTAACAGAGATTTAGAGATTTTGGCCGCCCCAGAAAGCTGTTCCAAGAATTCTGTTAGAGATGAAACCGCCTGAACGCCCAGAACACTGCTAAGAAAAACCACTCAAACAGCCAACAACGGCTGATTTGAACGCTTGTAGACTTACACGGCCGAACGGTGATCTCGGAAAATCTAGGTAATTAATTCAAATTATTTTACTAATAGAGAACGTGAGGATAAAAAAATATGCTTCGGTGACAGGTTACGGCACGAACTAAAATGAGTCTTCATTCAAAACTAGAGGGCCCGCGCTGTCAAAATATGACAGCGAATAACTTACGATGAGCCGTTCTTCATTGATCATACTCATCTTTCGTTATTACAACTGCTAACCTAAAAGTACCTGGAAGCGAGCGTTTACGGCTTCGCAACTGCTGAACATCGAAACGTTTATCTTTCTGGCATGGGGAACATTCATTGCAATCAGCAAAGCACAAAGTTATAGTTTTGATTTGGTATCAAGGATGCGGTAGGATGGCCTATAGGTCCAATGGTTTTCTTGCTTTGTGAAAGCCGTTTCATCAACCACTGAACTGAGGTTGGCAGAATAACTGGTGCAACGAAATAATCTGAAGAAAGAAATTAAGAATCATGATGCATGAGAGTCAAGGAGCTTCTAATGGGAGGAGCAAGCCCAAGCACTCTCTGGGTGAGTAAGCACATGTCTTTGACACGTGATCGAAGCTGGCGTTTGGAGTCCTTTAAGTGGCTGAAGTGGCACTGGTCAGCACATATAATTAAGGAAGATACAGACAGGCATTTCTTCAATATTTTTGCAAAGACAATCGTGTCTGAAGATTTATATCCCAGTGCTCACCCTGTTTCTTTCATCATCAGATAGTATACAGGATAGAACTTTACATGCTTCCATCCGCTCGGAATTTCGTCAATGGTGAATGGCTATAAAAATTTGAGCTCAGGACTCCTTCCTATATAGACTGCGTGAAGCAATGCCGCTCTCCGATTGGATAAGCCATTCAGCCAGTTTAAGGGAAAAGTTTACTCGCAACGCTCCCGTACGATAAATAGAGAGGGTACGCTCCTCTCTATTAGAACCTCCTTGATGAGAGTGCTAATGGAAGCTTCAGGTACAAGATCTTCAGTGCTGCGATTTTAACTTCTGCAATGCAAGAAGTGCATTCAGACCATAAGGTCACCCAATACTTTGCAAAAAATTCGATGTATGGAGAAAATAATACTCATTCAAATCAGACTTAGCCTTCGATATCTTCATGGTTTGAATTACAACTGTCGCTGATCAAAATACGTTTGCTATCAACTGCAACCTCGTTAAAGTTCTACCAATTCATTTTCAGCTGGACCCATGAAATTTTCACCGTCTACCGGGCACCAGGGAATGCAGATATACTGCAAGTTTTCTATCATCTGCAACGCGGCCAATTTTTACCAATCAGCTTGCAATGGAACTTGAGAAGACGAACAGAACCTCCAACCTGGGCTAATTTCTGCCTGTCTGTTTTCTTAACGCGTAACAGAAAATGGACAAACACATAAATAAATACAGATCGGTCTTTATTATATTGTAGATCATACGTGCTATGGGTTGGTAGAGAGGTCGCTGGATTTAGTCAATATGGCATACGGTAACAGATGAAATAGCTAGAGCTAAAGAGTATATAAACCGCTATATATGCTTCTGGATAGAATGAAACACCGAGGTGATGAATTACCGCGCAAGTTGGAGGCCACCGTTTGAGATTAGGTATAGTATTTTTTAGAACGAAGTCTTCACATATATAGCGTGTAATTTGGTTCAGGCGGGAACACAGCTAGCTGATCGATTACAGTATAAGTTTTAGAGCGTCGGCTTTCAGGCGTGTATGTACAAGGCACAGGCAAGGAACTGTGTCCGCGGACACACTCCTAAGCCTCCGCAAAAACCGCCATCCGCTCACCACTGCATTTGTATCATCTATTTCTCAATTCAACGAAAGAAAAAAATACTGCAGGGGATACTTCGTTTGAGAGAAGATGCACTTTGGAGGACGGAAAATTGCTGAAAAACGTCTCATCTCTAGAGGATACAAGGTATATACGGATGATGCGGCTACCAATATTTCTTCTCTCCTCCGACGTTGTCGGTGCGGAGACAGTCAACGCTTATAAACATCAACTTGACAAACATTGGGAAAGACATCCTCCACAACTACGAACACGTCCTCCTCAAGGAGTAACAATTAAACTCTTGAGCTCCGCAGATCAGCGGCTATAAATTGCACTTGCGTGATTGTATGATCGACTCGTAGCTCAGATCTTCCTTTTCTTTTTCTTTCCTCTATCATCTATATCACGCTAATATAATGGCAATAGCTCATAGAGGGCTGGAGCGTAATTCCCAGTGCCTCTATGCGAGTGGGCCTTTTGGTCCGTCTACTGCCGCCGATCTAATCTAATGGATGTTTGAAACTTAGCGTATTATAAAGCAAGTATTGAAATTTCTTCTCTGAAACAAACCAGGAAGCACTCTATGGGTATGGATTACGGTGCATATTATATAAAGTTATTACATCTAAACATATACAAGTTATACGGTATATGAGTTTTTAGCAAAGCCGTTGTTTTGAGAGGATCGTCATTTATTGAGTTCAGTTTAAAGTTTTCGCTAATCACGCCCTAAATTCCACTTCAGCTAATAATCACGCGCTCCTTCATGTTATGAAGTAGTTCAATTTATATTTATTGCAAAGTGAGATACCAACAATGCAAGCCAACGTTGATACATTTTTTTCACGTTATTCGTCCGGTATGGTGGGTGGGCAAAATTTCTTTAGCATTTGACGACGTCATCTACTTGATACGTGGCAGTAGGAGGAAAATCATGCCTTTCCCTACTGTAAAACGGGAACTTATGTCAGAATGCGTCTTATATGCACGTTATACCCTAACAGGGACTAGCTTCGTAATGCACCATAATGCGCTGGGAAATAAGCTCAATGAAGGGATTTACTTCCTAAAGTGCTCTACAAACATCATGCTACCGAATGACAGAAACAGAGAGTAACTTACCTCATGACTCAAACAAAGGCCAAGTTGCCTTATAAACAAAACGGAGACAGACTTACCTTATTAGAAGAAACCAAGGAATTGCCTTATAATCCGCTTCACAAGTATCATGTCACCTTATGTCTAATATAGGGACTTACTTACCTGATGTCCAAATCAGGAACTAACTTACCGTATGACCAAATCAGGGACTAACTTACCGTATGACCAAATCAGGGACTAACTTACCTGATGTCCAAATCAGGAACCAACTTACCTGATGTCCAAATCAGGAACTAACTTACCTGATGTCCAAATCAGGGACTAACTTACCTGATGTCCAAATCAGGAACTAACTTACCTGATGTCCAAATCAGGGCCTGAAAAACCTTATGACCAAAAGAGTGCCTAATTTACCTTATGAATAAAGCAGCAACTGACTTGCCTCATGACTGAAACAGGGATAACTATTCTTATTACCAAAACAGGGACGAGTAACCTTATCACAATACTAAGGACTAACTAACCTGACGACCAAACTGGAGACTAATTAACCTCATGACGAAAAGAGGAAATAACTTAGCTATGCCTAAACAAAGAACTAACTTACCTATGCCTAAAACAAGAACTAACTTACCTATGCCTAAAACAAGAACTAAGTTACCTATGCCTAAAACAAGAACTAACTTACCTTATGACCAAAGCAAGGACTCGTTTCGTAATGCATTTTACAAAGACGGTAACAAAAGACACTCCATATACCCATGCGGCGCACATCAGCCAAGTGGAGGTCGCGCTTCAGCTGCAGTACCCGCCGTCAAATTAGCGAATTCGAGTGGTTTCTAACAGCGATTGGACTGTTGCGAGCTAATTAGAACTGCGGCACAATGTCACCGTCACTCGTGTTACAGCAGCGTCACTTCATGGTGGAATACTCGCTTGGCAAACAACTGAGGTAACATTGTTCGAATAATACTCGCATTGATACCCACTAGTTTACGCACACACCAATGATAATTCTTGTTTTGGCGGAGTTTCTTCGTGTTGGCCTTCACGCAGGATAAACAATTGTGTTAGTATTGCCCAATAACACTTAATTTGATACATCCTAGTTCACACGTACACCAATAACAGTAATAATCATTTAGACTAGCTCTACAATACTTGGCGCTTATTAAGAAGAAACACAAATTCATTAGCTGCCATTGACCATTGATACCAGACGAAATTAAGCCTCTGGGGATCAAGTAAAATGACCGTGTCTCCTAGGAACAGCGTTGCTCGCAAAGTTGATTATGCATGACAGTGGTCCTTATTAAGTCGACTAGAACAGGGGTCCTCGGGTTACCATGGCCCGCGACCTGCCTCAGTGGACTGGCTGCGGCGTACAAAATAATATATGTGATCAATTAATCCGTTTGCCCCAATGAGCAATTTTTGGGCGCTTTAAGCCGGCAAACGTTAGCCCACCTCAGCTGGCATACAGTGCCTAACATAACCCACGGTTCCCAATATATAACCAAGAAGACAGTGTCCTGTCTTCCCAAGCACGCAGTTCAATGTAGCCTTTTATACTGTTTTATTACTATTGTTATTAAAACTTCACGCCCGGGCCGCCACGAACAGGTAGTACAACCCAAATGAAGCAGTTTGCAGCACCGGGAAGCTCGAAACGCTGCTAAAGAAAATCCAAAAAAAACATTAACTGCTTACGTAAACGCCTACAGGCCAACACGACCGATAGCGATGCCGTCCTACCTCAACAGACTAGGGCACGAAGCACCGACTGAACTGACGAGTTCTGCATCTAACAGTCTCTAAAGTGAAAGAGTGAGCGTCAACCGCAGCACGTGTAAGCCTCCTTGAGGCCTCGAGGGCCTGGACACATGAATACAACCAATGTCTTTCATTGTTGTAAACCTTATAAAACATCCAGAGTTCAGCAACCTCTCTCCTATGGGGCAAGTTCACCAGATCATTTTCGGCACACAGCCTGCTAGCTGAACTAACAAGTCGGTCCAGCAGACGCAAGTGACTGTCAGCAGCTGAAGCCCAGACCGGTGTGCAATACTCCAACACAGGCAGCAAGAAAGCATAAAAGCATCTGCGGCTAACCTCCCTATCACCAAACACAGAACAAAACTTACCTGCCATACTACAGTATATTGTCCATTTCAAATCTAACCAAGTACAGAGAGCCCAGTTAAGAGTCCAAGACTAGTATGCAGTCCTTGATCAAATCCAGCACGTATTCAGCTTTCCTCTGAGTTGACAGCATCAACCGCAAGCGACATCAAAGGTGATTGCGTTTCTCCATTGTACGCAACGCATCTCTGCGATACAGGAATCCTTGGTGGACGAGGAAAATACGACCGCTTTTGCCACTGCAGAAATGGAAATGAAGCTGACGCGCTGACAAGAATCTGAGAAGATTATCATTCCTGCATCTGATGCTGTCCGTTATACCGTGAACATACAATGCAATTCCGCGTTGGATGGACGTTCAACTTAAGCATTTTCTAGGGGTATCTTGAATACCGACTTTCCCTGTGTATTCTGAACGACGTGCATGCTGGATATCCACTGTATAATGAAACACAGTTGTTGGTCGCTTGCTTGCAAGGAGGTTCTCATAGAGCGAGAAGCGCACCATCTTTATTTATCCTACGGGAGCGTTGCGAGTAAACTTTTCATTTGAACTGGATGAGGGGCTTATCCAATCGGAGAGCAGCAGTGCCTCACGCAGCCTATATAGGAAGGAGTCCTGAGTTCAAATTTTTATAGCCCTTACCATCGACGAAATTTCGAGCGGATGGAAGTATGTAAAGGAAACTTGTAACCTGTATACCATCTGATGATGAAAGTAACAGGGTGAGCACTGGGATATAAATCTTCAGACACGATTGTCTTTGCAAAAATATTGAAGAACTGCCTGTCTGTATCTTCCTTAATTATATATGCTGACCACTGCCACTTCAGCCCCTTTAAGGACTCCAAACGCCAGCTTCGATCACGCGACAAAGCCATGTGTTTACTCGCCCAGAGAGTGCTTGGGCTTGCTCATCCCATTAGAAGCTCCTTGCTTGCTTGCTTGCTTGCTTGCTCCCTCACTCCCTTGCTTGCTCCAATGTTGGTCCGTCTCTCCGTCAAGCAGTTAAGAATTTAATAGGAGAATCATGTTCTGAGGAACAAGTTGAGATACCATACAATTTCAGCGCTTGGAGTACCGGTGACAAATATAGATCTGGATCTCCGGTCTCTGGATCCCGGGCTCTGGATCCCCAGCCTCTGGATCCTTAGCCTCTGGATCCCCGCTTTCATTACTGAATGATATCGAAGTAGTTGAATCTTCACGCTGAGCAGAGGGTCTTTCTATATTGAATTTATATCACAGCCAAAGTTCGACGCTGGAGGTTCAACAATCAGTTGGTATCCACAACACGGCGAGCCCTGGGCAATTATTTTGACTGAACTATGTTTTTCTTAGTGCAGCTTAACGCTTGATTAATTCTAGGCTGATATTCACTCCTTATTTTGGAGGTGGGATACTTTGCTATCGCTAAACTCATGGTTGTACAGCTTGCGTTTCACTAATGGAAGATCAGGCCTGCAGTGATGAGACCTATAATAAAGCAAAACCTATACTGCATGAACCAGAACAATAAAAAGCTCAATCACAAATTCTTTGTCCTCATTTTTGACGGCTGGGCCCTCTAGCACGATAATAAAGTTGTGCTTGCGAATATATAGTGTGGCCCCATCATTGCAGTTGTAAGCACGTAATGCATTAAGATAAATCTTATTACTCGAACCAGAAGCTTCACATTTTTTTTACACAAAATTAGGGACTTAGACAATATTGCTATTTCTTTCGATTATTAGAATAAGCCTAAGTGTCAAGATACAGAAATACCGAAAAGAAGCACAGAGCGAGCCGAAGACTCAGAAATAATGTTAAGAAATACTACTTACAACCCATCGAAGACTGACCTGAACGCCTGCAGAACCACAGTGCCTGACACGGATCCCTGCAATGAATCGCTTGCCAACACACATTGGGGTGAAAAACACGCTAATGAACTGGGTGCGGGCCGCCGCCATGAAGAGGAATCAGAGTGAATTCGAACGTATTCTCTTTAAAGGAAAACCCGAAGAGTAATGAATATGACAGTCTGCAGTATTTGTTATTATTAGTTTCTATAATTATATTAGTGTTATTATCCGCAGTACCGTTTTCTATAAACTATTTTATCATTTATTCGTTAGCACCCGTTTAGGTAGTTCATTCGCTACTTAATCTTTTATTAATCGAACTGCCTCCGCAGTATTCGATTCATAGAACAAGGGTACACTGTAAAACAAGGTTTTTTGTAGACTTATATACTATTGTCAATTACATAATTACTTATTTCTCCATTAACACAGATTATATATATCTACAATTTTAAAGCAGAAATGGGATGTTAAACGAGCCTGCATAGGTACAGCGAAATTTCCAGTTAACGTTATCGAATGGTTCAACTGATCACGTCCCTAACAGAATTCCCGACCAGCCCAGAAGATAACCCTAACCCTAAAACAGCTTCAAGGGCGGCCAACAATTTAGTTAGGGATATGGTGGCGGGAACCAAGGATAACGTTAGCCTTAAACGTTGTGCACAGAACTGAACTTGTTATCACTGGGAATATAACTGCTTTGGGTTACGGTATTTGGCACGTTAACAAAAGCGTCCTTCGTGATTTTTACATTGTATTTAGTACGATGAAGTGCTTTTCTTCGTCCTTCTCAACCAATGTTTAACGTGTCTGATTGAATTGTTTAGTTACATTAACTGATGACTTTTTTATAGTAGTTAGATGTCCATCCACAGAGAACATACGATGCCTAGGTCATTGTCTTCTCTGAGTCACAGCCATGAAAATTCATTTCAATTTTAAAACAGGAATAGAGCAACCAATGAATGAATAACAATATAAATGAATGAAATAGCGTTCCCGTATGAAGGCATCAGGTAGAATACTTAGTTCCGCTCTTGTATAAATTTCGATTACATCGTTATTCGCCAAAACAAATATATATATCGATTGAAAAAAAGTATTGCTTTAAAACAGTGGTTTTCAACCTTTTTTCCATTGGTGGCACACTAATTTAGTATGAAAAATTGTGCGGCGCACCTGACACCAGTTATAATTGTTTTTTCAGCCCAAAGGCGAATTTCTGGCCCCAAGTTATATCAAATAAAATGTATTACATTACTTGCATATAGTTGGCAATTTCTTGATGAAATATGCATACCGGGTATTAAATAAAACATAAATAGATGCGATCTCGCCACACTCCAACATGCTGTACAATTTTTCTCGCCGAAACACAACTTTTGGTATTCGATAACCTTTAATTAGTTACATATTCAGCCTGCGCATGCTCAGTGGGCTATTTGGCCAGTGACTGGCGGCGCACTGACCAATGAGCGGCGCACAAGTGCATTTGTGCGCCGCGGCGCACCGGTTGAGAATCACGGCTCTAAAACAAGTACATCTTCCAGCGGAATTACCTGGCAAACTTGGCGTGATCATACACCACGACTGCTGCAGGTTTTTCAAAGGTGATAAGGCCTTTGACGAGATTGAGTACGAAATCCCAATATTACAACTTTCCCGCATGGGTATCTGCGGAAAATGTTTTCGCTGCCTTGAAGCTATCCCGTCAAATAGAACCCAAAGTCTAATCGCCAACAACAAATATCTTCAAGACAGCCAATACCTAGAGGAGTACCACAAGGTACTGTTCTTGGGCCCGTACTCTTTCTTACCATGATCTCTGATATGGGGTACGGATGCAACTAGGCAGTCCGACGTCATTTGCTGGCGACACAGGAATATTACCTGCTGTGCGATCATTGAAAGACGCGTTGTATGTCCAACGAGATTTGGAAAGTATCTGCCAATGGTGGTTAGAAACCATGATATTCAATGAAACAAATCCGAGCTACTAAGATAAGGAAAGTATTCAATGCTCTGTGAGTCAACAAGATATTCTACTGGCGATGAGGAGGGGGGAGGTGAAATTGAAAGAAAAACAGTTTTAGGAGACCTTTGCGGGAGAACGCTACTTTTGAAAAGCATGTAGCCAGAGTTATGGTCGTGGGAAAGAAATGGAGTGCATGGGATATACTAACTTTATTGTCACGTGAGGTCGAAGTGATGCTAACTCTGTGAAAGCAATTAATTCTGCCGAGAATAGATTGCTGTTCTCCACTTTACATGCTGAGTACGAAGAAATAAAAAATGAACAACTTGGGGCTGTCCAAAGATCGTTTACTGCCGAAGTTGGAGGCATGCAAGAGCACGACTTCCACAAATGACTCAGCTGCGTCCAGTTGTATTCTACACAACGAAGACTCGGGCACTTCGCAATGACATATGTTTGGAAAATTCTGGAAGGTATCTCTGTGAATGATCGGATTGTCGCCAGACACTCAGAACGACCTAGACTGACTTGTGATATATGACTCCTAAGCAGAGATGGTGGCAAAGTCGTCGCAAAGAGATAACCTATTGTCTTCACTGTACTGGGAGCAAGGCTGTTTAACAAAATGCCGTGGCATGTTACAAACGCGCTTGGTCGCTAACTGCGAGCCAACAAAAGAAACCTAGCATTGAGGCTCTACTCCCGGGAGGTGACGTGGACAACGTAACCTGGACTTCATTCGAAGATTCTCAAAGTAAGTATTTGATTGCATTACCTCGTTATTTTCATCATAATATTTCGGTTCAAAAGGCTTGGCAAATTGGTTGAATAGTTTTGCGTTAAGTCAGCGAAAGTCAAAATATAACTGGGCACCAACAAAGATGTTAATATGCTCTAACAAATTGAAAACTTTATTGAAAAAATAAAATTATCAGACTTATAATATCATCATGCACTTTAATACGACCTACTGAACTGGAACTTTCTCGAATAAACAAAATACATAAAACTTCCAGTATCATCATGGGATTCGATAAATTTCATAAGAAGCTAAAAAAAATTAAATGGACGAAACTCACAAAATCATAGGACATCATTAAGCTAAATTTGCTCTTACAAACTAAAGCTGATAACAATCGCTACTACCAGACGTTCTGTAACACCAGATATTGAAATTTCAAAGCATTCAGAAAATAGAAGAGAATATTATCCTATCTGCAATTACTACGTCAAGGTGTAAAAAAGAGGTAAGAAGTGAACATTATGTATATCTAAATATTGTAAATGCCACAAATTGATGTTCCACTTTAAAGCAATAATGATGGTACGAATAGCACGGAAGTAATGAAGCGTATAGTGTTATGGTGTCAAAGTTGACTAGTTGGAAAGATATTTTGAGAGTAAAAATATTGGAGAGATATATTACAGAAAATTCAGGTGGGGAAATGCTTGGCAAAAAAGTAAAACCGAAATATGCTTTGCTAATATGCACACATGATTAAAAATTTGCTTGTGAGCAAGTTCCTAAGAAATATTTTCGAAGGGCGATAGAGAAGGCCGTCGGCGCAAGAATGTGTTATTAAATTTGGTTTCAATAAATATACGAAAGGATGTTCTACGGCAATTACAGAGTTTTGCGCACATCAAAACAATGCCAGAATATTAATAAATTGTATTTACAAAACTCCTAAGCAAATGAAAGTAGCAGCAGACATAAGCAGCAGACATTAAATTTATAAATTTGTGAGCATTTTTGAACGTGAAAACTGCAGAAACGTTTCTGCTATGTCTTAACTTGACATCATTCGAGAGCTCTTTGGAAAAGCATAGGAGTTTGAAACAATAAACATAATTTGAGCATGTTTAGCAAGTTCTTTTGAAAATTTTTCATAGCTTGTTCGGAAATTGCTTCGGTGCAAGGGGTAACGTTATTAAATTTTGGCTGTGGACAGCTCTAGAGCGAGCGGCCGACGTTCCGCTTTGCTGAGCAATTTCACCTTAGCCAGGACCAAGAGATTGCTTGTAGATGATAATGCTGGTTTAGAAATTCGCTGCGTCGCCCCATGCTATTTCTACGGAGAAAAAGCGGCACTCCATGGCGTGAGTTGGGGTCAGTTAGACGTATCGAAAAGAAAAAAAAAATAGAATGGTGACAGCTATTCACCAGCCAACTTAAGAAAAATAGAAACGTTGAATCATGTCAACAACTAAAACCCAGTAGAATAGAACTTAAGAATACAAACGTTGGGCCACGCCAGCAGCCAAAAGTTTCGAATCGTAAATACAAATACTTTGAATGCATATTTGACGGGCTATTCTGATATGTGAGGCTAGCAAAGAAATTTTTGATAGGAACTTCAGATAATTCTTTGAGGATTACGACAGTCGTACTTGAGGTTATCCAATTTTCCTTAAGGCAATCATGCATGAAAAAACATTAAGTAATAATTTGGTGATACGCTAATTAGGTGCGTAAAAGTGGATGGCTTGATAACTTTTTAGGACCGGCCTCGATGCTGATTTCCATAGAACTGCAGAGCAATCCTTTACTTTTTAATGCTCTAACACATTATCGAAGTTTTATAAAAATGCTTGCCAAGGAAACATTTCAATGTTTGTTAAAACCCGACAAAAAAAAACCATAGCGTATACTTATTGCTGTTTTTTTTAATTCTTGACTGGTGCAGCTACATGTATATATTGTTTCTCTCTAAGTATATCCAAGTTTAAAATATTCGTTTCACCTTGCAGACGTGCAGTTCAGAAGTCGAAATTTTCAATTTTTGATGCAGAAACGAGAAGAATGATTGCCTGTCCAGACTTGACTCACTCTGCCGCATATCTTGGCAACACATGAGACACAAGGGCATTCTCTGCCAAAAGCTTTTTTGTACTATTTGCGCAAAATTGTTTCTAGCCATAAAAAAATAGCTACGGGCGTGAAAGGCGAAAAGAGCTACTGCAAATTTTACGATGTCTAGGGTTGTGACTTTGCAAAATATGCACGCATATTCTGAACAATTTTCAGAGTTTATACTAGTGATAAGTCAATGCATAGGCATCATATTTTATGTGCGAAATCAAAATTCAGTCATACAATTGGACAGAATATGCGTGCATATTTTGCAAAGTCACAACCCTAACGATGTAATTTCTAACAGCGGAATTCATTAATACATTCATAATACTGCCTTCTTAATACAATTGCCCCTATAATGCAAAGTCACAGTAGCCATTGCAGAAAAAGAGATTCATTGAAATCGACTGGAGCAACCAGACCCAGTCGAATTTGGACGAATTTTCATCTACTCGCAGCAAAAATCCCCGTTGCCTCCATGGCTTGCTCCCATACACTCGTAGGGAGCTGCATTGAATGCGAGCGCAGCACCGGAGGCGCGTAACGTTGCTGTTACGTTGTTAGCTCGGCAATGCAGCGCGGTTTTTACAACGTGTGCGCAATAACACCGTAATAAGAGGGCCCTAGCAGAGCTCTTAGGGAAGCAATGCCATGCCCAGCAGCTCGTATCGGTGCCCACTCGGATGCCGTAATAATCGAACTGCGATGGTGGGCGGCAGGAACGTGATGAGACTTCCTGCCAAACCAAA
>LQNS02276883.1:25656684-25682857 GCA_001587735.2 Parhyale hawaiensis | reverse complement strand
TAAATAATTTAGTTAATCCATGTAAGTTCTTGTGAATTCTTTGTGTTTTACTACGTATTGATTGAATATGCAATGATATTTAGAGGTGTTCAAATTGCGAATCTATTTTACCATACATAATTGCAGAAATGAAGAAACACCTAATACTATATATTTCTAAAATGACAGTGTAGCGTTATCAACATGACAACATATGCCTTTTCGGATACTGCGAATATAGCACACTGGCTATCGAAAACAGCAAATATCCCCGACAAAAATACTTTCGAAGTGTCTACTAGTAGAAACATCATAAAATATAATTCTTTAGCAAAGAGTTTCACGTTCTATTAGGAGACATGAAGAACAACAGGGATGCTGCATAGCCATAACGGGACTATCTCGACCTTGGAACGCCCAGACGCTCTCAGTTTGGTGCAAGGGTACACTCCAAAGTACTGCGGTACATTCATTCAGTCAGGTACCACCGTCAGTGTACAGTGTTGACCATGGAGGTATAAAAATATAGTACCTCCATGCGTGTGACGTGCTGTTTTTGAAACAACCTGTCTACATGGGTGTATTCAAAGCCTGGGTCTGTGCCTCGAAGACGGTCCGGTCAGGTACAATCCATAGATAAATTATTAAGCGCAGTCTGATATTTTTGGTTGCTGCATCTTTCGGACACATCACACGATAGAAAACCTTATTTCACTTATTTAGGGGTTACAAATTAAGATAGTTGGAGTTTTCTTCACAGAAACACCCGAAATACGCAGAGTAGGTACTAAAGAAATCAGGTTGCTATTGATTCGTATAGAGACCGCACCGGTCAGCTCATCTTTTCAAACAACAGGCCCAGGCCTGTACTTTAGAGCTTATTCTTATTGGTAGCATATCCTTCACATCTTCATTCTTTCAATTTGGATATTATGCTGTATAGCTAATCTTAATGGAGCTACACCAGTCATCAAGGCATTCATTTCCCTCGTACAGATATAACCAATAATCTCAATGGAACGGCATCGGTCAGTAGATAGCGCATTTCCCTGGTACAGACGTAAACTGTATAGCTAATCTTAATGGAATCGACATCAGTCATCTTCCTTATACGGATATTGACTGTAGCAAATGTTAATGAAACAACATCAGTCAACTAAGGGCACATTTCCTTCATACGGATATAACAGCTAATCTCCATGGACCTGCATCAGTCATTAGAGAACGCATTTCCTTGAAACAGACATAACCGCTGTAGCTGATCGTAATGGAGCTGCATCAATCATCAGGGTATTCATTTTCCTTATGCAAGGTAATTCCTTCGACTCCTCTCTACAGTATGCCACCTAAGAGCCCTCCAATATGCCAAGCGCCCACACCAATGCAGCCCAACTCCCGCCGTCTCAGCTTATCGGCATCGCGTCGACTGTTTGGAAGGAGGATCGACTTGCAATTTGTTTCAGGATTTGCAGGATCCAAAGTCGAAGTTAAGGGCTCCGTTTTACGGTGAACTTTCACTTGGCAGTGAGCGACAGTTTGAGTGCGTTAGTATTTACCTCCAAACTTATGAGAAGGAAACTCCAAGGCGACGCTGGGAAAAGCATAAGCAAGTGATGTTAGAATACAAGGAGTTTCTTGGCTGCCTGTAACTCGTGCGACAGTTTGAAACAATTCGCATTGCACCTCTCAAAGAGCTACTAGGAAAAGCATAAGCAAGCGATGTTGGGCGAGAAGGAGTTTCTTTGCTGCCTGCAGCTCACGCTGCTAGAATAGTACCATACCACAAGTCAAATTCTCCATGTTTCAGACAAAGAAACAAATTGCAGTAATAGATGAGTTTTTAAGACGGGGTTACTAAGATTTATATATTTAACATGATAATAACTCTACGTTTGATTACAGGAGGTGATGAGCGGGATTTAGTCTCGGAAGTCTTAAGCATACTCGGTTTGCTAACACCGTGTGAAACGTGGTTCAAAGTGGTGAATCGAAATTACGCATTTGAAAGGAATTCACTTTTTAACGGATACTGGCAATGTAGCAGAACGCTCTAATAAATTGACCCTGATTGAAGCAATAGCAGCAATATCTAGTAACGAGTCCAGCAGTGACGACAAGCCAAGCTACTGCTAGGTAGACTAAGAGAGTTCACACAACATATCCATCTCAACGGGTTCGCTTCAACTGGTGGACGCGGCGCGGTGCGTTGGTGGAAGTATAGTAGCGGCGAAAGCGAGAGACTGAAGGATGAGGCATGTCCTTTTCTCAACGCGCTGCGTCTTTCAAATTGAGTAAAAAATATCTTACAGATACTAAATTTATCTTCTGT
Organism: Parhyale hawaiensis; assembly: GCA_001587735.2. NCBI lineage: Eukaryota > Metazoa > Arthropoda > Malacostraca > Amphipoda > Hyalidae > Parhyale > Parhyale hawaiensis. The sequence continues at coordinate 25,680,549 of LQNS02276883.1, read as the reverse complement.
AACGATCACGAACAAGTCGATAATTTTTTTTACGGCACTTTTAGGATCTGAATCACAGTAATTTTGCAGAACATTAGAAAGCCCGAAAATGTTCTAAGAACACGAACGCTATGTTTGTTTTGCCTAACGAGGCGCCAACGATTCTTTTTCCTAATGTACAACATTTACGGCACTAAATTCAAGTAGGAATGCAATTACAGATACAATATTGCAAATGCGATGCAGTTTAAACCCAATTTAGAGCCTCCAATTCCTAAAAATGCAGGAAACATTAAGTTTAAATACAACTGCAACATTGTATCACGATCACAATAGTATGCACTTGATACCATAAACGGTTGAAAGGAAGAAAAGAAATAATATCCACTCCATTATATAACAGCGCTTCTGATTACAACGAGCCAAACTTGCACAATTAATTCGAGCTGCACATGGCAGCGTCTTTTAGGATGCCTTTGCGAACAATTAACGTGCTGAAGTAAGTGCTGGTTTAATCCTGGGCAGCTGTATCCTGATGCCACCAAAATCGCCTCAAACGACGAAGAACACTCAAGTTCTTAGTTAAATATTGATAAGACTCCCTTCCTTATACATAAATACGAACACTGAGCACAGTAAGCTTTGCTGCCGGCAGCATGAATAGTGAACGAGAGAAGTGGTTGCAGTAAAAGGCTGCTCTAAAACATAATAACAATAAATAAGAATATATAAATCCATACAAATTCAAAGGCAGAGCTTACTTTCCTGAACGAAGTATTCATGAATCGTTTAACATGAGCTAAAAGCTTGGTTTGAATATTTAACTGACATTCGTAATAAATAAAGATATGTAAGAGCCTGTCAGCGCATTAAAACAACAGAATGAAGAAATTTGAAAAAAATAAATAGCCCTAAATATCCATATAATTAGTACATTAAAAAACCTCTTTAGGACCTGTAGCTAATCTTGTAAAATTCAGTTGTAGCGAAGCAAGAGCAAGGATGAAGAGGCTTAATATTCGAGTGTAACATTTAATCAAGACGTGGAATGCTTACAAAAATAGAAGAAATTATATGAAATTTTAGTATAAAATAATGTTTTCCTGTCGACAATGCTCGGTGACTACGACTTGCCGCTTTTCTTATCCTTATTTCCCTTTATTTCATTTTCAAAGTTAATTAGGTACACGCCGACAGTTTCCCCACAAACTCTTTAAGAATTTGCAAAAAAGACTGTGGTGTATCAGAGTTTATTTAGAGAAATAAAATTAATGGTATCATTGCACGTAAGATGCCACAGGACGATAAAGGTTCAAGCTTAAAGACGGAATGTTCAGTTTTGCGTTTTGAAACGCATTGAACATTTAAATGAGAGCAGACAAAATGGGAGTTTCTCGGAATCACTTATTTTTATTACCGGCGTTTTAGGGCGGTTAGGGTCACTGGTATATACCACAGACTAATGAAAACAATGAAAACAAGGACAGACAGCTTCTTAGACCAGCTATACTCTAGCTCGAAATTCCTCTGACGTCATCGTTCATGCAGCCATCGGCGTATTACTATGAACATATTCGCCTAAGGAGAAAGCTATTTTGGCTGAGTGGAATTAGAAAACATTAACAAACGACTCGTAAATTGAATCGAAGAATTTGCTGATATTCCCCACCTTATCCATGCCTGGTACTTCTAAAGAACTTCTGCTGGGTGCTCGCACCCCTACGAAATTACTAACCTATAGGATGATAAAGAATTGAAATTGTATCAACTTGCGCTACAAATTCAAGTTAATTTTTGAATGACCTGGAAATAATTTACGGTTTCGCACCCCACAAAAGTTCGTCTCGCCCCCCCCCCCCAGGGGTAAAGCACTTACGGTTGGAAACCCCTGCCTAGAACGATTTATTCGGCGGTCTCCTGTGTAGGAGTCTAAATGTCCTGCCATATGCAACTTGGAAAGCAGTGTCTGATTTCCCTCTATGTTTAACTAAATGTATGCATAATATTGTACGAGTTGTATTAGTATGAATAACAAGAATACCTCTACCTGTTGGTGAAATAATTTATTTATTTATTATTTATCTTAACGTCTTAGAAAGTAGAATGACTCTCAGAATGATTTAATTTCAAAAGCTTTCTGGTTTCAGCCATTAAACATCGACGAAATTTCGAACGGTTACAGCTATATGGATCAAACTCGTATCCTGTATACCAACTTATGATAACAATAACAACAACAAAATGACGACTATGACGTCATAATTGAGCCAAACTTTCCCTGTAAAAATACTAAAGAACTGCCTGTCTCTATGTCTTCTTAGTCGGTAGTATATACTGCAGGTGAATGATCGTCAAAATGTTAATGCACGTTGGCCTCATTGTTATTACGTGCCAAATAATTGAGCCACAAAAAAAATGAACTTCAGGAAATTACAGAAATTTATTCGAAACTAGACGGCCCGTGACCCGTTGGGTCGTTACCACAATCGTCTTTGCTTTCGCAAAAAACAGGGGTTATACAGCTGGTCATAGAACACACGCTATTTGGCCGTCCACTTCTGTCCGTCCTGGTCACCACAAGCAGCTTCTTTGCTTTTCTAATGAATATACAACAGCCAGCCTGTAAGCAATGTCTGTTATATGATATGATTTCCCGTAGTCCCTTTGAATTTAACGAGCCCGTTCATGCAACCGAGATCAGGTTTAACTTCCATATCACAGATACAATTGAATTAGATCTTCGTCCCTCGAATTTCTTCCTGTCTTAAAGCGGAGAAACTGCGTGCAAACAAGACACAAATAAACAAGCAAGCAAGATCCACAGACTTTTGGTATATTACTAGACGCCCCGTGACCAGTTGGGTCGTCATCACGCACGACTTTTCTTTCGAAAAAAAAAAAAAAACCTGGCGTTATTCAGCTGGTCATAGTCCACACGCTATTCGGCTGTCCACTCCTGCCTGTACTGGTCACAGTCACCAGCTTCTTTGCTTCTCTAATGAATATTCAACACTCAGCCTATAAGTAAAGCCAATTTATATGTTGCACATTCCAGTTATATTTCCCGTAGCACCTTTGAATTTAACGCGCCCGTTCTTGTAGCCGAGACCAGGTTTTAATTCCTTATCACAAATACAATCGAATTTAATCTTCATCTCTCGAATTTCTTCATGTCTTAAAGCAGAGAAACGGTATGCATATAAGACACAAATAAATAAACAAACAAACAAGGTTCACATATTTTTAGTATAATATAAATAGATGGCAACCTAGATACAGAGATTGGTAAGTCAAGCCCAATGAATGAATGAATGAAATGCTGAAGTTCAATTCTAGACTCTACTCTGCCAGGGCAGCATCAGCCCAAGCTAGGGAAAACATTTAACTATCGGTCACTCTAAACACCGAAATCGGCCGAAATCTACTGGATTCCACCCAAACTATATTTATTTTGCCCATACCCAAGCTAAGCAAGGCATATTGCTGATAGGGTTGGTAATTTTTTAATAAAATAAAAAACAATTATTTTTCTTTACTGTTTTTCATATTTTATTTATTTTTTATATTTTCCTAATGTGGAGTAATACACTAATTCTTCAGAGTTCTTCTCCAAGGTTCTAAAGATAATACTTACAAAACAAGTGTTTTTCCTGCTTCTCTCATACTCAAGATTTTTAATAGAAAGTGAAAAATCAGAAACTAAGGCAATTGCAAAAATCAAGAAGCTACATAATCTAGTGTAGTAAATGGTGGAGAGATAATTAGCTATAGGCTATGCAGTTATAGAGAGAAAATGATGAAATAACTTTAAATTTGAAGATAATTCAGTGAAATATACATACAAGTAGGAAAAGGAATTTTTCAGTCTAACCAAATTTTTCCAAGAGTGCGGAACAAGTTGAAGTTGCTTGATTGGGTAAAATATGCAAAAAAAGCAAAATTAATTAAACATGAGATTAGTAGCATCTCACTGCACAGCTGTGAAGACAGCACTACTAATGACTAATGAAACAATTAAAACTATTATATATGTAGATCTAACAAGGTATTTTCTAAACTCAAGCTATTAGTGACACAGTCTGCTGATGGCAGAGGCGTCAGTATAAGGAGTGGTACGCTCATTTGTTCATAGAATTGGAACGAAATTTAGTGCGCATTACATACCAGCTACAAAGTTGAGAAACTAGTAACTATCTATTATGTTACCTTATCTCATAAGGTAACCGAGCTTATAACCGAATTTTCAATCTTTTGATATGATCTCTGTCGATAATATTTTTATTCAATTTTCTTCTCATGACAGCACGTTGGACGCTTTTAACCAGATGTGTCACCACGTATCTTAACCAAGTCTGCAGGTAGGTAACCGAATTCACGACGCATGAAAACGTTTTTTGAGAAAAAAAAAATAAAAAAAAACACTAATGAATGCTCGAAAATGTAGATAGAATGCATTCTTATTGAATGAAGTGAAACTTAGAATTGAATATATTAACTCTGAAGTGTTTTTAAGCGATTATCACATCGATCTACATGTAGTGCCTCAGTTAAAAGGAACAAAAAAATATTCGTTGCCAACAACCATAGACGATTCAAAGAGCTTATGTTCACCAAGCTCCCATAACCCTTGATCGTTTGGGTGCTCGCTCGACCTGGGCTCCCTTGCCAATATCAATCTGCCTGGTAAGATTTCAATTAAAACAATTGCATATCATTTTCAACTTATAGGTGTGAGCACCCATCTTACAAGTGTGAATGTTTTGGGGTGGGGATTATTACTTATTATTTGGATTATAGCTTATGCTCTGCCGTTGCTAAGCAGTTTTCCTTTTGATTTCGAGTCGGTAGATATCGGCTGATATCGGAGATTTCGGGCGATTTTGGTGTCAAGGGGAACCCGATTTTGGTGTTTAGGGTGACCCTTCAACTAGAGCATTCTGAGAGCTCATACCTCCGCTAAGCAAGGCAACGGTAACGAAACCTGGAAATTACGGTAGTTTTAAAACTATGATTTCCTGTGTACTAGCTCCAAAATCAAATGATTTGGGCCCTTTGACAGTAATAACTGCTCCCGTTAATAAAATTTGAGTTATTTTGCTAACAAACAAAAAATCAAGCACTGAGACGAACAAACAGAACGCTATAAAATTTGGTAGTTGTTATACCTAACAACACTCATGTAAATTTCATGAAAATCAGTCCATAACTTTTTGAGTTATGGCATTAAGAAAAAGTGGCAGACAAACAAGCAAACGGATGAACGGATCTTCACCAAATGTTAATCATCTGTTCCACCTAACATACCTAACAATCCCTGTCAATTTCGTCAAGATCTGCTCATAACACTTTGAATTATCTTGGTGACAGACAGATAGACAAAGAGACTAAGAAGGGACTGAGAAGAGACTGAAGAGAAGCTGGAATGCAAAGTAAGTGGAAGTCAAATCATGAGACGCATTTGTTGCCAGTAAAATATTAGGGATGGCTCATGTACGACATGTGAAGCATCAGGAGAAAATGTGGCTTACAGAAAAGAATCCTTCCCTCTCTCAAGCTCAAGCGATTGACGTCCAGCAATACAGCAAATCTTTGAGTGGAGGGTGGGGTTTAGAAAATGTAGTGCATCCGTCATAATCAAAAATCGTCTTCGCTATTGCTCTGAAGTGCGAATTTCCACCTATTTCATGCTCTCGGTATCAGTGGATAAATTTTCTAGCATCTTATCCTTCAGTTCGGGAAGGAGGGACAAAAAAGACAATAAAGCAAGTAAGCAACAAGAATACCAGCAAACTGCATTTATTAAATACGGTAGTGGATACCAGAATAAACTTTATAGCCCCACTATGCGATCATCTGCAGTGGTAATACTTGAGTCTGAAATCGGAAACATTAAAATTTTTCTTTTATACGGCAAAGATGAAAATAGAGTATTGTTGATGGATAGTTTTTCTTAGAGGCAGCACATGAGATTAAGATGTGAAAACAGCTGATTTAATCATTGTAAACATATAGGCCTATCCCGAGATCACAGCGGGAACAAGATGATTGTGTCTGCTGAATTATCATCGTAGCAGGATTTTTTTTAGACAAAATTAAAGCAGACTGTATCGAAATGCAGGTTTTGTTAATGCTGGAGTATTTTTTTTAAGCTGGCCTGCTAAGTAAAAAATATTTGCTCAAAACTTCAGGCCTAAAAGTAGCTTGTCTTGATTGTATACTTAAATTAAATCGAAGATATCATCAATAACAGATTGTAACCCCAAAGGTTCATTTGATGACATAGACGGTAGTGACTTCTCCAATGAAGCCTTGACACTCGGGGTAGGATTCGAGAGCTCTGAGACCTAAATTAATTTGCGGTAAGGAGATGGAATATAATCATTCGGTGGCTCCCAAGAGCTCGCGACACTGGAGGGAAATAATCACCTCGGTTGCTTCCAGGAAAGTTAGGTTAGAGGGAAGAATCACTTCTGAGCTTCCTAATAGCGCAAAGTTAGAGGGAAAAGAATCACTTCCCAGCCTCCTAATAGCGCGAAGTTAGTGGCAAAGAATCACTTCTGAGCCTCCTACTAGCGCGAAGTTAGAGGCATAGAATCACTTTTGAGCCTCCTATTAGCGCGAAGTTAGAGGCATAGAATCACTTTTGAGCCTCCTATTAGCGCGAAGTTAGAGGCATAGAATCACTTTTGAGCCTCCTATTAGCGCGAAGTTAGAGGGAAAAGAATCACTTTACAGCCTCCTAATAGCGCAAAGTTAGAGGCAAAGAATCACTTCTCAGCCTTCTAATAGCGCAAAATTAGAGGCAAAGAATCACTTCACAGCCTCCTAATAGCGCCAAGTTAGAGGCAAAGAATCACTTCACAGCCTTCTATTAGCGCGAAGTTAGAGGGAAAAGAATCACTTTACAGCCTCCTAATAGCGCAAAGTTAGAGGCAAAGAATCACTTCTCAGCCTTCTAATAGCGCAAAATAGAGGCAAAGAATCACTTCACAGCCTCCTAATAGCGCCAAGTTAGAGGCAAAGAATCACTTCACAGCCTTCTAATAGCGCAAAGTAAGAGGCAAAGAATCACTTCACAGCCTCCTAATAGCGCAAAGTTAGAGGCAAAGAATCACTTCGCAGCCTCCTAATAGCGCGAAGTTAGAGGCAAAGAATCACTTCACAGCCTCCTAATAGCGCAAAGTTAGAGGCAAAGATTCACTTTGCAGCCTTCTAATAGCGCGAAGTTAGAGGCAAAGAATCACTAAGAGACTACGCACAGTCCCAAGTGCGTTAGTTAAACGGAAATAATCACTTTGGCTATTCCCAAGAGCGCTGAAGTAGAGTGAAATGATCACTACGCAAGATCCCAACAGCACAGTGCTGAAGGTAATAACATGTACAGTGAACTAAACCGCATCTCCCTACTGGGAACCCCACGCGCACTTGTTCGTGCTGAGGATATAGGCCAACTGATCTCAGAGGAGTGTACGGCAGCAGTCGACAACGGATCGTCAAGAGAACTATGACGCCATCGGCGGAAGGTTCTTGTGCAATGACACGTGCCCCTTACTCTCCACATGTCTGGGAAAGGTATGTACTCCTACGGTAGCTGTGCAAATACCCACCAGACGCTGAGCTAGCGCGTCAAGTGGGGCAAAAATTCATTTGCCTCCAACGGTTAGTATGCGAATCTGCAACGTCCAGTTCAACACTCTAGGCTGCTGCTACCGCGGGTATAAAGTGAAATTCCCTTTTGACGATCACAAGAGTAGGAAGCTGTTGGGAAATGAGCAAAAATAAGGCTTTCAAATCCAGCAATACAGTAAGAAATTTATGGCACCAAGCGCCAAACAACTATGACACTACAGCAACGCAGCGCAAGCGCTGAATAGATATATTATGGTAAAGCAGAGGAGACTCCGTAACAAACACAGATGACGCGACAGCGCTGTGCTGCATCGGTAAACAGATATATCTTGTAACGGCGCTGCATCGTCCGCGCTGAAGAAAAAAAAATGGTGAAGCAACACCGCTACGTCTGCTTTACAGAAAAAAAATGTGACAGCACTGCATCAATTACGTTGCAGAAAAATAGCGATGCAACAACGCGCTTGCAGTGACGAGACAAAAAAAAATAAAAATATTGCAACAGAGCAGGAAAACCAGTCGCATTCCAGGAAGAGGCAGTCAGAAAAACCTCGTGTTCCACTCAGAGATAAAGTATGAGCCTCCTCGCGCTTGCGAAAATACGCGAGAGCAAAAAAAAAAAAAAACTGAGGTTCAGGATTCAAGAGGAGAGACGAGATGGACAAATCCGCCAACGCATTCAAGATAAAACTAAAGGAGTAAATTCTCGGTTTATCTTGAAGATGTTGAAATCGAATAATGAGGTCGGGACAGCAACATCAATGAGGAGAGCTGTAGAAATGAGGCAAAAAAAAAACGCGAACTAAAAAAAAAGATTCAGGCTGCAATAACAAGAGAACGAAGACAAAAGCGCTAAAGCGAAAAAAGACAAGGGATTAACATGCAGCAAACTCGAGAAAGAAATAAGATATTATAGGCAACAAAGGTAAATGTACCGCGCTGTATAAGGAAATATATAAAATATGATGAGATGAAGCAAAAAATCTTTCTTCCATTGTGAGACTTTCGGAAGCAAACAAAAAAGAAGTTGATGAAAAAATTATATAACCAGACAAAGAGAACAAGTGTGCGTTTAGTTACCGCATGCTTCAAGAACAAAAAAAAAAAAACGCGACCCGGCTCTGTGAAAAGCAGCGAAAACTTAGCAGAGATCTGCTGTAGTTATAGTTTTCATGTAGGTCAATGCAGTCAAGAAGGCGTCAGCCTGAAAAAGTTTGGAAACCACAAGTGCAAAGCGTAAAGTAAGGATTCAGTAGTGAAACAACACCTTATACACGCAGCAGCAGGATCCTTGAGTGTTGCTGTCAAACCCAGAATGTGTAGGTTCGAGACGCTTGGCAGTGGGAGAGTTATTGCGTATTCTTTTGCGGAGTCAGCATAGGATGTCCTGATAGAGTTACGAAAGTGCTAACGCTAATCGGAAATGGTCGGAATGAGGAAGGGTGTGCAGATCGTTGCGTAAGGGCCTTCCGTCGATGGCACTATAGCTCTTGGCATGACTGTGGTCGACTGCAGCCGTGCTCTCCTCTGGAGCCAATTGGTATGCATCTGTAGCACTATCCAGTGCGTGTGGGTTTTGCAGCTGGGCGTGAGGTCAAGTTGACTCTCCCTTTATTCTCTCCGCCCCTCCAGAAAGATCGATATGCAAAAAATACCGAAATTAAACTCTAAAATCTCTGTTAACGGAGCTGGGTACAAGTTTTTCCTTAATTATATCTGCGAAGCTTGCCTAGTATACTTGTTTTCAGAAAATTCGGTGTGGTCAGCAGTCTTTGGGTTGTCTTCAGTTCAAAATCCGCACCTCTTTTGGTGGGCATCACCTGAACTTTAAAAAAAAGAAGGAAACGTGATGGGAATCTGAAACCTTGCTAAAAAAATCAAGTCCAGTATCATATGTAGCAAACGAAGGGACTGAAGATCAACTGGCCATAAAGTCTGCAATGAATGAGTTAGAATCCACGGCCAAGAAAAGACTCTCGGTCGGTTAAAGCATGCTATCAGAATTTACAGTCATGAAGGTTCTCGCGTTGGCAAGAATTTGATTAATCATTATGATACACAGAACACGGGAATCGACTTGAAACCTATAAAAGAGGAAAAGTATATATTCACCAATGCACCGACCCTTTCGTCACAGGAAGGCTCGCTAGGCAAAATGAAATGAAACGGCAAGAAAATCTCTACCCCTCCAAAAGTGGCGCAGAGGTTCGAAGTGAATAAAAGGGAGTGAGGGGGAGGGGGCAGGTGGGCTGGGGAAGGTTGCCGACGAAGTGCTGAAGACTCAAGCCTAATGAGGTCCAAAAAAGGCATGAGGGGCGCCTAAGATGATTAGAAGAAAGAGTGAAGCTTGACAGGCCGGGGAAAATATCATTGTTTCACGCTCCCCAGAAAGGACTGGCGCCGTACACAGGCACAAAAATGCCAAAAGGCTTTTAGCTTATCAAATAAATAATGCGGAGCTCGGGTGCAGTCGAGAAAATCTTTCACTTCATTTCGGTATTCATTTCTCATAATTGGTAAAAAACGTAAACACAGAGCAAGGCTTTTTAAATGACTGATTTGGCGTGGAGGACATGACTTTACGCAAGGATTTTGTTAATATTAATCAGCTTAAAGAGAAAACCATAGGTATTTATTGGTGGCTTTCTGAACTATTTCACTCGGGTAGAAGGATACATTTTCATGAAAGACTTTTTAAATACATCAATAAGGACAGAATGCACATGCCTTTTTATGAAGATTTTTCTGAAGCTAATAATTAGCAAAGAAAGGGCACACATTTATTTAAGGGTCTCTAAGTTTATTAAGTCAATGAGGTCAACTACATTAATTCGACAACCAATTTTTAGTTCTCTTGAATCATAATAATCGTTTGCATCTTCTCTTGTACAAGAGCGCCACATAGCTTCGAAAGCGTCTCAAAAAGCTGCGCTTACTGGATCGTGGAATGAAATCTCAGGGAAAATTTGTTTCCGATGTAGTGAAAACTTGCTAAATTAATTAATTAATTGATAATCCAGAGTATTCAAAAATTAAGTTACGTAATGAAAAAATGGGAGGTTTGCCTTTCGAATGGGGGGGGGGTGATTCAGACAAGAATAACTATGCATTTATTAGAGGCTTTCTGCATTTAATGGGGAAGAGTTCAATGAAGATTTTTCAATGAGTTGGGCAATCTGGTCTGAATATTTAATGGGAGGAGAGGAAGTTTTAGTCACTAAAGCAATCACCTCTATGAATACTCACGGAACCAATCACAATAAATTTTATGTTTTCACTAACACGCTCGAACGCAGCGACGTGGCAACATTCAACGCTCTTACTATCCATCAAAAACATCCATTGCGACACATGCGCTCATCTTATTATATCCATTCGCTACCTTGGCACGTGTATTTTCTGCTTGTAATTTACACCAGTTGCAAGAATGCAAAAATCTGCTGAACAATTTTGCAGGCCTTATTATATGCAATACACTGCACGTGCATATTTATCATGATATGTATACTTATAAAGCTCTGATAATCTTGTTTGCTTGCTTAGTGGTCACCGTGCACACAATCTTCGCTATTGTACTTAGGGAATGAACTGATTGAAGCTGAGGAATTTCAGAAAAAATACTTCAGTTTGTAATTCCAATCTATAATACAGTATTATTCCGCTTATGGTTCAAAACGCCCGTCCGTCCGTCCATGTGTTTGCACGCTACGCTTTCAGTGTTAGAGAAAATTCAACTATTCAACTTGCTAGAAGCTCTGAATTTGGCTGGAAGTAATTCCAACCATATCTGTGCTTCTTTCGCTTCTCGTAAAATTTTGTCAGTTTTGAAGTAGGCATGAAGATCATTTCCTCGCATCTGTCGCAAAAAAGCAAAATCTGGTAGTTACATATGACGTAAAGTAAAGTCAAAACGAAGAGGCTTACTCTCCCACCTGGCCTTGCGGCAACATCTCGGAGTGCGGAACTTCCGGTTATATGATCATCGAAAGTAGTCGAGGAGAAAAGTTCAACATGTTAGATTAAGCGAAAATATAGAATTAGGTGCGCTATTTGTCCGCATAAATTATTCGAACTCACGGCGGTTCCCTTCAACGTCCAAAATAAGGTGAGCAAAGATTAACCTTTGCTGAATTCTTTGTCTTTAATTTTATTGTTAAATTTTCCACATATTATAGTTACCGCTCCTCATTCTTCATTTCACGCCGTATATATACAGTATTAAAATGATTTCGCTGGTGGCGCACTATACTCTTTATAGGGCCAGATGCATAGCTAGGATACGGTACAGGAGCAAGTGCGGGTACCTAATGTTAGACAGCTCGACTCGAAAGTATTTTGAGAAGCGAATATGCGATATCAAAGGAAATACAATATCTTGAGAACAGAAGGTTATGCTGCTGCGACTGAAGAAATTGGCCGACTCTCTTGTGGTTTGTTGTATAGCTATCACATCAAACTACGCAGAAAAATAATGGACTACTGATGAATATTCACGGGTTTCGTAATAAAGCGAACATATCGGATGTGCGAACAAAAAATTGAAACGGGTAAGATTATAGAGAGCTAAATTATCTGTAAACTGTAGGAAAAAGAGCTCAGATAAATCTCGCAAATACATTGGTGAAAAAAAGTAAGAAGTACCGTCATGTTTCTATGGCTTTATGAAGACTAGTGCAAATTCTTTGCTGACAGAATAAATGTATGATTCACATGCGAAGTCAGGAGATTAAGAGAGGTTTGGCGAGGTGTGATGCAGACGAACTGTGTAACGGTAGACAGGGTTAAGCAGTAGACATTAGATTAGACGGCTTGCGTTTAAGTTCGAAACGCTGCCTCAGGTCAAACTAACGTAAGTGAACACATTAACCGTGGAATTTCCTCGGGTATCACTAATCACATTATTAATAATAGCCAGAACCTGTGGGAATTCCATAGTAAAAATCAACATATATTCTTCAGTAAGATCTTAGACCCGTATCATCCCAATTTTCCCCTATCTAATACTGAAGGAACCTGTGGAAATTCTACAAAACAAAAGAATTGTTCTTCACGTGTAATTCCCTCGGAACCGTATCAAGCATACGAAGGTTGAAAATGTTCCAAGTCAGGCAGTGAATTTCTACCTTAGACTTCTACCTTCTACCAGTAGCAGCTCAATTTCAAATTGAGTCCATCTCTTGGTCCCCTTCCAGGTCGCATCAAGGTTATTTCGGTTATACCTTAATTGTCCCCCTATCTAATACTGATGAAAGCGTCACGGTCGTACTAGCGAAGTAACAAACGGAGGGACAAGCAGAACGACAACATAGATGGAAAAGCTCTGCAAAGTTGAGCGTGCTAGTGACAGACACCAGCGACCCTAGCGCTGGACCTGAGAAATACTAGCGACGCTAGCGCTGGACCTGAGAAATACTAGCGACGCTAGCGCTACGCCATAGACCACAACAGTACTTGACTCTTAGGTCCAATTGGCCTCTGACGCTGGCGGCCAAAATGGGAAACATGGGACTTTTTTCAAGGGCTTTTATGAACATGACCAGACACGGTCATGCAGGCGGTCCACGCCGTATCAAAGATACTTTCTCCGCAAGAAAAATATTGGGTACTATGGAATTTGTTTCTTCAGTCTTAGATAGGGGGGGGGAGAATATCTCTTGACAAAATATCATTTTTCCGTTGCCGACTTTTGGCCGCCAGCGTCAGACCTAAGCGTCAAGTACTGTTGCGGTCAACGGCTACACATTTCAAAACCAAGCGGCGCCAGCGCTAGTTTTTGACATATATATCAACTACTAGTCGAAAATCTTTAAGCATTTATTTTAGTGCTAGAAAAACATGAAAAGCAAGATAGAAATAGAGCCTACTTATTATAAAATTTCAAACGGAAGAAATAAAAAAAGTGAACGAGAAGACGCACAGAAGCAAGTAATATACTATAATGCAAAAACTAGCGATTAGCGCTTGGTATTGGCTAAAAACCTAGCGGCGCTAGTAATTCTCAAAGCTAGCGGCACTAGTGCTTGCGCTACTAAAACGCAATAGGCGCTACTTGCGCGCACTATTTATAGCGCCGCTAGGCACAACTCTGAAGCTCTGCGTGACCACTGCACCTTGGACACGGCTCGGCACTAGTTTTTTTTTTATAAAAAATAATCGTCTTCCTGTATTTTGGTACTTGAAAAGTCTGACATAAGTCGCAAAACCTACTCGAAGTCCATGAATCGGGCAGAAGAAAAGGGAATACTTAGGATAGGTTTCCAATAGGTCACGAGCAGTCTAGTACATTTATAATGTCCTAGCCGTCAGTTTCAATAGAGAACAAAACATTAGTTAAACCTAAGCCGCCGAGTGTCAACTTCAGACAATGTTATTCTTACCAGACGCTTGAATTTGGTCAGTTGGTTGAGGGATAACTCCAATATTTTCAAAGTACTGACAATGCGCAGCCATTATCAGGTATGACATCAATTGAAACACGTTATACCGGGGCCACACTTCACTATCGAACGCTCAACTTATGATCGTATTTTGAGCGAGTAAGCCGTTTAACGCAAGTAGTCTCCACATGGGCATCTTGGATACTGAATTTCAATGGGTTAACGAGACTATGTGCGATCTGAATATCTGCTCATCAGTTGAACGTGTGATGGTATAACGCGGCCTCGGCATTAGGGAACCTCAGCTACTCCCCTCCGGGGGCACAGCATGGGCCGTAGGGGTAGGTTATTTAGGTTCGCCCATCCTATGTTATGGGGAGTAGCGCCCCCAGGGGGTTTGAGTAGGTTACCTTAGCCATTAGCTAGGCCTTCGGGACGTCTGTCTTTCGTGCCCACTTTACTTCCTTCCACTTTCATACTCCTACTGATCTTACNGTTGATCCTGTGTGGGAACACCTACGTGCATGGGTTCCCCGTTTTTCTGTCGACATACTATTTGTCCCTTCCTTTTCCTCTCTTAGAAGAGCTTAGTACTTATTTAGGGAGGCTTAAATCTCTTTATAATACCTAATAATACCTCAGCTTCATTTGCTAGCAAATTTTACTGTGATGCATCCGTGCATGAACCGTCAGGTGGTAGACTAATAATTGCACCAGGCAGTTGAATCCCAAACAATCCCAAACTCCGGTAGATTTCAAACTTTGATACGACCCATTGCCAAATCATACATCAATAATTGCAACACGCTAAAGAACCATTTCAACGATATCTAAGGTTCTTTTTTTCTCTCGCTCCAATTGGTTTTCGCAATCTTCCTCACTACCAATCTTCATCACCGCAGCCAAACGAAATTTTGCAATTCTAAATCCAGCGTCTATGGTCCCCAGCTCTCTGAGACTTGCTGCGCCGAAGAGAGGCGACCGGTCTGGGCTGCACAAACAAAAGTAACAGCCGCTGTCCCAGGGGGACTTCGCCTGGTCCCCAAGATTATCTTGCGTTACAGAGGCACCGGCCTCTTCCTGCCTACGTCGCCGTGGGGTCAATGAGTCTACGCACAGCGTCTCGCAAAAGCTCATTCCCTGCGATGTGGCGCCCAACAATATATTTAAATTTACACTTGTTTTAATTCTTCCGAAGTAAATGTGCATTTCAGTAGACACCACCACGGTTATCGCATGCCTACCGCAAGTGGAAGTTAGTTAAGACACGAAAGAGTTGATAACGAATTTTGTCTACGCCAATACTACACCCGTATAGCATGTCAGTCATAATCTATGTATTACGTCATTGTACCTAGCATGCATCACGACATTATTGGGTTCACTAACTACTAAAACTAATGAAGTCTCCGTTGCGACCGATACATAAGTCACTAAGATTACTAAAATGACGTTCTGACGAACCAAAAAGCAGGAGCGCATGCCCATCGTGTTGGTATCTGGTGCACGCACAGTATGTTTGTCTTATGGCAAAGATAAGAGCACACATCATTATCGCTAATAAAATTATTAATAAAGTCAATGAGCTTTGTAGGTAGCTTTTCGGTCCACAATGACGTCATTTAATGGGCATTATTTTTCTTCGTGCGCTTGTCTGGGTTTTCCCCTCTATTTTAATTTTCATGAGGCTAGGGTGGCGAAAATGCTTGCAGAAAAAAAAAGTCATATCGGTGCTTCAGTCTCTGGTCTACGGAATTGAAAGTAAAAGTCAGATCGGTGCTTCGGTCTCTGGTCTACGGAATTAAAAATAAAAGTCAGATCGGTGCTTCGGTCTTTGGTCGACGGAATTGAAAGTAAAAGTCAGATCGGTGCTTCGGTCTCTGGTCTACGGAATTAAAAGTAAAAGTCAGATCGGTGCTTCGGTCTCTGGTCGACGGAATTGAAAGTAAAAGTCAGATCGGTGCTTCGGTCTCTGGTCTACGGAATTAAAAGTAAAAGTCAGATCGGTGCTTCGGTCTCTGGTCTACGGAATTAAAAGTAAAAGTCAGANATTTCCTGTTGATGATCACGCAGAACGAATTATCTTCAAGTGCCTCTTGTCGCATTCCGGCGGCAAGTGGCAGCAACCTATAACAGCTGGTGACTCTCTGTATGCGAATTTTTCTTAATAAAAACATGTTTTTAGTTACGTTGTTAGTTATAACGTTAGTTTTACTTTTAATACGAACAAAACTAATGCAGAGCAAAGAAGAGAAATGGGCTCAGCACAAATAATCTTGAAAAAATATTTTATTTCAGTTTCAGAATGCTTTATTTCATATACAAATTGTTAAAGTATGTTCAGTGTAATTTCCCGTGGGGGGGGAGCATTTTGTTATGAATGCCTCCCCCAAAATTCCCGAGGGGGGGGGGGCAAATGCCAGGAATGCCCCCCCCCCTGGATCCGCCAGTGAAGGCAGACGAACTGTGTAACGGTAGACAGGGTTAAGCAGCGGACATTAGTTTAGACGGCTTGGGTTTAAGTTCGAAGCTCTGCCTCAGGTCAAAATAAAGTAAGTGAAAACATTAACCGTGGAATTTCCTCGGGTCTCACAAGTTCATCGTTACTAATAACTGGAATGTGTGGGAATTCCGTAGTAAAAATATACATATATGCTTCAGTGAAATCTTAGACCCGTATCATCCTAATTTTCCCCTATCTAATGCTTAAGGAACCTGTGGAAATTCTTCAAAACAAAAGAATTGTTCCTCAGTTATAATTCCCTTGGAACAGTATCAAGCATACGAAGGTTGCAAAATGTTCCAAGTCAGGCAATGAATTTCTACCTAAGACCTTGGAACAGTAGCAGCTTCCATTTGTAATTGAGTCCTACTGTTGGGCCCTTTCCAGGTCACATCAAGGTTATTTCGGGTATACCCTAATTGTCCCCCTATCTAATACTGATGGAAGCGCCACGGTCGTACTAACGAAGTAACTAATGGATCGGCAAGCAGAATGATAACATAGATGGAAAAGCCCTGCAAAGTTGTGCGCGCTAGTGACAGACACCAGCGACCCTAGCTCTGGACCTGAGAAATACTAGCGACGCTAGCTCTACGCCATAGACCGCAACAGTACATGACTCTTAGGTCCAAGTGACCTCTGACACTTTGCGGCCAAAATGGGAAACATTGGATTTTGTCAAGGGCTATTATGAACATGATCAGACACGGTCATGCAGGCAAGCGCCCAAGTGCGTCCTCGCCGTATCCAAGATACTTTCACCGCAAGAAAAATATTGGGTACCTTGGAATTTGTTTCTTCAGTATTAGATGGGGGGGGGGAATATCTCTTGACAAAATATCATTTTTCCGTTGCCGACTTTTGGCCGCCAACGTCAAACCTAAGAGTCAAGTACTGTTGCGGTCAACGCCTACACATTTCAAAACCTAGCGGCGCCACCGCTAGTTTTTGGCATAGCTATATATCAACTTCTAGTCGAAAATCTAGAAGCATTTATTTTAGTGCTAGAAAAACATAAAAGCAAGATAGAAATAGAGCCTAATTTTTATTAAATTGCAAACGGAAGAAATAAAAAAGGTGAACGAGAAGATGCATAGAAGCAAGTAATATACTATAATGCAAAAACTAGCGACTAGCGGCACTACTACTTGCGCTACTAAAACGCTATAGGCGCTACTTGCGCGCGCTATTTATAGCGCCGCTAGGCACAACTCTGAAGCTCTGCGTGACCACTGCACCTTGGACACGGCTCGGCACTAGTTTTTTTTTATAAAAAAATAATCGTCTTCCTGTATTTTGGTTCGTGAAAAGTCTGACATAATTCACAAAACCTACTCGAAGTCCATGAATCGGGCAGAAGAAAATGGAATACTTAGGATAGGTTTCCAATAGGTCACGAGCAGTCTAGTACACTTATAATGTCCTAGCCGTAAGTTTCAATAGAGAACGAAACATTAGTTAAACCTAAACCGCCCAGTGTCAACTTCAGACAATGTTATTCCTACCAGACGCTTGAATTTGGCCAGTTGGTTGAGGGGTAACTCCAATATTTTCAAAGTACTGACATTGCGCTCCTATTATCAGGAATGACATCAATAATTGAAACACGTTATACCAGAGCCACACTTTACTATCGAACGCTCAACTTATGATCGTATTTTCAGCTAGCAAGCCGTTTAACGCAAGTAGTCTCCTCATGGGCGTCTTGGATACTGAATTTCAGTGGGTTAACGAGACTATGTGCGATCTGAATATCTACTTATATGCGATCTGAATATCTGCTTATCAGTTGAACGTGTGATGGTATAGCGCGGCCTCGGCATTAGGGAACCTCAACTTCATTTGCCTCCAAGTTTTGCTTTGATGCATCCGTGCATGAACCGTCAGGTGGTAGACTAATAACTGCACCAGGCAGTTGAATCCCAAACTCCGGTAGCTTTCAATCTTTGATACGACCCATTGCCAAATCATACATCAATAATTACAACGCGCTAAAGAACCATTTCAATGATATCTAAGGTTCTTTTTTTCTCTCGCTCCAATTGGTTTTCACAATCTTCCTCACTACCAATCTTCATCACCGCAGCCAAACTAAATTTTGCAATTCTAAATCCAGCGTCTATGGTCCCCAGCTCTGAGACTTGCTGCGCCGAAGAGAAGCGACCGGTCTGGGCTGCACAAACAAAAGTAACAGCCGCTGTCCCACGGGGACTTCGCCTGGTCCCCAAGATTATCTCGCGTTACAGAAGCACCGGCCTCTTCCAGCCCACGTCGCCGCGGGGTCAATGAGTCTACGCACAGCGTCTCGCAAAAGATCATTCCCTGCGATGTGGCGCCCAACAATATATTTAAATTTACACTTGTTTTAATTCTTCCGAAGTAAATGTGCATTTCTGTAGACACCACCACAATTAGTGCATGCGTACGACAAGTGGAAGTTAGTTCAGACACGAAAGAGTTAATAATAACTTTTGTATCCGCCAACACTACACCCGAGTAACATGTCAGTCATAATCTATGTATTACGTCATTTTACCTAGCATGCATCACGACATAATTGGGATCACTAACTACTAAAACTAATGAAGTCTCCGTTGCAGCCATACACAAGTCACTAAGATTACTAAAATGACCTCCTGACGAACCAAGAAGCAGGAGCGCATGCCCATCGTGTTTGTATCTGGTGCACGCACAGTATGTTTGTCTTACATGATTTTGATTTGATTATGGCAAATATACGAGCACACATCATTATCGCTAATAAAATTATTAATAAAGTCAATGAGCTTTATAGGTAGCTTTTCGGTCCACAATGACGTCATTTAATGGGCATTATTTTTCTTCGTGAGCTTGTCTGGGCTTTCCCCTCTATTTTAATTTTCATGGGGCTAGGGTGGCAAAAATGCTTGTGGAAAAAAAGTCAGATCGGTGCTTCGGTCTCTGGTCTACGGATTTTACAACCGGAGAGTTTAAATCAGCCGATACGCAGAGGCCCTTCCCAGCAAGCGTGGCGCACAGTGGTACGCGCCGACTCCTGCCAAGGTCGCTTGGATCATCTTAATTGTTCTCAAGCTCTTTGGTGGTAGGGAGTAATGGCAAGGTTTGCGAGCGCTTCGGCAGCTTTTTACCTGTATTGCGCCGAAAGTTCCTCATCATACGCCTTAAACCAACAACGTCTGGTCAGTCAAGTGCATCAAATGATTTAATTCAAACTCGACTTCGCGGCTCCAGGGTGAGCTACCGTCCCTCACGCACTGCTCAGCTCCATGGCGTGAGCAATAAGCTGCAAGAGGCTTTAGTACAAATTTTAACACACGTACAAAACTCCTCTGTAAACATGAAACTTAGCTGAAGGACCAAGGTTCGTTAGCCGCATGTGACAAGGGTTGCCCTTATGCAATTCTACTAGCAGATCTACAAAGGAAAAGGAAAATATTAACAGTCTTGGATGTATGTAATAGAAGAAGTATTAATAAATTAAATTCTTCACTAGGGGGTAAGCCCCACAAACCAAGTGACTAACGTAAATCTGAATAGGAACCAAGATACAGTGCAATAAAGTGAAAAACGTTTAATTATGATTTTTACGAGCACTGTGGACAGTCTTTGTTGAATAGAAGTGGGTTACGAGAAGAACAACACGTCAGCTGACTAGGCAGCCGAGCTGTCCCAAAATCGTAAAATGATTTGAAAGACACCGGCTGAAATTATTCAAGCTTTCATCAACTCCAAGGAGGTTATGTTTTCGTCGGGTTTGTGTGTTTGTCTGTCACCTAGATAGCTCAAACAGCTATGAACGGATTTTGACGAAATTTACAGGAATTGTTAGGCATGGTAGGAGGAACAGATGATTAACTTTTGGTGAAGATCCGTCCATCCGTTTGCTTGTTCGTCAGCCTCATTTTTCTCACTGCCATAACTCAAAAAGTTATGGACGGATTATTACGAAATTAACTTGAGTTGTTAGGTAGCTACATCATAAAAAGATGAATGACCAAATTCTCGTGATAATCTGTTCGTTCGTTCGTATATTTGTTGCTGTGTTTGATTTTACGTTTGTTAGCGCAATAACTCAAAAATTTTGAGTGAATCTTTATGAAATTTGCAGTAATTATAAGTAATATTAAAAGACATAAATGATTAAATTTTGGCGCAGATCGGTTGGTTCGTTTGTACCTATGCTTGACTTATCTTTGTCGTAATGTTTGTTAGCAGCATAACTCAAACAGTTATGAAAGGATCTTCAAGAAAATTACAAAAACTGTTAATACTGTACTATTAAAATGAACAAATGATTAGATTTTGGAGTTGATACAAAAGAAATCATGGTTTCAAAGCTAATTTGAATTCTTCGCTAACATTGCCTTACTTGGCGGAGGTATGCGCTCTCAGAGCGCTCTAGTATTTTCTCCGGATAGGTATCTACATATTATTGGTTCCAGAAACGATGGAGCTACTCTTAAAGTCTTTTAGTATTCAAAGTCAATGGTCGACACAAAAAAATCATAGACGTCATAAAAATATTTGACAAGAGACGATGTAATACATACCAATAGAAAATAATTTACGTAATCAGCAACTAGCGCAATCATAATTAATAAATATATTGGCATCACTTTATCAGATCGTTGGAATTGGTATTAAGCGATGCTAGTAGTTGAGTTTTCTAGTCACGCCATAGAACAGCTGTAGTAAAGTTGGTTCGACTGGCATCATGTGGCATATGGGCATACCGAGCAGCATCGCAACAGGCTCTAGAAAAAAAGGGGAAGTTGAAAAGATTGTCTGTTAGTACTTAGGAAATAAATTCGATGCGGACAACTTCCCAGTGCAGTGTACTTAACACACAAGCTATGCTTATGCCGGGCCCACACCTATCGATCACACGCACAGCTTATGAGCGGACTTTTAGCTCACACGTCGTCTCTATACGCTGTGAAAGAAAGAAAACCCATTAATTTATTTCCTTCGGGAATCTTTTATGGCTAGCATAGATACGGTGGCATGAATGAGGTTCGAGCTGAATATCCGCTCGTAAAAGTAGAGCGACCCAGCTGCACTGGCTACAAACTCGCCATTGGCTATGTACGTTTGTGTACAGGCGTCGGTGTACGTGCGGGCGACGTTCAAGTTCGTGAGCTGTGCCTGCTCGCTGTATCGCAGATTAGGTTAAGTTAGGTAAGGTTAGATTAGGTAAGGTTACGTTAGGTAAGGTAAGGGTAGGTTACGTTAGGTTACATAAGGTAAGGGGAGGTTAGGTAAGGCTAGGTTAGGTAAGGCTAGGTTAGGTTTGGTAGTGCTTCTGGGGGTTATTGCGCGCCAAGAAAATTTACTTAAACGCACGCACAATAATGAGCGCACACAGAATGGCGAGTTTTTAGCCAGTGCGGCCAGGCTATACGTCCATATAAACGTATATGCTATATGTTTATATAAAAAGAAAGATAAACGCTGGGTTACACTGTTCAGGAAAAATAAATAGATTTTCTATACTCTTTTCGCTTTTATTCTTTCAATAAAAATACACCTTCTTCTTATTTAAGCCTATTCACTCTCGAATCGATAGTGGACGCAATGGAACCAAAGAAAATGCAGTAACTCGGAGTCTCGGAGCACACTCACATCGAGAGCTAATTAATTAGGTGTATCTACATACGATAAGTCGCATAACGAATTAGACGAACATTATTGTGGTCAATGCCACAATGTTTCCAGCTAAAAAAATATTTGTGGTTCCATGCCGTTAATATCNCGGAGCACACTCACATCGAGAGCTAATTAATTAGGTGTATCTACATACGATAAGTCGCATAACGAATTAGACGAACATTATTGTGGTCAATGCCACAATGTTTCCAGCTAAAAAAATATTTGTGGTTCCATGCCGTTAATATCAGCTTCTGTAAAATATACTCTCAGTATTGCATAATAATATTTGTAACGTATATATGTTGCGCGCGTTTGGTGGATTTGCGCGATCGATCGATCGCGCTGCGCGTTTGGTGGATGTTGTAGGTATTAGGCCGTTTAATCCGGCATTAAAGCCCATTCAATCTGATATAAGCCCTTTAATGTCGGGTAGGTTAGGGGAGGCAAGGACTGGTTTTTTTCTTTTCCATTTAAAAATTTGAACGATCCACCAAGCGCGCAGCGTGATCGATCGATCGCGAAAATCCACCAAACGCGCACAACATATACACAATGTACAAATGAGATGCCATCGGAACAAGCATTCGTAGATCAGGTTTTTTCGAAGAACAATATTTCTTCTTTGTTGTCAATGTATATCACTATGATTCCGAGTATATAGCTGAACTTATTACTTTTCGCCATCTTACCTCGCACACTTGCTACTTTACGTAAAATTTTTGGTAAGGCAGTACCTCATTTTCGATTATCCTGCAGTCCGTGTTTTTAAATTCTTTCAAGGGAATATTCGTACAAGTAAGACTCGCGTTTAGTAGCCTACAGTAAACCGTTTTATGTAAAATCGTTGCTAATTAAGCCGCTATTAACTGTTAGTTAAAATGGCATCCATAATGAGTATCTGTAATAGAACTGGAAACAAATACGCATCTAAAAAGAACAAAAATGGAACTAAAACCAAATTAAACGTTCTAAATCAATTCAAGCAAGAAAAAACAAGCAAGACAATTGCTAGAGACAACATACTCGAAGCAACAGGAAGTTAGATTAAGAAAAATGAAGATAAACAAATTCTCGCGCTAGGTATGATTGCATCAACAGAAACTGCAAAAAAAAAAAAATTCTGTCCACGCCATCCACTTACAATATATGTACATAGAAACATTGTTGTGCTCTTTATATAAAATAGAGAAGTAAGGATATCTCGGTTGGACAGATATATAACAGCAGACAAAGCAAATGTAGTTGTACCTGTTAGTTCTTGTTTCACTCTTGGCACCTATTTTGAGAGAAGAAATCAGTTCTACAGTAGGTACTCTATAAGGGCCCGTTCCCACGATCGTCGTTTGCTCAATATTCATACTTCACAGCGATTGAATTCGTTTGACCACCAGGAACCGGACGCTCAAACGCCTGGTAAAGTAAAAGTGTCGACTGGTAACAGTTCAGCTGCAGGCACGACTGCAACCATGTAACTGCTGACGTCGTACATTTTTCCTCTTAGGTTTAACATCTGAGTTGGTCTATCATTTAGGCATGTATCGGTTGGAGGTTCAAACCACTTTGATCATAACTTTGGGAAAATCAATATTAGTCCAGGCTCTAGGGGGGTGCCCTCAGGGGCATATTGTGGCGGGCCCTTTCCCTGCCACAATATGTTTGGGCATCACGCACCCAAGGGTCCCGAGTGCCTTCTCCGCAGGGGATGTAGCATCTGGCCGCAGTTCCTGC
>LQNS02276883.1:25641460-25656627 GCA_001587735.2 Parhyale hawaiensis | reverse complement strand
ACGAGCCTGTGGTTAAACACAGGAATAGTTCGGCGCGATATAGGCAGTGTGCCACTGAAGCGCTAGTAAAACTTCTACTACTACTACTACTACTACT
This sequence comes from Parhyale hawaiensis, assembly GCA_001587735.2. Lineage (NCBI taxonomy): Eukaryota > Metazoa > Arthropoda > Malacostraca > Amphipoda > Hyalidae > Parhyale > Parhyale hawaiensis. Next base: position 25,656,530 of record LQNS02276883.1, on the reverse strand, counting down.
ACTACTACTACTACTACTACTACCAGGTACTACTACTACTACTCTAGGGGGGTGTCTGTGTACAGTTCTTTTTCACGGCTCTACTATGTATTTTCCTATTCCATATGATGAGGACATTAAAAAAAAGTTGGGTAGAACTTTTGCAACTGGTACATATTTGAGGAGGGCATGGGGGACACAAAATTATCAATTGTACACCGATTGTTTTGAAACTTGCTCAGCATATGTATTTTTGGAAAAGAAACATATTTTGTTCCCACAACATTTTGATTTAAGCCTTAGTTTTTGAGATAATGGAGTTTAGATATAAATAGATAAGTAGCTGTAATTTAGGAATTTCAAACATATAGAACTCAATGAGTTTTCATGCTAGAATAAAAAAAAAATGACAGTTTTGGAATCCTTGGAACATTCCTAACAAATCTTTAGAGCGACATATGCCATTTTTGCCCTTATAGTATTTTTATCGCGGCTCAAAATTGAATTACTTAATAATTTTTCCCTATATTTTAGTTAGCGATCGAAAAAAAATAGAAAAATCCAGCAGTGATAAAAAATCATGAGGGCAAAAATGGAGAATCCAGCTTTATAGTTCTGTTAGGAATGTTTTAAGGATTCCAAAACTGTCATTGTTTTTATTCTAGCATGAAAACTCATGAGTTCTACGCATTTGAAATTTTTAAAATACACATATAGCTACAGTATATTTACACATAAATCCCATTGTCTGAAAAAACTTAGCCCTAAATCAAATAAGCTGTAGTAATAAACTAAGTTCCTTTTCCAAAAATACATATACTGAGCAAGTTTCAGAACAATTACTCCACAAATGATCATTTTGGGCCCCTCCATGCCCCCCCCCTCGAAAATACACCAATTGCGAAAGTTCTACCCAACTTGTTTTTGTTAATGTCCTCATCAAGTGAAATGGAAAAATACATGGTAGACCCGTGAAAAAGAAATGTACACAGACTCCTCCCTAAAGCCTAGACTAAATAAAGAAAGGGACAAAATCTAAGCAGCGATATCGGTACTTCTTCAAGAAACTGTACAGTATACGTTACCGGAGCTTACAAGGCGTTTGTGCATCCGGCACAGTTTCAGATTTCAAATTCACTCCAAATATGAAGATATTCGAAACTTTACAGGTAACGCTTAGCAAACAGGCAAACCTGACGGCGAGCACATTAACAAATTAGTAAGAGCACAAGACCTACGCGAAAAAAATGGAAGTTCTGAAGGAAGAAAGTTGGCCAAAGACTATCGTGTAATTTGATGTAAAGCAGCCTTACTAACTCATTACTTGGTATCAGTGATGAAGGACGGACTACATCTCTTAAATTCCCAGTACAAACCTGCAGCCTTCAGTGCATTCACATTACAGAATAGTTAAAAGTTAAAATTGTTAGTGGAACCCTACAGGAAAATAATAGGTAGCTACTTATTCTGTGTCAGTAGGAGGCGGTATCAGATCATAATTGCATAACATTCATCTGACTGGGTGACAGACCATCTGAAAGATACACACAGATTGAGAATGTTTATTACTATGTTTTTCATTGCAATGAGCTCTAGATTTTATATCGTTAAGTATGAACTTTCATTGGAATGTCACACTATACTATTAAAATGAGAAATCAACTATGGAGTCGGGGATTTAGCGTTAACGGGAAGCGTTTTTCAGACGATTATGAAAAATGCTATAAAAAATTGGGATTTAGAGTCGAAGGGTAACGTTTTTCTTCCAGCGAATTCTATAGGTTTTATTGATAAGAAAATGATAAGCAAACTAAACATCAAATGTTTCTGCTTCAGTAATAACAGGTTACGTGCTTCTTCCCGCTAATTCCATGAGAAACTTTTTGTTAGCAGCTCGATCATCTTCTTCAGGCATACTGGACTTCTTTCGTTCCCGAAGTTCGGCTTCGAAATTCTGCAGCTGGATGCGGCGGTCCGAGGACAGCGCCCGCTCCCGTACTGCCCTGTAGCTCTCGCCGATGGTTCTGTCGCGCAGGTCCAGTTTTTGGGAGTAGTAACTGCTGGTGACTCTGTGGTGAAGAGAACGGTTTATTGCTGGTGACTTTGGGGTGAAGAGAACTGTTTTCTGCTAATAACTCTGTGGTGAAGAGAACGGTTTATTGCTGGTGACTTTGGGGTGAAGAGAAATGTTTGCTGCTAATAACTCTGTGGTGAAGAGAACGGTTTATTGCTGGTGACTTTGGGGTGAAGAGAAATGTTTGCTGCTAATAACTCTGTGGTGAAGAGANGCGGCACCACAGAAGACACCCAGCAGAGTGACTCCACACACGTGGGGTGACGTGAACAACGTCACCTGGACTTCTTCCGAAGACTCTCAAGGTACTCAAGGTAGGTAGGTAGGTATATACACAATGTACAAATGAGATGCCATCGGAACAAGCATTCGTAGATCAGGTTTTATCGAAGAACAATATTTCTTCTTTGTTGTCAATGTATATCACTATCGTTCCGAGTATATAGCTGAACTTATTACTTTTCGCCATCTTACCTTGCACACTTGCTACTTTACGTAAAACTTTTGGTAAGGCAGTATCTCATTTTCGATTATCCTGCAGTCCGTGTTTTTAAATTCTTTCTAGGGAATATTCGTACAAGTAAGACTCGCGTTTTGTAGCCTACAGTAAACCGTTTAATGAGAAATCGTTGCTAGTTAAGCCTCTATTAACTGTTTTAGTTAAAATGGCATCCATAATGAGTGACCGTAATAGAACTGGAAACAAATACGCATCTAAACAGAACAAAAATGGAACTAAAACCAAATTAAACGTTCTAAATCAATTCAAGCAAGGAAAAAGAGCGATGACAATTGCTAGAGACAACAACATGCTCGAAGCAACAGCAAGTTAGATTAAGAAAAATGGAGATAAACAAATTCTCACGCTAGGTATGATTGCATTAACAGAAACTGCAAAAAAAAAAATCTTTCCGTCCACGCCATCCACTTACAATATACAGTACATAGAAACATTGTTGTGCTCTTTTATATAAAATACAGAAGTAAAGATATCTCGGTTGGACAGATATATAACAGCAGACAAAGCAAATGTAGTCGTACCTCTTAGTTCTTGCTTCACTCTTGGCACTTATTTTGCCGGGAGAAAGAAGTTCTAAAGTACTGTATAAGGGCCCGTTCCCACGATCGTCGTTTGCTCTATATTCATACTTCACAGCGATTGAATTCGTTTGACTACCAGGAACCAGACGCTTAAACGCCTGGTAAAGTAAAAGTGTCGACTTGTAACAGTTCAGCTACAGGCGCGACTGCAACCATGTAACTGCTGACGTCGTACATTATTACTCTTCGATTTAACGTTTGAGTCTGTCTATTATTTAGGCATGTATCGGTTGGAGGTTCAAACCACTTTGATCATAACTTTGGGAAACTAAGTATTAGTCCAGGCTCTAGGAGGCGTGTCTGTATACATTTTTCTTTCACGGCTCTACCATGTCTTTTCCTACTTCACTTGATGAGGACATTAAAATCTAGAGCACTCTGAGAGCGCATACCTCCGCCAAGTAAGGCAACGGTAACGAAAAATTCATATTGGCTCTGAGACCATGATTTTTTGTATCAACTCCAAAATCTAATCATTTGTGCCTTTTAACAGAATTAACAGTTTCTGCAATTTTCTTGATGATCTTTTCATAACTGCTTGAGTTTTGCTACTAACAAACATTGTGACGAACATAAGTCAAACATAGAAATAAACATAAAAACGAACCAACCGATCTGCACCAAAATTTAGTCATTTATATCTTTTGACATTACTAACAACTCCTGCAAATTTCATAGCGATCCATTCAAAACTTTTTGAGTTATTGCGTAACAAACATTATGACAAACACAACTCAAACATAGAAACGAATCAACCGATCTCCTCCAAAATTTAACCGTTTTTGCCTTTTCACATTATAAATAACTCCTGTAAATTTCATAGCGATCCATTCAAAACTTTTTGAGTTATTGCGTAATAAACATTATGACAAACATAAGTAAAACATACATGCGAACCAACCGATCTGTACCAAACTTTAACCTTTTTTGCCTATCAACATTATTGACAACTCCTGTAAATTTGATTAAGATCCATTCAAATTTTTTTGAGTTATAGAGTAACAAACATTATGACAAACACAATTCAAACATAGAAACAAATCAGCCGATCTGCATCAAATTTTAATCATTTATGTCTTTTAACATTACTAACAATTCCTGTAAGTTTCATAAAGATTCACTCAAAGCTTTTTGAGTTATTGCGCTAACAAACATAAAATCAAACACAGCAACAAACATACGAACGAACAACAGATCTTCAAAAAAATTTGATCATTTACTCTTTGTGATATACGCAACAACTCATGTAAACTTCATAAAAATCCGTCCATAACTTTTTGAGTTATGGCATTGAGAAAAATGAGGAAGACAAACAAACGGATGGACGGATCTTCACCAAAATTTAATCATCTGTTTCTCCTAACATACCTAACAATCCCTGTAAATTTCGTCAAAATCCGTCCATAACTTTTTGAGTTATTTTGGTGACAGACAGACAAACTCGACGAAAACATAACCTCCTTGGTGGAGGTAAATAACTTGGGTAGAACTTTCGCAACTGGTACATTTTTGAGGGGGAGGCATAGGGGGCCCATAATTATCAATTATGGACCGATTGTTCTGAAACTTGCTCAGCATATGTATTTTTGGAAAAGAAACATATTTTATTCCCACAATATTTTGATTTAGGCCTCAGTTTTTGAGATAATGGAGTTTATAAATAGATATGTATATTTTAAAAATTTCAAACATATAGAACTGAACGAGTTTTCGTGCTAGAATGAAAAACAGTGACAGTTTAGGAATCCTTGGAACATTCCTAACAAAACTTTACAGCTACATATTCCATTTTTGCCCTCATAGTACAGTAATTTTTTATCGCTGCTGAAAACTGAATCACTTAATCATTTTTTCCCTATATTTTAGTTAGCAACAGCAAAGAAATAGAAAATTGAGAATCCAGCTGTGAGAAAAAAATATGAGGGCTAATATGGAGAAGCCAGCTCTATAGTTTTGTTAGGAATGTTTCAAGGATTCCAGAACTGTCATTGCTCTTATTCTAGCATTGAAACTCATGAGTTCTACGCGTTTGAAATTTCCAAAATATACAGGTACATCAATATTTATATATAAATCCCATTATCTGAAAAACTAAGCCCTAATTCAAAAACTTGTAGTAATAAAAAAAAAAATTTCTTTCCCAAAAATACATATGCTGAGCAAGTTTCAGAACAATCAGTCCACAATTGATAATTTTGGCCCCCCTGAAAAAATGTACCCGTTACGAAAATTGTACCCACCTTTTGTTAATGTCCTCATTAAGTGAAATAGGAAAATATATGGTAGCCGTGGAAGAGAAATCTACACAGACGCCCCCCTAGAGCCTAGACTAAATAAGAAAGGGACAAAATTTGAGCAGTGATATCGGTACTTTTTCAAGGAACTATACAGTTTGCATTACCGGAACTTTACATGGCATTTGTGCATCCGGCCCCTGAAACGGGCAGAGTTTCTGATTTCAAATTCACTCCAAATATGAAGACATTCGTATCTTTACAGGTAACGCTTAGCAAACAGGCAAACTTGATGACGAGCGTATTAACAAGTTGTTAAGTGCACAAGGCCTAGGCGAAACAAATGGAGGTACTGAAGGAAGAAAGTTGGGCAGAGGACTATCGTGTAATTTAGTGTAAAGCGACCTGGCGTTACTAACACATTACTTGGTATCAGTGATGAAGGACGGTTTACATCTCTTAACTTCCCAGTACAAACCTGCAACCTCCAGTGCATTCACATTACAGAATACTTAAAAGTTAAAATTGTTAGTGGCACCCTACAAGAAAATCATAGGTACCGTACTTATTCTTTGTCAGTAGGAGGCGGTATTAGATCGTAAATGCATAACATTCATCTGATTGGGTAACAGACCATCTGAGGGACACACACAAACAGAGAATGTTTATTACTATGTTCTGCATTTCAATGAGCTCTATATCGTTAAGTATAAACTTTCATTGAAATGTCACAGATTACTGTTAAAATAAGAAATCAACTTTGGGGTCGGGGATTTAGCGTTAATGGGAAGAGTTTTTCAGACGATTTTTAAAAATTGGGATTTAGAGTCAACGGGTAACGTTTTTCTTCCAGCGAATTCCATGCACGATTTTTATTGATACGAAAATGATAAGCAAACTAAACATTAAATGTTTCTGCTTTAGTACTACCAGGTTACGTGCTTCTTCCGGCCAATTCCATGAGAAACTTTCTGTTAGCAGCTCGATCATCTTCTTCAGGCATACTGGACTTCTTCCGTTCACGAAGTTCGGCTTCGAAATTCTGTAGCTGGATGCGGCGGTCCGAGGACAGCGCCCGCTCTCGTACTGCCCTGTAGCTCTCGCCGATGGTTTTGTCGCGCAGGTCCAGTTTTTGGGAGTAGTAACTGCTGGTGACTCTGTGGTGAAGAGAACGGTTTACTGATGGTAAGTTTGGGGAGAAGAGAACTGTTTGCTGCTAATAACTCTGTGGTGAAGAGAACGGTTTATTGATGGTAAGTTTGGGGTGAAGAGAACTGTTTGCTGCTAATACCTCTGTGGTGAAGAGAACGGTTTATTGCTGGTGACTTTGGGGTAAAGAGAACTGTTTGCTGCTAATAACTCTGTGGTGTAGAGAACGGTTTATTGCTGGTGACTTTGGGATGAAGAGAACTGTTTTCTGTTGGTGACTCTGTGGTGCAGAGAACGGTTTCTTGCTGGTGACTTTGCGGTGAAGAGAACGGTTTATTTCTGGTGACTCTGTGGTGAAGAGAACGGTTTATTGCTGGTGACTCTGTGGTGAAGAGAACGGTTTATTGCTGGTTACTGTGGGGTGAAGAGAACGGTTTTTTGCTGGTTACTGTGGGGTGAAGAGAAATGTTTGCTGCTAATAACTCTGTGGTGAAGAGAACGGTTTATTGCCGGTGACTTTGGGGTGAAGAGAAATGTTTGCTGCTAATAACTCTGTGGTGAAGAGAATGGTTTGTTGCAGGTAACTTTAGGGTGAAGAGAAATGTTAGCTGCTAATAACTCTGTGGTGAAGAGAACGGTTCGTTGATGAGAACTTTGGGGTGATGAGAAATGTTTGCTACTAATAACTCTGTAGTGAAAAGAACGGTTTATAGCGGGTGACTTTGGGGTGAAGAGCAATGTTTTGTAGGGGCGACTCTCAGGTGAAAAGAACGGTTTACTGCTGGAAACTGTGGGGGTGAAGAGAAATGTTTGTTACTGGCGACTGTGTTGAAAAGAACGGTTTATTGTTAGTGACCTTAGGGTGAAGAGAAATGTTTGCCGATGGTGGCCCTATGCTGAAGAGACCAGCTTATTACTGGCGACTCTTTCGTGAAGAGACTAGTTTCCTGGTGACTTTGGGGTGTAGAAAAATTCGTGTTGCTGGTGACTCTGTGATAAAGAAATAGGTTTGCTGCTGGTGGTGGTGACTTTGGGGTGAGAAGAAATGTTTGTTAGGGTGAATCTGTGGTGAAGAGAACGGTTTATTGCAGGTGACTCTGGGAGAAATAGAATTTATTTCTTGTTGGTGCTCCTGGGTAGAAGGAACGTTTAATTGCTAGTGACTGTGGTGCAAAGAACAGATTACAGCTCGCGATTCTGGATACACAGAATGGTTTATTACTTGTGACTACGGATTATAATTAGTCTTTTCTAGTGACAGCAGATTTACATGCGACCAAATAAAAGATGCCAAATCTTGATGCATATTCATAGGTGCTGAGCAATATTCGTTCACTGGAAAGTCAAGCTGACATTATTTTCTCCTGCTTGTTTCGATAAACAAATGACAACAATTGTGTTTGAACTCTCACGACGGTCCTCCGCTAGCATTATTACGTTATTCCTACGATACTACTGGAATGTTTTATGTGCATTCTACCGACATCACGTACTATGCAACACAGCTGGGCGGAATATACCAAAATGTAATACTTTAGTGAATACATAATACGAGGAAGGATACCGTGCGGCAGCTCCTGAAAAATAAAATGCCACAAGATGGGCCTTCTGATTAGTTCTCCCCAGCAGAATTTTCGCTCGACGTAGCTATACTAAATAATAATAAGCACCGGGGTTCTGCTGGTATAGTATTTAGCTAATTTCTTAACTTTTATGGTGGTAACACACATTTAAGAGTAGAAAGAAGCTCACGGCCAATGCTAAAATTACTATCTGCAAAGCAGCGTAGCGTCGGCCGGGGTAAGTTGAGACGCCCCGTCGGACGAGGTGAGCTGAAATAAAAAAGATCTGGAAAAAATAAATAGGAGTGGGCATATTTAATAGGCATATGACTTGGCTACAAATCCCTTATAAAAGTTGACTCATAAGAGATGGTTAACTAAGTAAGGAAGGGGGAAAATTTGTAAAGGGTTTAAAAATCGTCTCATCTCACCCCACTACCAAAAGTGGCTCAACTCATCCCCACCGACGCTACTAGTAATTTTCAATGAAGATAATGCAACTTTATATTCAAACCAGCGTGCCAAAGATAACTCCTTCAGCTTAAATTTCGTCGTTCACTATTAAGACGGATATCTTTGAGAATATAGTCTAATGTGTTTTGTTGACTGAGTTCTAATGCAGATGTTGTGAGTCTTCAGTTTTATAAGTTATTTTATTTATGACCTCCGCAAAGAGGTCATGTTTTCGTCGAGTTTATTTGTTTGTCCTTAATATAACTCAGAACGTTATGGACTGATCTTTACGAACTTTACAAAGATTGTTAGGTATGTTAGGAGGAACAGATGATTAACTTTTGGTGAAGATATGCTTGTTTGTTTGTTTGTCTGGCTCTTTTTTCCTAATGTCATTGCTCAAAGAGTTATAGGCAGATTTTTATGAAATTTTCATGAGTTGCTAAGTAGTTATATCACCAAGAGTAAATGATCAAATTTTTGTCACGATCAGCTTGTTCGTTTGTTTGCCTCTGTGTTTGATATATGTTTGTGGCCAAAATAACTGAAAAAGTTTTGAACAGATCGTCATGAAGTTTACAGGAAATGTTAGAAAAGTTAAAAGACATAATGATCAAATTTTGCTGATGTCAGTTCGTTCGTTTGTGTGCTCGATCAATGTTTATCACAACATAACTAAAAAAGTTACCAACAGATCTTCAATAAAATTACAGAAGTTGTTATTACTGCCAAAAGGTACAAATCACAAGGTTTTTGGTGCTGCTAAAAGGCTAAAAAGGAAATTGTTTCAGAACGAATTTGAAATTTCGTTAACGTTGCCTGACTTAGCGGAGTTACGCGCTCTCAGAGTGGTCTAGTTATTATTACTACTGTGTCCCTCCCTAGCTTTACCGCCGCACCCACACTAAAGTGTAACCCAAGCAGTGGGGATCGGCAACCCTGCCGTGCTGGAACATCACGGACGACTGAGTAGTATTTAATACCATATAATTTGTCCCAACTCAGGTAAGTGCACTCTTACTGGTAAGAAAAAAGTGGAAAGTACCTATCTCGACATAGAGACGAAAGAAGAAAAGACAAAAGAAACATCCACACTGACGGTTCTTTCGATGGCTCGCCACACAGGAGCAAGTAGGAGCCCCACGGAATGACTTGCCCATCACCATCGGTAGTCCACTGCACGAAGTAGAAAGGGAAGTACAGAGGGCCTACCTACCTATTTATAAGCTAACCTGATCATCAGGAACTGCGGCCAGATGCGAATATTTGTATAGCTACTCGACAAAAAGGCACTCGGGCTATCACTTGGGTGTTGGAAGCCCAAGTTATAATGACAGGGATAGCTGGGGACATAGTTACATATTTAAGTAGGATCCGCAAGAATATCCTCCTGAGGGTTTTTCATGAGCTGCACGGATTTCAATCGACTAAGCTTCAGTTCCCGTATTCCATTCTCCATCCACCTATGTCTTTCACCAGCTAAATTCTTTTTGTCCTATCCAATACTGCGAGCGTACCGCACCTACTAACAGAGCGATCGGCACAATTCTTACGCACACGATGAATCGCCCTTTCATACACAACCGGGCACACCAGGTTTCTAGAAAGCTGGCGCGCATGAAGCAAATGTGACAGCATTCGGTCTAAGCACCCCCGCTGTGTGCACACAGAGGTGAACAATACTGGTTTGACCACAGGGGGTCACGGCTACAATGGACATCGTGCCGTATGTAACAATGCGTATAGCTATTCGCAACAGCGGCAGCGTGACTATCGATTTGAGATAGAGGACAAGGAACAAGCCTAGCTGCGCAACTCAGTGTGCTTTAGGAAGAAAGGGCACTTATTTAATATTATATTTAGCTATGCATTACGTGCTCTCTCTTGAGTAACAAGGGATGAAATTAAATCACTTGAAGTTAAAACATCTTCGAACGCATTCGGTAGGAAGAGCTGGCCAGCAGGAGTAGAATTTTTGACGTTAAAACTAGGGATTTTTGTTTTACCGGCACTCGACTGAGACTGTGTAGCGCACTTTGGCTACGACAGAGTCTCGCTGTACCGTTTCAGCCAAACTGACTCAAGCCATGCATGATTTGCGCACTTACTTGGCAACATAGAAGTGAACAACAGCGCCGATGACCATAAACGCCACAACTATAGACACCACAACCGTATTGGAGAGCTTCTCTTTTATCCATGGCACTCCATAATAATTACGACCTTCGAATTTAGCATCCTTGTCTTTAGCAGAGGGCGTCCAGAAGGGGGAGTCGCGGAAGATACTGCAAGGGTTCAAAGAAAATAGTATCAGTTGATGCACATTGTGACTAATAAGGATGATAAAACAGCACGATATGAACTTTTAAAAATATAACCACCATAGTGTACAACACATGAAAAATTAAAATTTAGCAAAAAACGATGATTGAAGTCACAAGGAAAATGTATTTTTGAGCTTTTGTAAATTGTGAGCTGAGTGTTACAAGACAAACCGCTGAACTCTTGTAAGGAAATTTTATTTCTATTCGTTCTAGGAAGTTTAAAAAGTCCCATAGGTAGCTATATTCCATGTCCAGGATACTGTAGGTATACGACGAAAAAAAAAATCCATTGTAAAGCATGTCGCCTTACAAAACTTACAAAAAGATAGGTACATATGTCTATATATATTAGTTCATAACTCAATGCGGATACCGTACCTATTGTTAATGAAGGAAAAATATGTTCAACGCACTCCGGTGCCTATAGTAGTAGACACTGAGAGCAACGTAATGTCTAAGGGCATGTGTTGTGTGTCTCAGCCATGTATTTTGCTGATAACCTATTAGCTATTATCAGTTGTTTAAGCCACCGCTTCAACCTTAAAAGGCGATCTCATTGGACGTAATGTTATTAGTGGAGAAAAAGAAAATTGGTTCTTGATTTAGCTACGAAATAGAATTTAAATTTAGTTTGAAATCTCTGCAGAAACTACCTCGATAATGGGTAAGATTACAACATATTATAGTGCAGAAAGCAAATTCAACTTAACTACAGTTAAGTCATTCCTGGGCTGCATCATGTAGCTATATGCAGGACAACATTTTACCAAGTCAGTGGATGAATAAAACAATTAACACTCATTTTCGTGATCAAACTCTTCGGTATAAATGGCAGCACACTCAACTCGCCCAGTTTCTCCGATGCAGCGGGTTGCTACATGTACGACAGCTTTCCGGGACCTAAGTAGCTAGGCTACATGAAATATATAATTTACACTCACGTTCTTTGTGCACATATTTACAACCTCTAACTGCTACCGTAGTCCAACATCTCATTTTTTCATTCCATTAGAGCATGAAGCATAGGTACGCAACAACTAACAGACATCACCTTCCTAATGCATTTAGCTACAGGGCAGTAGGTAGGCCTATTCCAGTAAGTGCATAACATAATTTACACTCCTTAGTGCATCCATTTACACTCTATGCTACATCAGCATCTCAGGATTCATCTCGTCAATACACTACATGCAGCACACGTTTTCCATTCACTTCAATAGTGCATTCATTTACCCACGCTACCATACTAACATCTCAGTATTTCATGCACGACACTCAACTTACACTCGTTCCCTTGGAATATCTGTATACACTCTGTAGGTTCCATAGACTTGGTAGTAGCCTCGCTCCATGGCCCGAAGCTGAGCATCATACTGGGCCCTGCTCTCAGGCTTACTCAGTACGGTGTATGCTGAGTTCAATTCAATGAACTTGCTATGTGACTTTGCGTCAGACTGAGCCGTTGGTTGCATCTGCTTATCCGGGTGCCTCTGATCAACAATATTTAAGAAACAATATTGGCATTAGCCTAGCTATAACAATTAGGTAGCCACTATTCCAAGTCTACTTATAAGTGAAATCTCCCGCTACCGTACCTATTACTAGCATTTTCAGACATGACATTACTGTTAGCTACTTTTCATTATCAAAATCAGAGCACAGTTAATCTAAAGCCTATAGACTACAGGCATCTCCAGTAGTTGTTGCAAAGCTTAAAATTTTTGCAGACACACCTGTGAGAAAGCACTTCAGTTTAGGTACTTGTTAAATAGAACATGGTAGTTCCTAAATAAAATATGTAGCTACAGGTAGCTAAACCTTACACAAGTGGTAGCTAACAATTAGTAACAGAGAACATAGTTACCAAGCTTACCTCTTTTGAAAGTTGCAAGAATGCTTGCTTAACATCGGCTTGTGAACAGTCTCTTTGCAGACCCAGGACTTCATAGTGTGTTTGGCCACTGCAGAATGAAATAACTAGCTCTTACTAATGAAATTGTAGCATGCAATAAAACAGTCTACCAATTATTGCAACAACAAAGCCATTGACTTACTCTCCAAAGAAAAAATAATGTTACGGTACATCATACTGAACTCTTGAGCCAACCAGAGTACGGTATAACAAAGAGAAAGACGATCCTGAAATCTTTCAGCACCTATTTGATATAGGCTACTGATGTTGGGTACCTACGTATCAGCCTATAAGTACCTACAGTCGAGACTTCTAGCTCGCACGATCTCATTTTGAGTCGCTCCTAGCCCAAACTATAGCTACATTTCTTAGGTGTAATCAATCCTTATTTGCATCAAGTTTTGAGGTTGCAATCGCGTGAATTTACAACGTCTCACATACGTGATGGGCAATAGGTAGCTCAAAGAAGCCGGGATGGCAATAGCTCAAAGAAGCCGGGATGGCAATAGCTCAAAGAAGCCGGGGTGTTAGTCCCGGTGTCTCTTTGGGAATGGGCCTTTTGGTTCGTCTACTGCCGCCTATATAATCTAATCTAATTCACTGGACAAACGATGCTATAATCATGTGTCTTTCTTTAGCAACAATTTTCATTAGCTGAACAGAAAATATCAAGCATTATTTAGTGGCTCGATACATTTAGAAATTGTAGGTATCAAGCAATTAGCTACTAACAGCAAGTAGTTATAGCCGAGGTTATATGCAGAGACCAAGCCCGTTGTTTTAGGGTCCTGGAGTCAGAGTCAGCAACTGGCTAGAACCAGGAGTCAAGAGTTAATTAAATAGTCCTAGCTATTTTATAAAGAAATGAGTAGGAGTTGGTCATTTCAGGAGTTCAAGGTGTACGTAGGAATTGGAAACGGGCAAAACCCAAGATTCCAAGTCGAAGCTAATTTGTCCATCAGGCTCCGCAACCCTGGTTAAATAACAAACAAAATAGGTAATTTCATGCAGATACTGACCAGTTTTGAGCTGTGTACAAATGGCAGTGCTGTTGGAGACATAATCTTCCCAAAAGGCCTGGAGCTCTCAGCATTGTAGCACTGAATTGAAGGGACATTGCTTCAAAATTTCCTAATGGTTCAGGAAACTAATTTTAAAATTCAGTACCTTTCACACCTACAGTGACCTACTAAACTAATGCAAAGAAAGCCATTGTGAATACCTAAGCTATTAGTTATCTGTTACACCACTGAACAAAAAGAAAATAAAAGAATTAATAAATCACAATCTACCACACTCTACAATCATTCAAATTTCCTAAAACTGGTTTTCCTGCACTTCCTGGTCACTGAGTGTGGCAAAATGCTCCTGGTCTTGACAAATTTTCTACAACACTTTACGAGTAGGTTAGGGTGTTGTTTGCTACACATTAGGTACGGTATCTAGCTATATACGGAACATTAGCTAGGTACTGCTAAGTCTTCATGTTAAATGGTAGCTACTACTTTTGTTGTATCAACTTCCTTCTGTTATATTGGGCAAAAACACTTCTTCTAAAAGATTATCATCAGTTCTAAATTGCATCAAATCTCCTGTGTAAACCAATAATAACAGAAATATTGGACATTTTCTTCCCAACGAAGAACCACCAAAAACGTTTGAATAACCTGCCGTTGGCAAGCGTGTTTTTCGATACATTCTCGTAACACGAATTTCTCGTTACTGAAACATAGCTTTGAAAAACCATTATTTGGCAATAACGTGGCTATTTCCTATCCACGTTAGGCAGTGTAGCTCTGGTTCTGCAAATTTCCCACGAGATATAGCATGGTTTTGGTGTTTCATTCCTTGGGAGAAAACCTCCAATATCTGTCTTATTATTTGTTTCCACAAAAAATGAATGTAATATTCGTTTTTAGCACACCTCAATTATGCTGGAAATTACTTTCTTATCCTATAACTTGGTTGGGGGATAAGACGAATATTTACCAGGTAAGTCCGTTTTAACTTGTTTTTGTCCAAAGTCACCCCGTTTTACAGCAGGTGCGGTCCGCAATTCCACCTGCACTTTGTTGGTGCGCAATTCCACTCACCAACATGATAGCTATTTGAGAGGTTTGTGTAAATACCATACGCCGGGTAACTCGGGACACCCGAGGCAACTCGGGACAGCACTCTGCCATGCCATATTGAGGGCTGTAGAAACCAAACTATGCAGAGTTTCGCCAAACTAAAAATAGGGCAATAAACTTCAATATTTTTGCTATTGGTTCAGCATAGAA